>PVLD010000001.1:227921-582612 GCA_004027595.1 Dinomys branickii
ATTATACAGCATCCAGTGCAAATTCCTTACTATCTTCTCTATAATTTGGTATTTCCTTTAATGTTTTTGTGTTAACTAATATGAAGATAACATTATGTAATACAACATCCAGTGGTAATTCCCTACTATATTCTGTATAATTTTGTATTTTCTGTATTGTTTATGGCTTATTCTGGTTCATATGTCTCCATTCTTTTGTGTTTAAAATAAAATTTAAATAAAATAAAATAAATGCGTTGAGAGGAAAAAATAAATAAATAAAAGTTCATGGTGGGGGGTGTTGGGTCCCTTCTCAAGGTATTTGAACTTTTTCTAATGTCAGGAGCCGACTCAGAGATGAAGGAGGTATTGAGGACCAGTTGGCCCTCTGTGCTTTTTCCCCTGGGTGGCGGAGGTCTGATCTGTGTGGTATGTCTGGTCCACATGGGCCTCGGCAGCTAGCTAGACAGTTTCTTTTTCCTCTGGGGTGAGGGTGGACGAGAGAAGAGTGTAGAGGCCATTCCAAGTAAGTTGGTACATCTGGGTCAGGTATTGGAACTCTCTGATATATGAGGAGAGGTCAGAAGTGAAAGAGCTGAGAGATGCTTTTTAAGTTGTGAAACATCGGGGAGAGACCAAGGTTGTTGGACATAGATGAGTCCCTCTGCTCCTGCCACTAGTCTCAGCTACATAATGGAAGGAAGAAAGGAGTAACACTGTTGTTGCATGACTTACATGGAAAACTATTGCCAGTAGGCAACTGTTTAGGGGATTTTAAACACTTTATTAAATTCTAAAAGACTAGGGTCCTGGGTGTACTGTGACTGGAACTGAGAGGGCCAGCAAGGCAGATTGATGCCCAGAAAAGCCTGGATGGGGGCAGGAGGGGAAGGGCAGGCGGAGCAGCCCATGAGGCAGTTTCAGAGCGGGTGAGAGGCAGGCAGGGAAGGGAGAAGTGATGTTGGGGTTGGGCTCACAGTGGGGCCACACGACAGGGGGGCATTGGAATTGGCCTGGAGAGGGGCTGCTGGTCGCCTGAGGGACAGGTCATCAAGTGGCTCGGGAAGGAAGGAATTTGGGAAGGGTCATTGGAGTGGCAGCATGTTGAGGTGGGAGATTTGGCCAGGAAAATCTCCAGGGGGCCACAGGAAAGACAGAATTGAGGCTTGTTATGGAGGGCAAAGAAAACTTGGACATAGGATATCAGATAGAGTACCTCGGACCATTTATCATTGCGGTGACAGAATTATGTAAGTCCTGCAGGATGTTGAAGTTGAGAGTACCCTCAGGTGGCCAAATAAACACATTATCTAGTTTGTACTTTGGCCAGGTGGTTTGGCAGAGGAAGATGAGGCGCTTGATTTTGAGGTCAGAGAGGCTGAGGGGGCCGTGGAGAGAGGCTTTGGGAGAGTAGGAGAGGGAGGAGGTATCACCCATGATGAATGCAAGAGAGACAAGAGAGCAGAGAATGAGGACACTGAAGACCACTGCCGACCAAGAAAGGTTCCAAATGGGATGAGAGACCCAGGGACCCCGAGCCAACATCTCCAGTCCAGGAGGGGGTCGTGAGAAGGGAAGGAGCAGCTCGACATGTCGACACAATTTCAGGAGGGGGCTGCAGAGGCCGGGTTGTGAAGCTGGGAGAATGAGCTATCCAAGAGGTGGGCCAGAGGGGTCTTCAGGGAAAGAGAAGAGGAAGGTTTAAGTCAGGAAGAGGAAAGCGGGGAGGAGAAAGGAAAAGCTGACCAAGTCAGGGTCAAAGTTGTAGAAGGTTCTGTGAAGGGCCTCGTTGTAAGAAGTCTGCAGGGGAAGAGAAAGGTGGCCAGTTGGCAAAGAGGCTGGAGTGATTCGTGAAGGACCTTGTGGTGAGGGGGCTAGAGCGATCCTCAGTCAGTGGGTCACAGAAATTAACAAAGAGGGAGGTGAGGTGGATGCAAGAATAGGGGAAATGGGCATGAGAGGAGCAGGAGAAGGAGGACTTAGGAGTGAATTATGTGTGGACGGAGACGTCAGCGATGTGGCAGGTCCAAGGCTTGTGGTCCGCTTCAGAGGCCCGCTTCACAGGTGGTCAGTCGTGGACCTGCAGAGGGGTCCCCGGTCGGGGGGGAGCGGTTCAGCACCAAATGATAGAACTGAGACCCACACAGAACCAGACCAGACCTTCTGACATGAGAGAAGTCTTTACTGGGGGGAATAGCAGGCAGCCTAGCAGACCAAGGCAGCTCTCAAGCTGAGCAAAGTGTGGGCTTTTTTAAAACTTTTTTGGGGTGGGTGTCTGCGGACCAGAACAACCTGAGTGGGGGGGATGTCCTCAGGCCAGAACAGTCCAAGAAGGGGTGGTGTCTTGGTTACTTTTCTCTCGTTGCTGAGACAAAATACCCAACACCCAAAATGAAGGAAGGAAAGGTTTATTTAGCTTACAGTTTGTGGAGGTTTCAGTCTATACTTGGCTGGTTCTGAGGCAGAGCAGCACATGGCAGAGGGCAAACTGTTCATGGCAGCAGAGCACAGCAAAACAACCAGCAAAAAGGGAGGAATGGCTGCAAGCAGTCTTTCTCTCCCTTACCTTGTAAACAGCCTACCCCCACCCAGGGGACATGTAGCTCTCACACAATCTCCATGCCCTCCTCTTCTGCAGGCTCAGGATGTGTACAAAGTAAGCACCCTGGCTTCCTACTGAGTCACTCAGCCAAATCTCTAGACTCCCCAAGTTGGCACAATGTATCAATAACCCACAATAACAGGTGGATTGTTTGCAGGCCAGAACAATCTGAGTGAGGTGAAATGTTCCTCAGAGTCCTGCCAAAGCAGATGAGGGTGGGGTTGGCTTTGTGGCTGAAGGGAACTAAAGTGGAACAGGTAAGGGAAGGAGAGAAATATTGAGAGTTAAAAGTTTTCCCACAAGGGGGGCTGTCCACCTTGTGATTTATCACTCACTACCTGAAATTAGCATCAGATCCCACAGGTTGAGAGCTGAGTTCTCAAGACTAGTGATCCCCAACCTTTTTAACACCAAGGACTGGTTTCATGGAACACAGTATTTCCACAGAATAGGAATAGGGGTAGGAGGGTGATTTCAGATGATTCAAGTGCATTACATTAATTGTTTATTTCTATTATTAGAATATTGTAAGAGATAATGAAATAATTATACAGCTTACTGTATACAGAATCAGTGGGAGCCCTGAGCTTATTTTTCTGCAACTAGAAAGTCTTGCCTGGAACTGAAATGAGACATTGATATTAAAGTTTACTGCTTATATGCGGCCAGGCCTGTAATCTCATATTGGTTGCTGTCACTGCAGAAAACCCTGCTGTCTTGGTTACTTTTCTCTTGTTGCTGAGACAAAATACCCAGCGCCAAAAATGAAGGAAGGAAAGGTTTATTTAGCTTACAGTTTGTGGAGGTTTCAGTCCATACTTGGCTGCTTCAGAGGCAGAGTGGCACATGGCAGAGGGCAAAGTGTTCAGGGCACCAGAGCACAGCAAAAACAACCAGCAAAAGGGAGGAATGGCTGCAGGCAGCCTCCTCTTCTCCTCTACATTGTAAACGGCCTACCCCCACCCAGGGGTCATGTACCTCTCACATAACCTCCATGTCCTCCACTTCCACAGGCTCAGGATGTATACAAAGTAAGCACCCTGGCTTCAGGCTGAATCACTCAGCCAAACCTTTGGACTCCCCAAGTTGACACAATATATCAACCATAACACCTGCTTTGCAAAGATAGGATGTTGAAAATGGAAGCAGGCTTTTTAGTGCTGATTTTACATTCTTAGGGTATTCTACCTTGACTGTAATCCAGAGCATGTGGAGATTTGAAGTTGTCTCAAACATACTTTTAAGGCCACTATCATTTGTAATCTGAAGCACCTGATCCTTTTCCATTGTAGAGAAACTCCAACTCTTGAAAGTTAAGATAGGTGATCATGCACTACCAGGGAGAAAGAAGGCCGTGGCTCAGTCTGTTTCAGAATCTCTGCTAATGTTTGAAACACATTAAAAATACCAGTGTTTACTCATCACTCCCATAATGCCAGTTTGGTTTTGAATTTAGCCACTTTACCTGCTGACTTGAACACAGTAGTCATTCTCCCCTAAAGTGACAGATTGAGTTTGTTGAACAGGTTCAATATGACCCATAAGTAAGCAAGTTTTATGACCCGTTCTGGACCAACAGCACAACTATGCACACTGATCTTTGCTGTGGGCTCAGCAGGACACCTTGGGTGTGAAATGTACTGCTAATGATAATTCTAAAGAAATCTCTGGAGCAGCCCTGTAACACAGTAGCTCTGGCCAGCAGTCTTCCTTTAGAAAGCCATCCCCTTCCACCTTAGGTTGGGTGAAGTTTAAAGTCTAACCTGATCCTGCCAGAGTCTCTGGTGACAGGCCCCTACTGTCATCAGGGCCTAGCCATCAGGCAGCTCAGTGCACACATAGAACTGTGGTCACTCTAGAGATTCCAAGGGTTTGGGGATCTGTGTGTGAGGAGATTGGGTAAAGGAGCAAATGCATGCTTCATGCTGTCATGTTGACAAGTTTTTCACCACAGTTGATGGCCCATTTTATTGAATGAAAGCTTTAGTTGGGGATATTGTTATTGTAGATAGTGTCACCTGTCCTTGATGCTTTCAGGACTGGGGTGTCACTAAAGCTAGAGTTAAGGACCTAATAGGTGACCTGGGCCAGTTTACTAACCATCTAGAGAAGACCATGGAAATGAGTGGCTATGCTTTGCTCAGATCAGGTGTCTATGGGCAGCCCCAGCCTCAGGCTCTGGGTCCACTTTGGACCCCACTCTGCAGAAACCAAGGCAGTGACTGGGCTTTCAAAGCAGAGCAGCAATGAAGAGCAGTCTTAACAGCATTTGCATTGGGTTTGTTTCAGAAAGGACCCCTTTGAGTGTGTTTACCTTGTCTAGAAGGTACGGTGCTGAAGTGTTATGGTAGCATCTCATGACCTTGCTGTTGGCCACCAGTTGTCCTGGGTCATTCCCTCCACCCAGTCACCACCTAGAGTGCTGAGGGCCATTTTTCTGCAGCATCACCAAGCTGCTCTGACAGGAGCTGTGCAGATGTGCCTGTGAGCACACTACAAGCTGGGATGCACCATGGAACAGGTGATGCTGATGAGTAGTCTGCTTCCCTTTCAGGCCACACCACTCTAGGGTCAGGTATGCTGAAACTTCAGCCAAGAAGTGCTTGGTCATGGATGCGGATGACGAGGCAGTCCTGAACCTCATTGCTGAGTGCGAATGGGACCTCAACAATCCTCCTGGGAGCCCGAGCTCCAGCCAGGAGCAGGAAGCCACCTTCCATCGCACCCAAGGTGTGCTGCTGAGTCCACGATGAAAACCAGTGTGCATAGTTGTGCTGTTGACAAGGGTCACTTCAGCGATAGGAGCTTCATGACATTTGAGTGGACTTGGAATGGCCAGCAGTGTGGGCTGAGGAATTATGAGAGCAAAAGTTAGCATATTTATTTTGAGTGCAGTCATATTGCTCAGTTGTCCAGATTACCAGAGAGGTAAAACATCTGAAGTACAGAAGTCAAGTGACTGGTGGCTAGTGAAGCTGGCGTTAGTACCAGCCGTGAGTGGTATGACCACTCTGCTCCTATCAAGCTGCCATGGTTAGGCCCTCTGATCCCACAAGGAGCATTGTGAACTCCTCATTTGGGGTAGAAGTTTCATGTGGTTTGCTTGGGGTCTCTGCTTTTTACTAGAATTATTCATAAGCTTTAGCTTCATTTCTTTCAGTACATTGTATTTTCCATGAAAACAAAGCAACATCATGTTGAGGCATCAGTGTGAGCTCAGAACCCAGGTTTGCCTGCAGCCCAAATACACCTGCCACATGGGCAACAGCACTTAAACCCCATCTTCCTAACATGACTATCCTCAGGACTCTTACTAAGGAGGTCTTTGTCCACTCATGCTTGAGAAGATATGCTATGTCCTCATGACTATCCTCAGGACTCTTCCTTCTGACTCATGACAGTCTGCATTTTTCTACAGAGTAGTGCTGTAAAATTATCAGTTGTTTGTGTCTCTTCTGGGCTCTTCTGTTCAAGTCTGCCCACTTCATTTCATGGAACTATTTTGCCTCCTGGTCTTGGAGTTATAATAACTTTTTATAGTTTCTGGATACAAGTCCTTTCTTAGATACTATACATGTACTGAGGATTTTCTCACTTTCTGTGGTATTGACCCCCTCCTGTGACATTATTCCTGTCCAGTAGCATTGTCCCTGCCCTGTGTCATCCCCATCCCATGGCTTTATCGTCATTCTGTGTCCTTATCACACCACGGCATTGTCATCATTGTGTGGCATTTTCCTCATTGTGTGGTATCCCCATCCTATGGCATCCCTCCCCCATGGTATTTTCTCCCTTGTGTGGCATTAGTCCCATCCTGTTGCATCCCTGCCCTGTGGCATTATCCCTGGCCCACACCACTATTCCCATCCTCTGGCTCATCTTTTCACTTTCCTATCAATACTTTGAAGAGCATGTTTTAACTTCAATGAAGCCCAGGTTGATGTTTCTTTTTCTTTAATGGTTTGTACTTTTTGTGTCCACTAAGAAGATCTTTGTCCACTCATGCTTGAGAAGATGTGCTGTGTCCTCACAGACATCCTGCAGTTTCAAGTGTGTGGGAACAGAGACCATTGCTTGGAGGTAGTTTTTTGGGGGTTTTTTGGTAGAGGTTTTATTTTGCTTTTTCAGATAAGGTCTCACTTTGCCGTACAGGATGGCCTTGAACTCACTACGCAGCCCAGGCTGGCCTCAAACTAATAGCAATCCTCATTCCTCAACCTCCTAAGTGTTGGGATTAGTGGTGTGTGCCACTACTCCCAGCTGGAGCTAACTTTTATGTATGGTGTAAGTTAATGGGCCAGGATGCCCCTGCTCCTCTTCTTATGATCTGTTTGTTCTGCTACTATTCATTGGAAGGACTGTTCATTATTTAATTACCTTGGCATACCTGTTTGAAATCAGCTGACTACTTCTCATTCTGTATTCTGTTTTACAGACCACTGTAAATTTCTCCTGCTTTGCCTTGTATCTTGTCACTCTCTGGTGAGTGTTGAGGTCAGATTTTGTCAGCCCTCAGCTCTGCTCTTCCGCCTACCTGCAGAACTGCCTATAATTCACTGTAGTGTTGGTTGCTACATGATGAACCCCCTTAGGCATTTTAATCAGTTTATAGGAAGTACACTTATAGATGTTATACACTATCAAAAACTTAAAATGTGATTTTAATGAAATAAAATCTTAAAAATATTTTTAACAAAATAGAGTCCAGACATCTGCTGAGACCTCCATCTATCCAACACCAGTGTGGGGACCCCTCAAGGAAGGGTCATGATAAGAGGACAGCCAGCTTAAGCAGGTGCTGCCCCAAGCAGCCACCTCCACACCAGCACTTTGGGGAGCTGTCCCCACAGCATGGGAAACCTGAGGCCTGCTGTGCTTACAGCTCACCCATTGGTGTCAGCACCCACCCAGGTAATTCCACTCAGGGTCTTTCTGAGCAGACATGTTCCACGGGTTGGCTAGAGCTGTAATATTTCTCATGCTCTTATATTTCTCATGCTATATATATACTTATATGTAGAATTCTCTCAGTAGCTCTGTTTCTCTGTATCACAGACCCCACAGATATTGAGGACTCTTCCTCTTCTTGTCAGCAGCCAAGTTTGTCATCACAAAAGGTGTTGAATCCTTTGCCTGATTCTGAAAGGTATAGGAGGTGCAGGATGCATGGTGGAAGATTTCAGGTGCTTTCAGACCAGGAGTGCCTGAACCATCTGGAGAAGGCTAGTGGGCCCCATAGCCTCAGGGAGAGTTCGAGCATGCAAGACAACTCAGGGGCCTGGAGCCAGAAGGCATCAGAGGCTGAAGAGCAGACATCTCACAGTGTGAACGAGTCCAGGGTGGTAAGTTTGGGGTCTTGGTGCTAGCTGCCAGTGCCTTTCCTTTTTTCCTTGACTGAGCAGTAGAGTAGAGTGGTCATTAGGTCTTTGTAGTGCCACCTTGTGCCTTTCAGTACTGACCTGACCCCACAGTGAGACAGCTGTTCAGTTTAGTTTTCCTTAGCATTTGCTCCTGAGCTCTACCCTGTCTTTTACAGTGTTCTATGTTTGGGATGGAGGCATACCCAGACTTCGGAGGTGTTCTTATTTCTTTACATTGGTCTCCAAGGTTGGAATCAGTCACCATGACCACCTGGAGCTATCACTGACTGTCATGTGGAGGAGTCCTGGAAGTGTATTGAGTAGTTTTCCAATAGGCTTATCCCAATTAGGTAGTGAGTTCTTCTGCCCTCAGAGGAATCCAGAGGTCCCGTGGACAACATTGCCTTGTAGCTGGAGGCTTTAAGACATGAGCAAGGGACGCCCAGATGAGCACAGGAAGGCATGGACCCAGAGCCACTGGCAGGGGGTTGGCTGCCATCCTTGTGTTGGTTAGAGCCCTGGAGGCAGGCTAAGGAGTGGAGATGCTTTCAAGTAGAAATGGTGGCTCCAGGGAGCACAGGCCCTCCTCCTAGGAGCTGGAGATACTCATGGGAGGGCTCCTGGGTGGTCAGGGGCATGTCTCACTTTCCCTGGTTGACCCTGAGCTGGATAGGTATTATTACGTTGACCACATCCTGGTTGTTCTGAGCCCACTGTTGGGGGTTTCTCTTGAGTGTCCTGGACATTGCCCAAGATGGTGGTCTGACAGCCTTTTAGCTTCATAGGTAGCTGGTGAGGCATACCTCGTGGGGCCCGATTCCCTCCCTGGCAGGAGTTGTGAGTTTGGGCTTGCAGGTGTACTAGTGTTAGAGATCTCATCTTTGCAGTGATTGGTCATCTTGTGAAAGTTAGTTTCGTGACTTTGTCTCCATCACAGCTACCCATATCACACTTGGCAGCTTCAGTGGGAAAGAGGGCTGCCCTGGAGATGGTACTCCTAGAGGCGCTCCTCGACCTGGTAGACAAGTACTGGAGCGGCTGCAGGTCCTTGCATGAAAACCAGGCATTCCTAGGTAAGTCCTGAGGTAAGGTGGTTCCACCTTCCGAGCAGCCTCTTGGCAGGTACTTCTAATCTGCCACATGTTTGGGGACTTGGAGAATCAGGTGAGTTGTCCCAGCATTTGGACATTAACATGCTCCTGTAAAGGTGATGTGGTCTCTGCTCCAGCAGGGTAGCCAGGCTTTCATCAGGCCCCAGACAGGCCCATGGCTGTGGGCTCCCATCTGCCGATGCCACAGTGCCATCCATAGTGTAAGGCTGTAAGTGATCTGTCTTCACGTGGGGGTTTGGAGGGCTGGAAGCTAACTGTGGTCTTCTCTGAGTCTGCTGTGAATGTTTGTTGTGTATAGGCCCCAGGGGAATACTGTGGGCCCAGCAGGGCAGTGCCTTCCTAGAGGTTTGAGTCCCTGCTTCATAGACTGGACCTGGTACAGGAGCACACTAGGGCCTCTGTTATCACGTTTGCACTTAGAGCCCAGCAGCTAGCTTCTTTTTCCGCTGCATCCTGGGCTGTGTGCTAGTGTTCTCTAGGAGCTCACTGGCCAGTGGCAGACACCCTAGACAATGCCCTGAGTCCCCAGTCCACTTCAGTCAGTGTTGTGGTCCTTCAACTCTTCTGATTCAGAATACTCTAAGGAGCTACAGCCCCTGACCTTGCATCTCTAACCCTCATGTTGGGGCCAGACTCTTGTTTGTGACAGTGGGATTGGTTTGTGTCACCAAGGCTATTGCCCATCATGTAGCTTCCAGCAGCACTCATACCATTCTAGATGTGGCTGCTCAAAGGTGCAGCTTTTACATCAGGGTTTCCCTTTTTCTCTTCTTCACACACACACACACACACATTCACACACATACACCATTCTACATGTGGCTGCTCAAAGGTGCAGCCTTCACATCAGGGTTTCCCTTTTTCTCTTCTTCACACACACACACATTCACACACACACACAAACACACACACACACACACACACACACACCATTCTACATGTGGCTGCTCAAAGGTGCAGCTTTTACATCAGGGTTTCCCTTTTTCTGTTCACACACAGACACACAGACACACGCGCGCGTGGGCACGCGCGGACACCCTGCTTCATGATGGCATATAGGAAAGCCTTTGTCTCTGTGCCCCACAGTGTTTTCCAGGCATATAGCCACATAGTGGACATGTCTTGTTTATAGCACATCCTTCATTGGTGTGTATGTAATAGAGTTCATTTTCCTCCTAGCCCAGGCAAAGCACGTTTTGTCATCTGCCCAAGAGCTGGCCTCAGCTCAGGGCAGTGCAGCACCTGGGGATAAAGAAGTCAGCCGCCTGGCTCTTGAAAACCAGTCTCTGCACACGCAGCTCGCTGAGCAGCAGCAGCGGCACACCGCCACCATGAGTGAGGTGACGGCGGAGCTCGGTAGCACCCAGCGGGAGGTGGTAAGTGAGCCTGACACTGTGTCCGTCTGTTTCTGTGACTGTTCTGAAATAGGGTGAAAGTAGACTTGTGACTTCATAAACCCACACTGCCCCTAGCTATTCTCAGGCTGCTGCCCATGCCTCCTTCTTCCCTTCCAGGGCCTCCTCACCGAGGACTCTGCCGCCTTAACACTGCCTATCTGCTACACACCTAGACCACAGGTGCAGTGAATTGGGCATGACACCCCTGGTCATCCCAGCTCTGCTCACTGGTTACTATCTCTTATAGGATCTGCATGGGAGAGATGGGGGTTGGGGGATGAAGCCATGCTCAGGGGATCGTATTTGGCCCCAGTCCTGATTGAGCTTTCAGCAGGTTGCCCTATGTGATCCACCATCTGCCACCAGATGGCGTCCAAGGGCAACGAGAGCTGGACAGAACCCTTGGAAGGTCCTGTGGTGTTTGGAAGTATTGGGGGTACTCTTTTTGTCAACATGCACACCTGTGGGCTATGTCTCCGAGTGAAAGCCTGGCTGCAGAGCTGCTGCCAGGCCCACGAGGTAAAGTACTGGGTCAACTCTTAATGGTTGTGCAGCACTGCACTCCCAGGAGTATATAGGACCCGCAGATGGGAGGGCTGCTGAAAGTTGCTGAGCGGAGGCCCCTGCCACAGGGCTACTTTCTGACCCCTTTGTGTAGCCCCAGGTGCTCAGGGAAGGAAGACCTGTGTGTTGGCTTCATCACAGGAGGCATTGAAAGATGCAGGCCAACAGGAAAGCTTTTGGGTCCAGCAACCAACCTTCACCATGAAATGTCAGTGTCAGCAGGCATATATGCACCAAAGGTGGGCTTGCTGTGTAGAAAATAAACGAAACAGAGCATCCTGAAAACTAGGGCAAGCACAGGTTCTCCATTATAGAAGCAAAGGGGGCTGTGTGGAGCCCTAGGCCAGCTGCCTGGCTGTGCCTACAGGTACCTAGGATGGGCAGATGAGACCACACATCTGTGGGAGCTCTGGACCACCTTGGATAGCCACCTGTCACAAGGGACCCTAGGCACAGGAGAAACTGTCATCCTGAGCAAAGGCTGAGGGCTTTTGGAGAGTGAGGACCCACAAACCATCACCCAATGCTGTTCCTGAACAAGGCTGAGACTCACTGGGAAGGTAGCCTTGTGTGTCTTATGGATCTGGAACACCTGTTCCCCTCCGGAGCTCTGGAAGGAAGTCACATTGCTCAGGCAGGGGTAGCTTTTCTCATTTCTTTTAGAATTATTAAAAAAGAAAATGCTTATCATCAAAAGGTTTAATTCCTTTAAATATATATATATATATTTTACTGAATTTGACTTTAATATTTAAGTGTGTTTTCTGTGCCCTTAGGATAACTTGAGACAATATTTAGACAGATGTTTGGAGGAGAATAATAGCTTAAAATCTGTATTGTTTAACATGAAAAAAGAAGTAAAAAATGGAGAGACATCAGCAGCATTACATGTGCAGATCTCTGGTGAGTTTGTTTACTTGGTCATAGTGCTCGTTGAAGTTGAGTGTTCAGATGTTCACTGGCAACTTCTTTCTAAGTCCTTCTTGCCAAGAGCGGGAGGCAGCAAGTGCTGTCTAAGCAGGATGGACCGCCCTACCTTACTGGTCCTTAATGTTGGTGAACGGGGCCATGTTGGCAGAACACACTGGAACCTCTTGCCGAGACCAGCAGGGTGCTGCTCACGGTTTCCTTTGGCTCTTAAAGCCTCATATGTGTCTTCCATGGCAGTGGTGCTGAGCGCTTAGGGAGGTGTCCTCGCCCTGCTGTGGGGAAGCCACACTCTGACTGCATTCCTGACCCCAGGTGGGCACTCTGAGGTCCGTTCTCTGATCACTGTTTCCTCCAGGTCCAGATAGTTTACCTTCGTGCTCTTCACTTACTTTGGTTTTACTTTGCCATTTTAAGAGGCGTGTATTTGGTATTTAGGTTTCAGGCTTTGAAAAGAATCATTGGTAATGATGTCTTATGTTTCCATGGCAATGTCTCTGGGTCAGTTTGTACTTCATGGGTATGGACAGTGTGCATCCTCTCCTCAGGTCTCTTAAGGGGGACTTTAAAGGGCAGGAAGAAAGTGTCACAGGGCTGATGCTGTGCCTCATGCTGAGGTCTTTGCAGCAGGAAGGACTGTAGATGGGGCATACCACCAAGTCTGTCTTGGGCACTGTACCTGCTTGGACTGCTTGCCCACTTTTATTGGGGTGTTTGATTAATTGGTGAGAGTCTTTTATATTCATTTTCCTTTAGTAAATGTGATTTTTTTTTACTTTCTGTTTCTGGAAGACATTACGTACATTTACTTGTGCCTGGGTCCCTTTGCGTTACCCTTCATTTCTAGTGTGGCTCTTTTTCTTTATTGCTAATTCTGTCTTAAGTTTTCTGATTCTGACTCAGGCTGCTTTTTAATTCCTGTTTGTTCTTTCTCATTCTGAAATGGTGAGTGGTGACTGGGTTCCCCTGTGATCTGGATGTCAGTGTCTTATGCTCTTGTAGTGCCTGTGGGACTTGATGGCAGTACAACTTGATGGCAGTACTTTTCTGTTATTGTTCTATATGACATTTGTTCCAGTTTCTAAAAGGAGGCAAGGTCAGGTCAGGATGGCTTTTCTGCCTTCATCGGTCAAAACTATGGCAGCCTCTTTTTGAGGACTTTTCAGGCCCTATTTCCTCCCCAGCCCTCTCTTTGATGTCCATGTACTACCTGACTTCTCTGCACCAGCCTTTCTCCGCAATGTGGGCCCTGTTCTAAAAGGAGCTGGCCAGTCAGCCCCTTCCCCCAAAACTGTGAGATGACCTGGTCTCACCTCACTGGAGGGATGGAGCCTCTCCCATATCTACCAAGATTCCCTTCTTGACCCAGAAAAACAGGATACTTGGGGACTTTCTCCCTTCAGATCTATCAGGTGCCCACTGCCAACCTCTGCTCCTCACGGGTGCAGGCACTGGTCATCACTAGGGGTTTGTGGGCCCATTCCAAGTCTCCTGTGTTTAGTTATGGGGCTGCCTCTTCCTTTGTTCCTGTGGTTCTGGTTTTTTATCTTCTTACTTGGTGTTTGACTAATGTGGGGATTCTGGGAGATGTTGTCACTGCCCTTTCCCAGAATCCCTTTTGTTCATGCCCTCGAGGAGGAATTTGCGTAGACAGATCCCAAGGCCTGTTGTCTTGCTGGAGCATGCTGACTGTGCCCTCAGTTGCTATTGGGTTCGCTGGTCATTCTTTTCCTTGACTTGCTTTCTCCAGCTAACTCGTCTCTGATGATGTATGTTATATAGTCATATATATTAAGGTGGATTTCATTTTACCCAGCGTTTGGATTTTAGGATATGTCTCTTTCCTTCTTGAGTTGGAAACCCAGAAAGGCAAGAGCTATGTAGAAGGAAACCAAACATGTCTCTGTCATTGATAGGTACCATATCAGAGGATGCTCATCAGAGACATGTGGCCACCACAGACTTCTGAATGTTTCTCCCCAAGCCACAGACCCCCTCAGGCACAGTTTGCTTCCTAGTGGGAGAGACACCCTCCAATGGGCAGATCCAGTAGAGGAGGCACACACTGGTCATCACTCTCCACATGGAGTTGGGACTGACTCTTCAGGGCTCTGCCCCCTACCTCTTCACCCCTATGGAGGGAGCTAGCACTGGGGCTTCAGCACCTATGTTCACCCCATCTTTGGATTCCTTATAGAAGTAGACCTTATAGAAGTGGAAAACAAGCTATGTTCCTTTTCTGATAACCCAGATCCAGTTTAAACTAGCATTGCTGAAAATAGAAGAATGAGTTTCGCTAAACAGTGCCACTTCTTATCTTCCTTCAGGACTTCAGACAAGTGTTAAGCAACTGTCTAGTGAGGTTGTGGAACTAAAGCAGCACCTTGAGCACTATGACAAGATCCAGGAGCTCACCCAGATGCTGCAGGAGAGCCACAGGTATCACTGGGTTGGCCTAGGAGCCAGGGGAGGAGTGAAGGCATGAGAGGGTGGGGCTGGCCAGGGTCACCCTAAAGAGACACAGAGGTGTAGTTGGCATTTTCTCAGTGGTTAGCATCTAAGACCCACATGTGTCACAGTGTAGACTTGGAACTTCTGTGGTGTCCCCTCCTGGCAAAAAGTGAGGCCCTTTATACTACAGCATTCTGTGAAGTGTGACCAGGAAGCATGGCCAGGGGAGATGAGAGGTAAGGGGCACATGAGTGATGATTACATGCAGTACAGTGTCAAGTTCCCTGGGCCATGGTTCCTGTGCAGTTGTGGCTGTCCCCTTAGGAATGTGGAGATCCCATCTTTACTCTCTGGCTGTTTGGGTGTCAAGAAGTAGACTGGGAGTGTTGGGGTGGTCCAGGCAGAGGCTCAGCTTTTATTCAGAAAGGTGTGTGCTGGGAAGCAGTTGGAGGCTGATTATGGAGAGAAAGTCAGCCATGGGTAGAGAAGCAAGTTGCTAAGCATGGAGGGCTATCACACTGCCTTGTGGATGCAGCATGTGAGCCCAGGCTGCTTGGGCTCAATGGCATTCTCACTCACTTCCCACACATTCCCTTCTCTCCTTTTGTCTTGCTGAGGCAACCACCCCTCCTTATATTTAGGGATCCTCTGATCACAAGCCAAGCTGGCTCTTTAGGGATTAATACAGGCCACAGTTCCCCATGACCTCATCACAAACTTAAGTTATTGGGGAAGGAGAGAGAGGAGATTGAGCTGAGACTGGGTAGAGAGGAGCGGAAGGAAAAAGAATCAACCATCTCAAGGCAAGACAGTGATTCCAAGTTGATTCCTCCCTAGGACTCACTGGGCATCTCTGGCAGATCAGACTGCTTGGCGGTCATGCTGTGGCCCAGATGTGGGCAGGGCAGGGTGTGGAGCTTCTAAATGCAGGGGGATCCAACTGTGGCCTCTGGAGGTCATGCTGACTCTGTCCAGCAGCTATTTCTGTAGTCCAAGCAAACAGGTCCAGTACTGCTCAGTAGATTGGTGTGTGGTGTGGCCATCTTTGTGGTGAAAATGGCAAATGTCAGTGTAGCCTGCATTGTCCAAACTAGTGCTATCCTAAATGTTGTCACTTCTGACTCAGTGAGCAGAAACAAAGATAAAGAGGGGAAACAGCCTTTAAGAATTCCTTCTCCAGGGAAGGTGGTCAAGGTTATAGAGAAGGGACTTTTCTATGACACTGTTTCACATCCAAGTTGTTACCTCTGGTTGGGAATCAGAAACACTCCTGTCTGGATTCCTTCTAAAGTCAGTGTTGTTTTGCTGGTCACAAAGGTTATCATCCTCTTTAAGAGCCATGTAAGGCAGGATATTGAGGGGACCATGCATCCACCCATTTCCTTCTTTAGTTCATTCATCTGCTCTTGCTGATCTGGAGGCTTAGGTGGACCCAGCCCTGCTCTGAAAGGACAAAGCAGACAGGCAGCAGGAAGTAGTGGAAGTGATAAAGCCATGGACAGTGGACCTGGATGTCGATGGGTGATGAGAGATTCTTACTGGTGTGGAGCTCAGGGTTGGCTCTGTGTGGAGTGCTTCGAGCTAGGCAATGGGCAGTGGCTGTGGAGAGAGGCAGTGCTGCTGAGGCATGAAGAGGAATCCATTGCTTACTTCCCTGTTGTTTCCAGCTCCCTGGTCAGCACCAATGAGCACCTCCTGCAGGAGCTGAGCCGGGAAAGGGCACAGCACAGGGCAGAGGTGGAACAGATGCGCTGGAGCTTCCAGGAGCTCAAGAAGACTGCAGCCCTATTCCCGCCTCGCAGCACCAGCCTTGGGGGCTGCCTATCCTGCTGATCCTGCCCAAAGCTGTGCATCTCCTCTGCCTTTGGCACAGCCTCTTGTGTGCATTTTTGTGCTTCTGTTTGCTGAGACTTGTTCTTTGTGTTTGTAATTACATTTTCCTCATTGAAACACATTTGGAGTCTGTAGCTCAGCTCTCTGAAGCATCCTAAACTGCCAGGGTAGGCCTGGTCTTCACCTGTTTGGAGACATACTGACAATTGCTTTGTCATTAAAATACCTGAGATGAAGGCACAAAGGCATTTTCCTTCCTAATGTGATGCACTGTGTATGCTAATTAAAAGAATACTTTCTTGTGTGGTAAGCAGTCCTTATTCAATGCAAAAGTGGCTGTTTATAAATTTTAAGTTTCTCATTGAATTCTTTTATGAAACAAGCTATCCACCATGGTAGATGAGCAGGAATAAGTAAGTGCCAAACTTATAAAACCCTTGGGATTTAGAAGATGTAAGAAACACCTTTAAATACTGTTTTCCTTTGTTAACATATCATAGTAAAAATACTACCTGAACCCTGCCTATTTTTTGTAGTGTATATCTGAAAATTATGTCATAACAGGACTGAAAACTAGGTTTTTAGTTTGGAAACTTGTTATATATGTAATCTTTGATTGGTAAAGCAAGGTGATTTTTTAAAACAAAGTTTGCTTTAGGGAGAGTGAGCAGGCCTAAGAAGATAGTACTTAGCCCATGCCTTGGGGTCCTGGCACTGGGTTGGAAACTGAGCGTTCTGACCTCACTTTTTCCCTCTGTTCCTCCTGGTCATGGCTGTGTCTCTATCACGGTTGTGTCCAACAGCACCAGTTTCTCTAACTTAGCAGAAAAACGTCATTGAAGTTAGTGTTGGCATAGTGGGGGGGAGGGGTTTCTTTCATCAGACTGTTGATTTAAAAGTATTAAAAAGATTATAGTTTTATTCCACTTTAGTAGACAATGATCATTGTGCCGTTTCTTCATGTTTATCTCGTTTGGGCCTTACTGAGCTTCTTAGACTCGTGAGTTCATATCTTCCATCAGATTTGGAGGTTTTGGTCTTGAGTTTCTTCAGATTTCTTATCTGGCCCGTGTCCCTCTCCTCTCCTCTCCTCTTAGGTCTCCAATAACTCTCTATTAGACAAGGATATTGCCCCCAGGTCTCTAAACTCATTTGGTTTCCTCATCCTTTGCTGTCTTGGTGTATCACTTTGGTTGTGTGTCACTTAGCTTTTCTCCTCGGACCCTCATGTGATGTAAGCCTGTGTAGTGACTTCTAACATTCCACTTGGTTCTTTTGCATTATTCCTTTGTGCTCCCGTCCACTGTAACCCTTATCCACGCCCTTGATGGCTATTCTGGATTATTCCAGACTGTTTACAGAGCACCCCTACTTACCCACCCACACTTGTAGTGTCTGAGCTATCTGTTGCTCCATGTTTTGGTGCTTCCTCTTCATCCTGGAAGGTGTATAATATATATCCTTGTGGTTTTAACCTGCTTCTTCACACTGAGCACCTTGGTATATATTTATTTGGTCATCTGGATTTCTTTTTTGTCCAGTGAATGTTCAAACTTTTCCATTTTTCTGTTGGAAGGTTTGTTTTTCATTTATTTTCAGGAGCTATTTGTACATTGAGCATCTCTACTGAGAGTTTCCTGTAGACCCCTTGCCTGGTATGCATGAGATCCTATTTTTACATTAGGGATATTCAACCTGTAAGTCTATATAAATATTCCAAAATCTGAAACACTTCTGGCCCCAAGGGTTTTTAGATAAGGGACACTGAACCTATAATTCTGAGCTGTGTGCTTTTAAATAGCTACTTTTCATTTTTTTAATAGTGTTTCTTAAGAGGAATTGCAAGCTTTAATGTGGTTCAATGTACCAATATTTTTTTATGACTGAAGCATTTTGAATCCTTCCCCCGCCTTTGGTACAGGAATCTAAACTCAGGACCTCATGCTTGCCAGGCAGGCACTGCACCACTGAGCTAAATCCCTGGCCCCTAATTTAAAATAAAAACAAAATCAAAAACAAAACAAACAAAACTCCCTTTTCATGGTCATTGTGATACTGTGAAATACATATTTAGTCTTTGTCCAGTTTTCTGACATTCATCTCCTAAAACTCTTAGAATTTCTGTAGTGATAGGGTCATTTGCATGCTAATGAATGCACTGTTGGCCTGGGTGGCTCACAGAAAGACAAAAGAAGAGTCCTAGGGTTTCAGCCACACCATCCTCAAAACATCCAGGGAGGGGAGAGAGTTGGACATTAAGTTAATCACTAGGAGCCAGTGATATAGTCATTCATGTCTGCATGATGAAGTTTCTGCAAAAGTTGAGAAGGACAGAGCTCAGGGGCTTCTAGGGGAGCTGAACACACGGAAGTTGCTAGAGGGTTGTGTCTGGAGCAGGCCTGAGAGCCCCATGCATTGCCCTGTTCAGCTCTTCATTTGCACCCTTTTATTGCATGCTTTATGACCCTTTCCCTTATATGTTCTGTGAGCTGCTTATGCAAGTTAACCCAAACCAAAAAGGTTCATATGTACCCCAAATTATAGTGGGTTGGTAAGAAACATGGGAAAAACCACCTGGGCCTTGCTGCTGGCATCTGCAGATAGAGGTATGTTCTTGGGGATGGGCCCTCAACCCATCCAATCTGACGCTGCCTCCAAGGGGACAGTGTCAGGATTAGTGATTCAGGGATTCCCTGTGCAGTCTGCTGCAGAGCTGCCTCTGGTGGGGAGAAGTCCCCACACTTTGAGGTCATAGACTCCTCTGTGTTGATTATTAGGAGCATGCAAGACATTGAGCTTGTTTTCCCTGTAACTTCAGAGTTATGAAGATATTCTGCTGTTATCTATAAGGTTTTATAGTTTTATTTTGGATTTTTGTACATATTCTACCTAGAATTGATTTTTATGTATGCTGTGGAGTTTAAGAATCTGACACATAGTAAGCCTTATGTAACCACTTGCTTTAATAACATTAGTGTGTCACCTTCATGGGAACAGCAGCTTACAGCTTCCTTGGGGTGCCACCGTTAGCAGCCATGCATCAGTGCCATGTTATAAAGTGAGCTGGGAGTACATGCCTCTTGTTTGCCAGGAACATTTTTTTTAAAACATCCATCATTTCATCCCTGATACGTTGGTGTTGCTTACTGGTGACGTCATTTGTGCCTGGAACTTTCTTTGTGGGGAGATTCCTGACCATTGAGGTAGCATAGTAAGTTGTTGAGGATGGGCAGAGCCTATTCTGAGACTGTCCAGCCTCTGAGTCAGGCTGGGGCCATGTGACTTGGCCTGAGCAACAGTCTGAGAAAGGAAGAGAGGGTGTCTGTAGTGCTGGGCAGAAGAGAACTGGGGCCACTGTGACAGCTGCCCAGCCCCAGGGTCCGTGGCAGCTACACCTCAGGCTCAGAAAGCTGCCCTTCTTTTGGAAAAGGCCTTGTGTCTAGCTGCTGTGGTTTTAGGGTTCTTGCTGTAGTTGGCAGTATTTGCCCTAAGTCACAGGACCATGCAGGCTTTCCATGTCTTGAGGTTTTTAGTTACATATCTCTAGGAATTGGTTTATATAGTCTTAATTTTCAAAAATTTTTGGAAAAACTCTTTAATAGTGTTTAATAGCTTTAGCCCTTGAAGGTGTATCATGTGAATACACTTGGGAATGTCAGGTAATACAGGAAAGGGGGCAGCAGCTGCTGTGTCATTGCTGTGCGCAGCTTTGGAGCTGAGGATGTGCTCAGCCAGGCTGCTCTGGCCAGGGTCCAGCTCTGTGTGTGCCTCAAGAAGGTGGCTTCCCTGCCCTTGATTCCCTACTGTATGGTTCATGGGCATTACCTGCCAGTAAACCTCTGCAAAGTAAACCCCAGCATCTGTTCTCATCGCCTTTGCTATTCTTGAGAGTGGATGCTTGAACTTTCTTATTGGTCAGTTTCACCAAGTCTGTCAAGTTAATCTGTCCCATTAAGAAAAACAACTGTTGTTCCCACCTCCTTTTCATTTTAATTTCTGCTATTTCTCCTTTTAGTCATGCTGAAATTACTAATATATTTGCTTGATTAAAAACGTATTATTTTATTAATTTTCCTGCTGTGCCTTTCTCTTGCTCTATCAGCTGGTATAGCTGGTGTATCTTTGTGTAGATCTGCCATCTTGTGTGCTGCTACTCTACCCTGAGTTTTCTCCTGCTTCAGGATTGTTGAGTTTAGGCAGTATCTCATATTGTGATCGCTTGGAAGCTGTGTGCCCTCTCCTCTCACTGCATTGTGCCTGCTCATCTCAGCTGCACTTGCCACCTCTGAGATGATGCAGGAGCTGTGAGCATTGGTGCCCTTTGCTCCTTCAGGCTTAACATATGATTGCTTCTGAGTATTTTAATGAAATATATTTAACCTCACAAAAAGTATTTATGTAGTCACTATTTGCCTGTTCAGTCTATTTGCCCTTCACATGTCAAAACATTCTATTTGTGGTCACTTACTTTCTATAATTAGAATTTTTTCAATGTCTACTTGTGGCACATTCTCCTTTCATTGTCTAAAAATGCCTTTGTTTTATCCTCTTTTGGAAAACGACTTCCTTGGGCTGGTATTTAGATTGGTGTTGATTTTTTTATCTTTTGGTAGCCTGCTGATGATACATACTTGTCTTTGGGCTGCTGCGGTACTTGTGGCACAGTTCACAAATGATCCTGCTCTTGAATCTGACCCCTCTCTAGGGCTGCACTGGAGCCAGATACAGTCTCGAACCTGACAGCAGGCTGTCCACCAGGCCCTCCTGAGGTCGGGTCAGTAGTGCTCCTATCTAAGCCAGAAAGCCAGCGGCTCCCAGGGGTGCAGGTGAGGCACTTGTTTTGTGAACTCCAGTGCAGACCTTCCTCCTGCTGCCCTTGTGGGGGGTCCTATGTTGTTTATTTGCTGTACCTGTGTGTGTCAAGGTCCAACTGCCTGAGATGATGACTGCTAGTACTTACTGTATGAACTTATACTTTGAGGAAAAGAGAAATCCACATTTTAACATCTTTATTCATCACTTTACCAATTTGACACACAATGTTAACAGCAAACACACAAGGAACGATATGCAAACAGACACAAGCTGTTTCACTAATGGTTTACAAGCCAGGCCATGACAGTAAGTCCAACAGGTGACACAATGCCTCAAACTCTGTGGAAGGGACAGTGGGGCCACTGGACCCCATAGATGTTCCTGGTCAGTGTGGTTTGGACACCTGCAGAAGTGGCTTTCTGAGTCGGAACACCCAGTACATCAATGTTACCCAACACACTGCTGAAGTGATGCGCTCAGTATTCCCTAACATTAATAAAACAGTGTAAAAATATATTGCATATATATATATATATATATATATATATATATATATATATATAAATTTGTTTCCCTTTAGTACAAACTAGTAGTATATTATCCTTTCAAGTTTAAGTTGTGCAAGTTTCCTTTGTTTGGCTTGGCTTAGTTTTTTAAGAGGTCTAAAAGAGTGAGTTAACTTAAGCATCTCAAAATACCTGTTGTGACTCTGTCACATGCCCATGAACAAGACCACACACCTGAACCACTGGAGTTCAGAGTACTCAGTAGTAAGTCAGAGGAGGAAAGTTGTTGGGGTTCAGTGTTTGAAAGACAGTGTAGCCTTAATAACTTCACAGTACAGCTGAATTGTCACCCTTGTACTGAACAGATGATGACAAAGTGTCCCCATGTGGTGGTATGTGCTGCAGGGCCAGGGAGCAGCCAACTCATGTATGATTCTGTAGGAGGAAATGAGCCAGATGGGCAGGCATGTTTTCCCTATAAAGGGAAAGATGGTTTAAATACTGTTGGTATCTGGGCCACAGCATCTGTCTCAGCCCCTCCGTTCCAGTCACAGTGCCAAAGCAGCCATGGACATTGTAAACCCATGGGTGTGGCCATGTGCCAATAAAACTTTATTCATAAATACAGGTGGCAGCTCTAGCAGCCCAGGACTACTGAGGGTAGGAGGAGTGAGCTGCCCATGCCCACCCCAACCCATCAGCCACTGGGATCAGGGCTAGGCAGCAGACAGGCAGGGGCAGGGCACAGGAAACACAAGTGGAACCACCACACATGCCTTTCCAAACTCACTTGTATCTGTGTGGCTCTCACCTGCCCCAAACAGAAGACGGAGATATTAAAAGGTGTAAAAATACTCCAGTATAAATACAAGGTTTTGCTATATTTTAAACATGTAATTTGAGCTTTGCTTTTCATAAAGCTGTTATTGACCACTAACTAGTTGCTTATAACATTAATAAATATCCTGCTAGGGTCAATATTCTCCGACACTCCATCCTCTTCCTTCTCTGGTACGTAGACACCATCTGCATTGTCCCTTAACCCCCATAATCTGTCCCTGTCTCCTGGGTGTCCTCCCCGAAGAATCTGTCCCTGCCCAGAGGTGTCACCTCCTGACAACTTTCCCTGTCTCCCAGGTGTCACCTCCTGACAGAGCCTGTCCCTGCTCTGGGGTGTCAGCTCTCGACAGAATCTGTCCCTGCTCCCAGGTGACACCTCCTGAGCAAACATGTTTGTCTTGGGTTTGCATGCTATGCAGTTTCTCCTGTAGATAGACAGTTATCTCTACTGAACCATGTAAGTAGAAGCGATTGGCATGACATAAACATGCAGCACACACCTTGCCTGTGTGTTGGTGATATTCACGGACTGAGGGAAATGCATGTTTTGTGTAGTGGAGTTGGAGTCCACGCTGATGTTCTGTGTTCAGCAGATACGCACAGATGCGATGATGAATTCTACAATTTAAACTGACAGTATGGTGACCACTAAGAATTCACAATTTAATTTTTACTACCACTTCCTTGCTAAGTGATGGAGATGGAGTACGTGTTTTCAAAGCTATGCTTTGAAACTGATTGGAGAAGGGTACCATCCTCACCCACACGTGTCTGAGGAAACCTTGGGACCTGTTGGGGACCGGGAAGGGACACAAGGGAGACGGTCTGACACATGCACCTGATGCAATGAGTGTCATGTGGTAAGAGCCTGGACTAGGGGCTCTCCTTCCAGGAGCCCAAGGGCACTGTGGGGCTCTGGGCCTGGACAGGGAGGACCACCACAGCAGAGCTTGATCTTCATCATAAAACTGAGAGGAATACATTCTGGAAATTCTCTAGATAGGAAGAGAATATCATCAAGGAGCTCCCCTCAGGGGCCTGAGATGGGCCCAGGACCTGTGGACTAGCCACTTAGCTTCTCCATGCAGCTCTGGGCAGAGGGCCTTATGAGGTGCTGGCCACCGGGACCAGGTAATCAGTCTGATGGGACCTCCTCCCCGTGAGGCTGGTGGGAGCCCTCAGGATGGGCACTCATGTTGTTTCTTTTGCTTAGATCCAACTGTCTATTGTGCCCCCAGGCACAGCCCTTCATGTGGTCTGGTTGCTCACATGGGGATCACTCTTGCCTGATGACAACCCATTGAGCAAGGGACAGGTTGGTGCCCTGCACCTCAAGTTCTACATCTTGCTTCCAGGGATGTATCCATAAACTGTTGCAATGGCATGGGGCTCCAAACACCACCCTGACCCAGGCACACTAGCCCAGCTCCTAGAGCTAAGGTCCTGCTGGATTCAGGTCAGGTTTGTGTGACTCAGCTGTCAGAGGACCAGGGTGTGGATGGGCAGAAGAAAAGGAGAACAGCAGCCTCAGACCAAGAGATGCCAGCCAGTGGGGCCTCTTGAGGACCACAGTGCCAGAGAGAGCAGGAGCCATCAGGGTGTGGGGTGGGGTGAAGTGGATTGGGGCCCTATTGGTGACCACTAATGAAGGTCACTGGCATTTGGACACAAGGGCTTTGGGGGACTGTGAGATTAAACATTGCACCTTCAGAGTTATCTCAAATGTTTCCCATGCATTATTTTAGCCTCTAGCTTCTACACAGGAGCCCAGCCTGGGATCTGTGGCCTGCCTATCTTTCCCCAGCCCAGTAAGCTGGCATCTGTCTGAGAGCCGTAACTCCTCAGTCTCGTATGCCAGTCACCATGAACTCCCACCTCCAAGGGAAGCTGCCTGCCTGCAGGGCCATGCCTTTCCAGATAGCCCCTTTCTGGATGGGTATGGCACCCTCAGGACGCTGCTTCACTCAGTGGGCCAAGCACACTTGGGCCAGGAAGGCACTCGAATGCTGTGGCTGTGAGGAAGAGCCTGCTGCTGCCTGTTACGGGACAGGCCCATGTCCAGGAAGATGGTGCCTACTTTGAACAGCCACTTGCCCTGGGTGGAATGAGACTGGCTAAGGGCAGACCAACTCCTATGAGGCATTTCACAGCCCCATAGATCACAAGTGAGGCCATGCCTGTGCTGACTACAGGTGGCCCACACCACGACATCCTTGGGATAGAGGAGCACTTGGCCATCATGGAGGTACAGTGCTGAAGGCAGGCTGCGCATGGTTCCCCTGCAGGGTGGATGAGTGGAGGCCCACTGTGTATGGCAGATGAGTGGGCACAGGTGTTTTCCCTGGGCTGGGCATGCTGCCTGGAATGCTGCCCTATAGGGAGCATGAAACAGGCCAGGGACTTTGACTTCCATAGGGCCCAGGCAGTAGCTGAGGGAGGCCCATGAGCTCAGTAGGCAGCAGCACAGGTTATGACAGGAGCAGCTCTGCCCACCCTGCACCAAGTGACTCAGCATCATGTCTGCCCACCAGGGGATATAGGGACAAGTAGAGAGGTTACAACAGCTAGACATTCTGAATCTCCCTGACAGCTCTGAGAACAGGCATGCAGTCACCATTTCTTGTCACTTATAAAAGCAATCTGAAAACTGCCCTGGTCAACCAAGGAGTCTTCCCTTTTCCCTCAGCATGGACCTGGCCCACAGGCACAAATATATGTGTACGAGAGCACACACCAGCATGTGCCTGTGTGGCCTGCTGCCCGTGGCTACCAGGAAACTTGGCTGAGCTCTCTGTTCAGAAAGCACAAAGGGCCCGGTGGTGTCAGTTATGGGCCCAGTCTGATCTGTGCTGTTGGTTAGTTCATCAGCTCCTGCTGATATGGAGGCTCCTGGACAGCATCTGCCTGCTGGGATCAGTATGGCCTCTGATAGGCTCTGCCCACTCATCCGACTCTCGGCCAGCTCCCACAATCCCTTTCATCTGCAAGCCAGGTGGCCAGTGTGACGAGATCCTGGGGAACAGTTTGGAAACTGCAGGCAGATAAGGAAGGGTCAGGTCTGAGACAAGTGTGGGGTGCTCCAGTGGGAGGCCTGGGTATCAGGCTTGGGTGTTATCCCCAGTTGCCTGGCCTCAGCTTCCTCTGAGTTCTGCCTGCTGAGCACAGGAATGTAATGAAGTGTGATGGGTGTGAGTTCCCAGCTGGCACCGGCAGCGTCCACAGCAGCGGTGCGGGCTACTTGGCCCCCTGCACCTTCTGGTCATAGGTGCCTGCGTGCTTGTAGCCGGGCACATAGCCTGACTCATCTACCAGGTCCACACGGCCAGCCTTCCCCTTGCCCTTGCCCGATGGGTCAAAGCGCTCCTTGTGGGAGCCCGTGAACTTGGTTGTGTCTGTGAGCCGCGACACAGTGGGTGAGGACACAGCTTTCTGCAAGAGAAGAATGGGAGGTAGTGTTGCTATAAGCCCCTTGCAGTGGTGGGGTGGGGGTGCTGCCACCTGCCCCAGGACAGGGAGAGTGAATGAGGGCGTGAGCCTCCTTGGCTGCATGTCCAGATCAGGGGCTGCCTCTCCTGACCCAGGTCAGCCCTGCATGTGGGCTGGCACTCTGCCCATGCTGCTAACCCTCTTTATGCAGTGCGAACCTCCAGGGACTGCCTGGCTGTGGCCTCCCCAGGGCAGGAACAGAGAAGACAGCCAGGCCCCACCCTACCCTCCAGGCCCTGCCCTCACTACCACCCCCCCCCCCCCTGCAACTCACTGTGACCCCCGAGATGATTGGTGACCGGCCCTCGATGAGCCGGTGCACCTCGTGCACGGCCTCCTCTTTGCTCTTGTCCTTGAAGCGCTTTGTAGCCAGCTCCTCAAGTGCCTCCTGGAACTGCTCGAAGGTGATAGTGCGGCAGGACTTCCCCCTGTGGGCAGCAGACCTATAAGCCAATGGCAGAGCCTAGGGAACTGACCCACAGCCTAGCCAGTGTCCTGCCCCATGCTTCGCTCCATGGTGACCCCTGGAGGCAGAGGCCATGGGTGCCCAGCAAACTGTGTGGAAGGAACTTTGAGTAAGCATGATCTTGTGAGCCACCAGACACTAGGACAGTCCTGTTCCAGGGAGGGCACTACTGCCCTCTCCTTGAACACAGGGAAACAGGAAGAGGAGCCCTTCTCACCCAGGGTCACCACAACTGGATCAGGGGACCAGAAGAGCCCAGCCATGTGCTGGGGCTGCTGATGGAGCCTGAGGCCACAATCAGGAGAGGCTGCTTCCTCTGGTCACCACCAGTACCCCCAGGCCCTTCCCTGGACCAGGGTCACTTACAGCTGCAACAACCTGAACAGGGCTGCTGGCCCTATGAGCATCTGGCTACCACACACCATGCACTACATCCCAGGGTTGCATAGACCACCCCCCCGAGTTCACAGACACTTCAAAAAAAAAAATCTCAAGTCCTTCATCTTTGTAATTTTACTTAAAAAAAGAGTTTTCTGCTTGGATTGGACCCACCCCAACTAATCCACATTGATGCGTTTCCAGTGTTTTGATACAAGGTAATGTCAATAAGGCTCTGCCTGGCATTGGAGCACCAGGTGTCCTTGCTGAGGGCTGGGAAGGGCCACTCCCTGGGCCCACTCAGGCGCTTGGCTGCATACAACCCCAGCAAGGGCTTGTGCCACCAGTCATGAGTAGAGGACATAGCACAGCCAGAGTGACTTGAGGACTAACACTAGGGGGCTCCCAGACATACTGCAAAGCACCAGTGACAAAACAGTACTGACAAGGCCCAGTGTCCAGGGATTGCTTCACCCTGAACCCAGCTGATCTTCAAAGATGCAGAAGCAAGCCAGGGAGAAAGGACTGTCTCAGCAAACAGCAGGACAGCTGGGGTCCCTGCACACACATAGCACACACTCTCTCCACACTCCGACTTGCTTACAGAATGAACTCAGAACAGGTCCCAGTTTGGCAGTGGGCCCTTCATCACCTTACGGAAGGACACCTAGGAGAAAACCTGCTTGCCCTTGAGTTAGGCAGAGGTTTCTTTAGAAATGCCATCAAAACACCTCCATATGAAAAAAATGGATGAATTGAACTTAACCAAAATTTTTAAATTATGCTGTTCAAACAGCATTTAAGAGGAAGAAAAGGCAAGCCACAGACTGGGAGAACATATCTGCAAAACACAAACTTGATTAAAAAATAAAATGTATCTAAAATACACAAAGAACTCCTAATACTCGTTAAAAAAAACACCTCAGGGCGAACAACAGGCAGTTAAGGGACTTTCACCTCTCCAAAGAAGACAAGGGACGGAGTCAGAGCACCATGAGGAGGCAGCATAATGTCTGATAGAGTAGTCAGAACTATTGAACCTGCCATACTTGAACTGAGGATAAGAGCCACATGCTCCATCCCAGGGCACTTCAGAGGACCCTGCAGCCCCACCCCTGTGTTCTTACTCAAGTCAAAGGTTGATGCGCTCACATAAACCCACATAAGAATGCTATTCTGATTTTCTTCACATCAAGCCTGAAAACAACCTACATGTCCTTATAGCTGGATAAATGCTGGGCTCCATGAAACCACTCAGCAACCCAAGGACAAACCAATGCGCACAATGGCACAGTGGGCCCCAGATATGATGATGCCACCATATGGTCCCCAGCAGCCCCAGCAGTCCCCATACATGTTCACCAGCAGCTGGAGGGTTCACTTGTGTCCTGAAGACCTAGGACATTCTGACCAGACACTGCATGGCCAGGGCCAGGAAGAAAGCCAGGATGGAGGGGAAGGCCTGTGGAAACCCATAGGCCTGGGGAAGACCATGGAGACCTCACACTTGGGCCAAGTGGCCATAGAGGCGCCAAGCCCCCCAGTAGAACGTGTGCCCCAGAACACGCTAGAACCATCTGTGATGAGGCAGAGGAGCTCAGCGGTCACATGATGTGGGGGGGATCCAACTCCCTGGCTCTGAGCCCCGACACACCAGCTGCTTCCTGACCAGTGGGTGGCCTGCTATTGGAGCAGCCGGCCCTGCAGCCCAGTGGTGCCTGGAAGTGACAGTCCTTTCCTCCTCTCTGGGCTCTGGGATGGGGTGTTGACCCAAGGCCTCCAGGGACACTCTGTCCCGGGCCATCAAAGGCCTCTTGTCTCCTACTCTTGGCCCTGCCCAGGCCAACATGGATGCCAGCCCCAGCAGCCAGACTGGTGACCCTCCACCAGGATACCCAGCCCTCTGGTCAGCCCTTGCACCAGGCACCACCAAGGGGGATGGAGCCCTGGCAGGGGCTCCCCCATCAGAGGTCACATTCAGAGCAGGCATCCAGCACTGAGTCCCCATACAGCCTATATCCCCACAAGTGCATCTGTGCTGCTGGGGAGAAGGAGCCCTGGCATTGGCCTGGTTCGTGCAGAGCTCTGTGCAAGGGACAGGCACTCCTGCCCGCAGCAGTCCCCAGTGAATTCCAGAATGACAATGCCTCTCTTTTCTCAGAGACATGTGACCTGCTATAGACTCTCCTGCGCCAAGCCTTTCTACAGTGCCCTTGAGACCAGAGGTGTCCCCAGGGCTCCAGCCTGTCGCACAGGATGTGGCCTCACTCACACTGGGTGCTCCCTCAGCCTGGGCTTGCTCTCCAGGCCCTGCATCCTTAGACCAGCATGGTGCCTATTTGGGCTCATGGGGACATGGGTCCTGGCAGGGGCTTCAGAGCACAGACTCTGAGGACAGAGTGTGGCCCAAGGCCACCCACCATGGCTGCCCCCAGCATCCCATGGGCATCTTGCAAAGGGAGCCAGCATCCAAAGACTAGAGGACTAAGGATGACTTGGGAAAGATCTGTACCTGCAGAATGGCCCCCAAATGGCACCAGAGGGGAAAACTGAGGCTCTTGAGGGGCAGAGAACAGGACTGCACCAAACATGAACCCCAGGACAGTGGGAATGCACCTTGTGGGAAGCCCTTCTGGGGGTCTCAGGTACCTGACCTGGCCTTAGGCTGTTGTCCCTGACCTGTGGCTCTGAATTCTTACTGTGTTTCAGGGGTCAGTCACCCCTTGGAGTCACCACCTCTGCCTCCTGCCCAGTGGGCCCTGTCTGCAGCCAGGGGACCCTACCAGGACAGAGCTAACACTGGGAGTGGGGGTCCAGGGCCCTGTCATCTCGTCACTCCCTCTCAATAACCAGACCAGCCAGAGCATTCAGGGAATACAGGGCCTAGAAAGTGCTCATCTCAGGAAATAGTAGGGGGATCCTTGGTACAGCTGACAGGTGGAATGTCCACAGAGCCAAGAAGCTGCGCAGTGAGAGCTATGGCCCCACTTTGGCCCCAGGCACTGTTGAGGGGCCCTGTGATGGCCACCCCACATCCAAAGGTCTGGCTTCCAGCTGTCACCAGCCTGCATGGAGGGACCACAACATTGCTTCCCTGGGCCTGGAGTGCAGACCCATCCTTAGGACTCTTCCTAAGGTCTCATTTTCCTTGTGCCAGGGTCGGGATCAACAACTCCCCTAGGTGGCCTGTGGTCCACACCCACACTGGCCTGGGTGGAGGTGAGCCACGGACACACACCTGAGGTCATGCACATGACTCCCTGGTAGCTGGGTCTGCATGCAGATGGGTGGAGAGGCCAAGGAGCAGGGGATGGACACCTGTCACCAGAACCTATTTCCACCTGGCCCCTGCACACTCATAAGAACCAGGAAGGCCTTGACCACAACGCTACAGGCCCCAGCCCACTGACCCCCAGCCAGGGATGCTCCACATGGCCTGACGTATCCAGTGGAGGCCAGAACCCTGGAGTCTGGTCAGGTCAAAGCACTGAGTGCCCTGCACTGCCACTGTGGCCATCAGAGGGCACTGCAGAAGCAGGACTGTGAACTCCCAGCGCAGGACCACAGCACTGCCCGCACCAGGGACCCACTGCCTCAGAGCAGGGGGCAGCTTTCATGGGTGATCCTGGAGGCCACAATGCTGTCCTCAGGGGCTGTGCTGGGCTCTGAGACTCCTCACCGCAGGGCAGAAGGGTGTCCCAGGTGTTATGATGGGCAAGGCTGAGTGGACACTGCTCCCAGGGACCTGGCCATGGCCCCTGTCATCTGGCTTTTCAGGGACCTCCTGACAGATGGTCTCATACACAGCACCCACCCCTCCCACACACATGTTGGCTGGGGCCTCTCCAGGCCTCCACACTGCTCCTCTCCAGGTGCGGAAGGCCTCACTGGCCGGAGCAGCTTCTGTACTGGGTTTCACCAGCTGTCAGTTCCCTTTGGCTCCTGCTGGCTGCTCAGGCCTAGGCCAGCATTCATCCCCGCTCTCTGCCAGTGGCTGCCAGCATGGCTTCCTTCTAACCTGTGATCATCTGGCCACCCACCCCTGCTGACCCCACAGGGTGCAGGATGTTGGCAGAAAACCTGCACAGTCACCACAGAGAATGCTCAAAGTACAGCAGACACACCTGGGCCCAGAGGCTGCCAACAAAGCCTCCCCACCGGGTGGCTTCAGGTCGAGGCAGGAGGCATGAGTGACATAGCCCCCCCGCAGGCCTGTGTGTCCCCTCCCCGCAACCCCATACAGATGCGCGCACGCACACACACACACACACACACACACACACACATACACACACACACGGGTCTATATGAACACACTGGTGCACACACGCACCACACATGCACACACAACATGCTGTCTGTGGCCCCACAGTCTCCATGGCCCCACACCAGGGCTGCTGCACACCCAGCTTCCCACAGATGTCTAGCACAACCCTCTGGCCGCCACAGAAGGGGCAGTCCAGGTTAACAGTAGTCTTCCATAAAACTTGGTATAGAGCCGCAAGAAATTTGTTTAAAATTTAACACATGGTAACATCAAAACAAACAAGTGCTGCCATGGCTACAAGGACCTAAACAAAGGCTTGCAGATACCCCAGCTGGCGCCACGCCTGCAAAGCCATGGCAACCTGCCCCGAAAACAGAAATAGTTGGACTTTTTCTCCCCGAGTCCTGTCAGCATCGGTAACTTCCTGGCAGTATCTAGGTGACTTCCTCATAGCCCCCAAGGAAGCAAGGCCTCTGTGGTGCCCCTGCAGTCTTCTAGGGGCATCCACTCCTTAAAATGCAAGACCAGTGGCCATCACAGCCCCATTTTCCCAGAAATCGAAGGGAAATCCCTGGTGGCCAGTATCCCTGGCCCTTCCTACAGGACCACAAAGCCCTGGAAGGGTCACCATTTCCCAGGGCCCCATGACCTTGCTGGGGTCATAGTCCTCCAGATCCTACACAGGGACACTGTGCCCCTCTCCCTGCGGACAAGGATATGCATTTGAGTCTCCTGCTCCTGCATACCTTGGGGGTCAGGGGGCCTCCCCAGAAGAGGGATCCCTTGGGGGAATGAGCCACAAGGACCCAGGTCAGGGGAACCTCACCCAGAGCTGGGGCCTCCTAGGGGAGGGAGGTCATAGGAATTCAGTAATCCAGGTTCAGGTAGGGCAGGACAAGGGTGTGTAGGAGGAGAGGGCAGCCACCCTAGGGAGAGCCAGGATCCTACAAGAAGACTCCTTATCCTGACTAGAGGCTGCCCAGCTAGACACATCCCCCGCATGCCCACAGCCTACTGGGCACCAGGCCCAGCAAGGCACAGCCTGGCTTCCCTGACCGTATCATGGCCTTAAACCCTCTCTCGGCCCTGGTTAGTCTGCAATTGCTGCTCTGCTGCTTTCACCCCGAGCCAGGCTCCGTAGTAGAGAGTGGGCCATACCTCAGCCCCCAAGCCAAAGCCCTTGCAGTGGGGCTTACTTGTGGAGCCCTAGTGCCCACAGGGCAGGAAGGACATACATCTTCCAAGAGAATCATGACCACATTGGCTGCCCCTATGAGGAGGGAATGGGAACAAAGCCCTACACCATGTGCACACATGCAGGGGTGGAGGGCAGTGCTGCAGAAAGAGCTGGGCCTTCCAGGAGACCAGCCCTGGACAGGCTATTTCCACCGGAAGCTTTCCCAAGGGCAGAACCTTGGGTCTCTCTGCTCCTGGGTGTGGACACTGGTCAGCATAAGGACATGGCCAGGAAGTACAGCATGTGTGCTCACCACTTACACATCACGGCCAGCTGCTAGGAAGCCACCAGCCACCAGGCAGGGGCCCCAGTCCCTATTATTCAGGCCCAGGCTGTAACTCCGCTCCAACAGCTGGCCAAACCACTAGAAAGGCCCGCTCACAGGACATCTGACCCCCCAATTGTCCTCTCATGCCCACACACTAGGCCAGAAACTACTGGAGGCTGCCCATTTCATGGACAGCAGGGCTGGTCTGTTCCCCAGACCCACATCATGACAAGCCTGAGGACATGAGGCCTAGGAGGCCTCCCCTTGGCATAAGCTCACAGGGAGGCCTGTCCCCAAAGTCACGTGTCAGTCACCAAGGAGTCTCAAGACAGCAAGCACTGAGTCCCCACATCGATCCACAAAGGGGCTGCACCACTGGCAATGTTAAGGCCCTGGCTGCCGGAGATTGTCCCTGCTCTGCTCTGCGTGGCTGTGGATAAAGCAGGGAGGGGAAGGGCTCAGGCAATGATGGTGAACCTCTTAGAACTATCGGTGACAACAGCCAGTGGCTGCACTCGTGCCTTAGGCTTACCACCACTGAGCTAGGAGCCCAGAGCCATGTCCCAGAGGGCATGGGGTCCCCAGGCAACCCTTTCCCAACAGGGCTGGTGCCAGCAGAGGCTCCAGAGCCCCAGAGGCAGGGCGACACTGGCTATGGCAGAAGGGGGAAAGGGCCACATACCCTGAGCCTCCCCAAGTAACTGAACCATACCAGATGGCACAAGAAGTCAGTGATGGCTGGGAACAGAGCAAGGCTGATGTGTCCACACAGCTTCCTTGAGGAGTCCTCTCCAGCTGCTCCCAGGGGCCAGCCTTCCAGGTCATCGAAGGGGACATTCTGGCTCAGACACACCATGCAGCCCCTAGAGAGGACCACCACTGGGACCTGTCTGGGCAGTGCTCAGCCTGTCCAGCACAACACCCAGTCTTGAGTCACCCTCACCCAGCTCGGCCACCCTACCTGCCCAGCTGCCCTGTGCCTCCTGATGTCAACCTGTGACCTACGGGCAAGAAGGCCTCACCATACCTGGGGAACCCAACTTTCCACCTCGAAGTGTTAAGAGGAAGCCACAGAGACCACGCCACGCATCATAGCTGGAGGATGGGGTGATGCCTATGGACAGTGAGGCCTGGCCGGACACAATGTCTGACTGACAACCCAGCCCTTGAGAGGGTCACGACCACCAGGAGGGAAGACAGCAGTCACATGGGCACACCACAGTAGACACCAGCAGAACTAGGCTGAAGTGGAGCCACTTCCACCCACAGGCCGGGACAGCCCTGAGTAGTGGCCTGGGGAATGATTACTTTTCCCAGAGGTGATGGTTGTGGCAGGTGGAGGATGTCCTGGTGCTCAGGGTAGCCTGAGGAAATGTGACAAGGGTGAGGGTACTTGAACACGCTTCCTAGTATGTAGGGGGAAAGGCATGTACACATGAGCCCGTGATGCAGGGCCACACATGCATGTATGCATGTCTGCCCACCACACACACACAAAATATACCCATGACCCAGGGACACATACACATGCACACACTCATGACTTGGACACATACACGTGCACACACACACAACCCAAGGACACACACTTGCACGCCCCCACAACCCAGGACACAGGTGTGCTTGCACAGAGGAAGCAGGGCGCATGGTCATGATGGCAGAAGCTATGGTGTTTAAGGGGCTGTTCCATTTTTGTGCTGTTGTTTCAAGTCCAAAGCTGAGAGGGGTCAAAGGCTGGAGAGGGTGAGTCAGGGCTGGGGTCCCCAAGCCGCCATCAACACATGGTAGGGCTCCCTGGCAGAGCCGTCCCGCTCAGGTCCAGGAACTGCTTGCTGTCCTGGGAGTGGGCTCAGCAATGGCCCCATGGCCAGACCCCAGCACCACTCCCAGAGCTGAGCCTCCCTGCAACTTGGCACACAGCCCAGGTGTGCTCCCCAACATTGGCCTGAAGACAGAGCTGAAATGCATGCTGGGCTCCCTCTGTGGCCACCGAGTCACACACCACTTACTTGATCTTGCTAAAGACGATGTCCACGTCAGTGACAGTCACGCTTTTCCCATCAATCACGTGGCAGTCCCGGCACAGCTTTGACCAGTTCTTGCCATGCATCTCCCGGCCGGTGGCACGCGTGTCCCCATGCACCGCGAATCGCCGGAAGGCCTCCTCTAGGGCACTGAGCTCTGGGGCTGCAGCTGCCCCTTCGCTGGCACCCTCTGACTCCTGTGACAGCCTCTTGGCTGCCTTGTCCCTCGCAGGGTCCCCTGGGGACTTTGGGGGCGTCCTGTTGGCGGTTTTGGCAGGCTTGGCCTTGCCGTCAGCCATGATGCTGGGGAGGAGAAAAGAAAATCAGTTTCTCCTGGTCCCCGTCCCTGGCTGGCCACTTACAAGAGGGGAAACGCATGTCACAGGTGGCAGCAAATGCCAGGGTATGGGCAGTTGGGGACAGGTGACACTCATCACAGTTCAGGACCCCTGGAAGCCAAGTGCCCAGGAGGCAGTGCCATTCCACTGTAGGGCCCTGCAGCAGCACCTGCCAGCAGTAGCCCAGGGGCTCTGGGCTGGGGACCATGTCCCCAGCAGCCTCAGTTTGGCCCTTCGGAGTGCGACAGTGCACTGCTGCTCTGGGGGCCACTGGGGCCTGTGAACCCTTGCCCACCTGTCCAACAGGGTCCATCCAGACATGTGACATCTGCTACCACCCTCAGGGCCAAGCCATGGTCAGGGAGGAGAGGGGTGGCCCTGGGGACATGGAGGAGGGCACCCAGAAACCTGGTACATGTGGTTCCCCAGGCCTGGGGAGGCGACTGTGTATCTGGGCTTAGGGAGAGTCCCAGTGCTCTGGGCCAAGCAGGTTGACAATCACAACACAGGTGGACATCCCCTGGGGCTGAGTACCCCCAGAGAGCTCAGGAACTCAGGGCCACAGAGATATTCCCACCATGGGCACCAGGCAGGTTGGTGCCAAGGAAGGGGCTCCTGACATGGGTGCACACAGAGGTCTGCTGGGGGAGGTGCCACGCCCACCTTCCAACTCCGAGAGTCACAGCCCCCATTCTGTCCAGCCTCAGAGCAGTCAAAGCATGACCTCTGTCATCAAGGGGTCACAGCCATGGCTCCTGCTGACCCCATAATGGGGCCAAATCTGCAGAAAGCCAGAACCATCCAGAAGAGGCTCCTCCACCAGGGAGGGTCTGGAGGGCCAGGTCCCCACACCTAGGCCTTCCTAGATCAGTGGGCACACCCAAAGGTCAGCCTGTAACAAAACCATACCAGGGTGGAGGAGGACAGAAAGCCAGAACACCACAGGGCCAAGTACCCAGCATCCCACAGGGATGACCAGCCCCGCCCTTGCCGCACTCTGGCACCTGAGGACTGAGCATGAGATGCAGGAGACAATGACACCAGGCAAGTCAAAGGGCATGAGCTGAATTTAGAGGGTGTGGAAGAGGACGCACAAGCTGAATAGCCCTGCTACCTTCCCTTCCCAGCTCCACCCTGTGGCCCACTCCCCGGGGCTGGGGCCTGCCACACCACCCTCAGGAGGCCCTGCTCCCCAAGGGTGCCCTGGCCCCAGCTGTGCCCTGTGCCCCTAGCAGTGTACCCAAACCCCTCTACTTTTAGCCTATGATTTCAGGGGTCCCCAAGCAGCAACGATGTGCTAGGCCTTGTGCCCAGGGTGCATCCCCTGCCTGGCTGCCACCAACCCACCTGCTGGCAGACCCCTTTCTGCCCAGCCCCCACCACCATCTGCATGACAGCAAAGGAGAGCAGGTGACATGGAGGGGACAGCCCAGGCCAGGGCTCAGAGGCTCAGCAAGGCCCCCTCCCCTTGGGTAAAGAGGACGACACAGGGACGCAGGTAACTGATCCACTGGGTGTGGGACAGGCTGGGTTACCAGATTAGCATCTGCAGAGGAGGGCAGAGGAGGCCAGGGCAGGTGGAATTACAGCCGCTCACTGGAGGGGAGGCACTGAGGACCTCTCGCCAAGCAGGCTGTCACACCCCATGTCTCCCCAAAAGCTGTCCTGCTCCAAACAGGCCCCATTTTTCAGAATAAAAAATGCTGACACAAAACTTATGAGGAAAAACTTTATGAAGCAAAACTGGAAGAGGATTGACATCCCACAGGCCAGGGCATTCGCTGCCAATGGCCTCAGTGCCTGCCACTCCAGGCCTGGAAATTGGGGTGTCAGGGAGCTGTCCCTGTCCACAGCAGGGCCAGGTGCCTGTGAGCAGGCAGGTGTCCAGGGAGGGCAGAGGCCTGTGACCATGACCAGGTGATTGTGACTAGGTGCCCCCTGCCTGGGACCAGGTGCCCCTGACTGGGACTGGCTCTGCCACAACTGGGACTGGGTGCCCTGTAACTAGGACCAGGTGCCTGTTATCAGGTAGCTTCCTGGGGCAGGATGCCGTGTGCCCTGAACATGAAGATGGTTAAGGTCTTGCTTTCCCTGCCATCCTGTGCCTCCGCCTTTTCCTGATGCCTACCGCTGCTCCTCTATCCCCGCCTACAGGTGCCCCTACCAGGATCCTCATGTCCTCTCCTCTCACTATCACGGCCCCGCTCTGCCCACCCAGGCAGGGCTGGAGAACTGCAGTCGAGGTGGGCAGAGGAGGCTATATGGAGGTGGGGACCCTACCACACCACAGGCCATAGGACCTAAGGGCTCCGCCCGCCCTCCCCAGGAACCTCTGTCCCTGTGTCCGAGGATGCCCAGGCAGTGCTGGACCACACCAGCCGGGGGCTCTCTCTGATCCCAGCTCTCCTTGAGGCCTGAAATGGAGGAGCTCACATTAGACAGACACCTCTAGTCAGACCCCTCTCCCCCTCAGATGCCAGGTAACTCCAACCCCCAAACATCCTGGCCAAGAAGGTGCTCTGTGACTATACCAGCTGCCTACCAGGAGCCTAAAGGCAAACTGTCCCTTAAGAAACAGCCAGGTTGGGGACATCAGCAGGTGCACGGGCATCCCAACCCTAGGCCTTCTGAGAGGGTGGGTGCCCAGAGGCCCTCCTGTCTGGCATGGCAGGAGCCAGACCATGCCTGGGAGAATCATGCCTGAAGAGGGGGAGGCTGGGACTTGCAACCTGGAGGGCCAGGTGGAGCTGCCCCTCCTTGAGGTGCTGGAGGTGTTGCCAGGCCCTGCACTGTGGCCAGACACATCGGGATATTGTGGCTTCATTGACCACACATGGGATCAGGTGGAGGGGTCCCTGTCATCACCACCTGCTTCTGTTGGCCAGGCCCTTCTGCATAAGGGGTCTGGGTATTGTTGGCAGGAAGCTTCTGGGAGCTCACCTGGCAGGTGGGAGCTGCCTCCGCCACTACCTCTGCAGGCAACAGTGCTAGTCCTCACCTGTCCACCTCAGGCTCCTCAGCAGGCTTTTTGGACAGTGAGGAGCCCTGGACAAGGATAGTGGCCCCAGGCCCTTCAAGTCTCTGGACCTCTGCCCCTGGGCACCTAGGCTGTGCAGGGATAACTGGTAACATTGCACCTATGTCAAAGGCACTCGGTTCAGGGCCATACTGCTTGCAGGAAGCTGGGAAGCCAACAGCCAGGGTTGACACTGCTCCAAAGGGCAGTAAGTCAGCGCTGGCTGGAGCCGAGGGATGCTGGGCTGAGGAAGGAAGAGGGAGGGGTGCCTCTCCTAACACACATGACCCTGGTTGGCAGCCCAGGGATCACCCTCTCTCAAGTGCCCAGCTCCAAGTTAGCCTGGTCCCAGGAAGCTGATGGTGACGGGCAGGGTAGAGGAGCACAGAGAAAATGGCCCCCAAATAAATCTAAGCACAGTGCCACAGACGCCCAAGGGATGCCTGGCCTAGCAGAAGTCTCCTGTGACCCACTGGTTGAGCTGCTGGGTTCCAAGGCCCTCACCAGCTAGGGAGACCACAGCGCCCTGGAGGCTGGGAGAGAAACGTGCACCAAGGGGAAGAATCGGACAGTGTCCCCAGAGCCCTCCCCTCACATCTGCTCCCCCAGGGACGAAAAGGGAGGCCCTCAGCCCAGGCTCTGACAGGGACAGAGGCGGCTCAGAGCCCCGACACCAGGCTGCACTGCCCCGACCAAGGGGCTCTCAGCTCAGCCCACTGAAGCACAGTACAGCCCTTTGGCCATTGTTTATTTTCATCATGACACAGTCACTTGCCCACTCCTCCCTGGACACTTGACATGAGTGCCACTCGTCCCAGGCAGGACGAGCTCCCCAGGCTGGCACAAAACCAGTATTTTCTGCTTGTGTGTCCCTTGGGCACACAGCGAGTCCCAGAAGGCCAGACCTGGCCTCCACAGCCTGCATGCATAACTGGGCTGTCCAGCCTGGGAGTTGGCTTGGACTGCTGGCCCAGACAGGTCCAAAAGGCCGGGCTGCTGCCCTTCATAGTGACCCAAGAATGAAACCAAACCCCATGCTGGTTCCTGTGCCCAGGCAGGGGGAAGGCAAGGTGAGTGAGCACTGCTGCTCACAGGTCCACACTTCCCACCCTGGACCTGCGAGCCAGGCAGGGCTGGCTGCGGCAGTGGGGTTGCTGACCGGTCAATCGCCACTGCTCCTCGGGCCAGAGCTGCCGTGTGCCTGGCCTGCCCAGGCAACAGTGTCCCTGGTGTGGGCATGGGTGTCCTGTAGCCAAGCTTCTGAGTCCCTTGGGAGGTAGCACAGTCCCCTTGGCCTTCACAGCCCCACAGAGATGCCTACCTGCTTTGGGGATTGGAGCCCCACAAAAGCTGCTGTCCCCCGCCCAACACATAGGGTCCCACTGAAGGCCTCCTGTCCCCAGCTGTGGGAGAATGTTCATCACCAGGGATGCAGCAGCATGGGCGCTGTGGAAGAGAGCCACCCCAAAGCAGGCAGCAACCTTGGGGCACCCTGCTCCAGGCTTCCGGCCTCCAGTACTGTGAGAAAGGCATGGTTACTCTTTTGTCACTGCTCTTATTTCACCTGCCTTTGGGACCCTGTTCTAGGAACACAAGAAGCCAGAATGGTGCAGGCCACAAGCCAGAGACACCAGGTCTACCAGGAGGTGTCCTGTCCACTCCGAGAGCTGGCCTTCTGGCTCCAGGGCATTTTCTGCTGTGTGGAACCATTTGGTGTGTGTCCCTTTGTTACTAGCCTCAGGACTCTGATGCAACCTGGTGACCAGGAGAGGTGGCAGCCTTTCCAGGGTACAGAAGAGGACAAGACAGTGGGGAGGAGGCACAGATGCCAGAGGCTAGACAGAGCAAGAGCAGGTGTTCTCCAGGGGCCCCAGGCTCAGCCCAAGCAGGTTGGGCTTTCAGTAGGGGGCAATCACAGAACACCTGCCTTCTATTACATTCTGTGTCCAGGCACAGAGTATGGAGCAGAGGAAAGGTATACACAGAGAGATGGGGAAAGACCCAGAGCACAGGACCCTCGAGGGAACTCTGTCAACTGCATACATTTGCAGCAGAGTCCATGCCTGGGATGCAAAGTGCTCTCTCCCTAAAGTGCCTCAGATCAAAATCAGAACTCTCGTCCACCAAAACACAGCATTAAGAGGCTGGGAAGGCAAACTCCAGGGTAGGAGACACCTGTTATACATGACGAATGCTGGCCTGCCCAGAATCCATCAAGCACCCCCATAGATGGACAGGATAAGGGCAGACAGCTCAAAAAGAAGGGACAGCCAAGTGTCCACAGGCAGAATCAGAAAGATGCAGAAGAGCCCAACATCAGGTGCCTTCCAAGGGGCTGAACTATAAAGGCTGAGGGAAGGTGGGAGGTAAATATCCAGTCCTTGGAAAGCTGCTGGGCCCTGTCCACTAAACCCGAAGACATCCATTACCTGGGCTCACCAACCCCAACTCCAGATGGACCATTCAGGGCACAGCCGCATGCTCCAAACCACCCCCTTTGGGAAGGCCCAATGGCTGGACAGGGGAACAACCAAAGTTAAGAGCTGTGGCATGTTCACAGAGCAGTGTGTCATGCCACACAGACACAGTGGCCAAGATCAGTGAGCACAGCAGAATGACAACTTGCACCAGTGTCCAGGGATGTGGGTGTATGTGACGCAACTGTGCCCATGAGCAAGACCCACCCCACTTGCGGAGAGATGTGTGGGGTGGCAGAGGAGGGAGCTGGAGCCGCTGGACCAGGAGGAAGCCTTGGGTGCCTTCCAAGCCAGGTGTGCGGGGAAGGTGGGTCATAGGGGAGACAAGGTGAGATGAGCTGCACCTCAGGAAAAGTGAAAAGACTTTTTCTACTTCTCCCCCAAGAAAGCTGTGCATTTGGACATTTGGACATTACAGCTCACAGGCAAGTCCCTCAAGGTTGTTGCTCATTTAAGCAGAGACTATGGACCCAGGCACATTAAATCTTGATTGGGAAGTGAGATTTGGGGACAGCCCCTATATGTGTCTATGGGACTTTTCTATGGGGCTTCTGGCCGCAAGGCATCTTCCTGTGGGGATGGAACTCCAGGGGCTGCCGACCACAGCCCCACCCTCTCATGCCCCAGCAGGGCCAATCGAGCCATTCCCAGGGTCTGACCAGAGGAGGCTCCCTCCCTGAAGGGTGCTACTGAGCTGGGATGGATGATAAGGGGAGGCAAGGGGGTGCCCTGGGCAGAGGGTGCCTTGGGTCTATTGTGATGGAGGATGCTGTGGGGAGGCATGCCTCAGGCAGGGTGCCCTGGGTGAGAGATGCAGTTGCTGGGCTGAGGGATGCAAAGGCCTGGGCATGGTGGCTTCCGCCACAAGGAGGACGTTGATCACCCCAGGGTGGGGGCCCCATCAGAGCCCCAGGTGTGTCCAGGCAGCTCCACCCTTCCTTCCTGAAAACAGATCTTGCTAGACTGTGGGAGAGGATAGGAGCCGCTCTGGGCTGGCTGGGCGAGGGCGCTGGGTTCACCCCAGGGTGCTCGCAGGCCCAACTGGGCTACAGCCTCCTCCCCGACTCCCTCACCAGTATCTGCTGCTATAAATAGGCCGCCAAGGTTGGCAACCTCCCGTGGTAGCTTCTTCTCGGCGTCTGGGGACCAAGAGGGTCCCCAGGGGGACAGGCAGCTCCTGACGCTCCCCAACCTCCCCGGGGACGGGTGCCTTAAATTTCCTTAAGGTAATTCTCCGGGAATCTGCACATTTCCCATGAGACTGTGGGAAAAAAACAACAGCATGGGCTCCACTACACCCTACCTCCCGCTCCCGACGAGGGATTTTTTAGAGGCCGTGGATCCCGCCTCTGACCCCGCGGGCCTCCGGGTCCAGGCGTCGGGGATGGCTCGAGGCGCGGACAGCGTGCTCCCGTTGGGTGGCTCCGCGTCACCGTCACCTGAGCGACCTGCAGCGATGACAGCTGCACACCTCCCCGCCCCCACCCCAGCGCGCTCCCCCGGCCGTTTACATAAGGAGCGCGACGCCCGGGCCGGGGCTGCGGCTGGGCGGCCGCGCCCCTCGCGCCCCTCTGCACCAGCCGATGCAGCACCGGGGTCGCGACCGGTCCCCAACGCGGCCCCGCGCAACCCAGCACCGAGGGCTCCGGGTGGCCGACCTGCGCCCGACCCCGCCCGCAGGGCCGCACCCCGCCACTTACCTGGGAGACCAGAGACTGCAGCGGCGCCTCCGACTCGGCCGCGCGCCCGACCGGGACCGAGCGCTCTGCAGCCACAGCCCCGAACCCGCCCATCTGGATCACCCCGCCCCTCTGGATAGGCCCCGCCCCACCAGGGCATTCGGCTCCGCCCCACGCCGCCCCGGGTTCGCTTCAGACCCGCAGACCCACCCCAACCCTCCCGTTGGCCCCACCCAGGCCCCAGGCCCTGCCCACTCCGGCCAGAAAGGCCCGCCCCTCCAGGCATCTAGCCCCACCCAGGACACGCCCCCTCGCGCTCCACCGCCTTCCTTACAAGGCCGCCGGCGCAGGCCTGAGTACTCGGGTCCGCTTGGTGCAGGGCGCGGCCGCGCGCAAAGCGTGGGAATCAGGCGGGGCAGGGAGCGGGCCCGGGGCGCACCTGGCCCTCAGGGGTGCGGCGCGGGGAGGGAACGGGGTGCGGCTGCAGGGCCGCGGCAGCCACGCCCGCTAAGGGCTTTGCGCTTTGTCCTCTTGCGGCGGCGGCCTCAGGGCTTCTGCTCCTGGTCATCCGGGACACCTGGCCCGGCTCCACCCGCAGCGCCTGGTGGGGAAGGGGCGCCGACTGGGTGGGGTCGGGGGTTGCTGCGGAGGCTGGTTCTGGGGTTCCCTGGCCCCCTGGACGAGGTCGGCGCTCAGGACACTGGCTCCAGCCAGCTCCCAGAGGGTCTTTTGCAGGCTTCCTGTGGCTCAGGAGAAAAGCAAAGTCCCCGCGACCACCCCCCCCCCCCGGTCTTTCTGTTCAGGTCCCTGGTTCACTTCCCTGGCTGCAGGCCCTCGTCCCTGGCCCTGTCCTTGTCCCCTGGCTGCAGGCCCCTGTTCCCCGCTCTTTCCAGGCTCCCAGCTGCTGAGCCCAAGCTCTGCTTCTCCTGAGACCCTGGCCTGATTGCAACGCAGCAAAGGCACTAGGAGTGTTGGGGTGCCAGATACGATCGACCGGCCAGCCTCCTCTTAGGTGTGGTTCTGATACCCTGGCCAGATTGTGGTGGAGATAGGTGGGCCTTGGAGGCAGCTTGTTCCTCCTCAGAATGGTCCCTCTCCCACTCCACTTGTCAGAGCCTCTGGTTCCTTCTGCTCAAAAGTAGCCAAAGTTTTCTTCTGTTTAATTCCTGCTGTCTTGAGTTTGATGCCAGCCTACACAGACTTCAGGGCCAGCCTAAACTTCATAGTGAGACCCTGTCTCAAAAAAAAAAAAAAAAAGAAAAGAAAAAAAAACTTGGACATAAACGAGCTATTTTGCAAATGATCTCTTCAATCATATTAAAAATAAAGTATACATTGAGTCTGCCAACGATTATGTGGCATAAAAACAGTAATGTTCATAGGATATTGGATGTATGTTGGAGAAGTTTTGGCCTCAAAACTTTTTAGTGGGTAATATACAAATATTATATGCAAACTTCAAAGTTCTAAACTATGTATTTGCTTAAGAATAGTAACTTCCAAGCCAGGCATGGTGGCATATGCCTGTAGTCCCAGCTACCCAGAGAGGGTGAGGTAGGAGGATCACTTGCACCTAGAAATTCAGGGCCAGCTTGGGAAACACAAGACCCTGTCTCTTAATAATACAGTGGTACCTTGGTTCATGAACTTTGTTCTCCATGATTCTGGTTGCAAACCAAACTGGGCAAGAACCAAATCAAATCTCTGCATAAAGTCAACATTCAACCTAACCATTGAAGTTGATTGGTTCTCATACAACTCTATTTGTAAACAAAATTGTGGGAAGAATCAAAGTTTTGAATTGAGGTACCACTGTACTTCCAAAACAAGAAGACCCAGTAGGAAAAGTAGCATTGCAGTTCTTTTTCTGCAGATGTCTTCAGAGTACAGCTGGGGTTTCACCTGCTTCTGCCTTCACTGCGTGGCAGTGTCACATGTAACAGCCCCTGGAAGACACCATGACCCTACATTCAAGAGAGAATGAAAAGGAAACCTGTTAACACTTATCCCTCCTGAAAGGGCTTTGACCTCCCAGGTCCCTGCCTGGGTCTCAGGCCCTGCAGTGATCCTCAGGTCCCAGCCCATAAAGCAGGGAATGCTTCACAGTGATGCGGAAGCCAAGTCTGAGAACCACTTGGCAGACTTCAAGGATACCTCTTCCTCCACCTGCCCCCAATGTTCCGATCCATTCATTTAGAATGGGTCCTGGAACACTGCATTTGAAACGCTGAGTGATTCTCAGGGATGTGTGGAAGGACCATCACTCCTTGGGAGAGCCTGCTCTGAGTCGGCACCCCAAGAGAGAAAGCCCGTGTGCCTGTCCTGCTCACTGGAAGATGTCACTAAAGTGGTGCTGCTACCTCTAAGTCTTCACCTTGTCCCTGCAATCTCCCTTAGGCTGTCCCCACTTAGCCTGCAGTTACCCTGACATAACCTGCACTTTGTCCATAGTGCAGATGACACGGGGGTGTGATATTTGACTGAAGTTTTTACTGCGGGCTCAGGAATCACGAAGAGGACTCTGTGTATAAGTAGGTGACCCGTCCCCTGCCCCAGCTGCCTTAAGGGTTCTTCCTTTCCTCGCTCCCAGCCATCTCCATGGCAGACTGGGAAGAGAGGGAGGACAGAGTGAGCCTCCCCCTTGTGTCCTTTACCTAGGAAATGATGTACCAGACCTGAGAAAATTCTTACTGTCAGTTACATCTACATAGCAATGTCAAAGCCCTCTAATGAATCAGATATAGTGATGTTCTTTAAAAATAGATGATAAAATCAATGAACTTATTTCAGATGCAGAAAATAGCTTATGATGAGTGTTAGTGTCTATTCAGGAATCTATGAAAATGTTTCATCTACATCTATCATGAAGCATTTTTATTTGCATAATTATAATCAGTATATGGTTCTCCTTATATTTTTCTAATGGGCCTCTCTTATGAATGTTTCTGATATACTGTCAGAAAAGCCTCCTTTGTTGCTAGGTGTGGTGGTGCAAGTCTATAATCCCAGCATTCAGGAGGCTGAGGCAGGAGGATCACCGTGAGTTCCAGGACAGCCTGGGCTACATGGCAGAACTGTCCCCCCCCAAAAAAAATTGTTCAGTTGAAAGTTTAAACATGGAAAGTTGTTAATTAAACATGTAGAATACATAATATATGTTGACTCTGGCAAACATGAACTGAATTTTCTAAGGGAAAGAAAACTTGAAAATAAGCACACATTTTGGGTGTGGAATACAATTTTACCTAAAAGTTGTTTCAAAACTGTCATCAGTTCAAGTGGTTAGGGCAGATGTAGAGAAGTACGTTTCTAATTTTACAAATTCTGATTTACTAGTTAAATTACTATGGATTGTCAAGGTTAAACATAATCTTACATATTTTTCTCATTCAGTATACTTGCAATGTTTCAGTGTATTGATAATGTGGTATAATATGTCCATTTATTTCAGTGCCTTATTTTGAATGCAATATTTTACTAATGGTTGAAGAACTGCTCTCTTAAGGATGAAATAGTTTTCATTAAAAGGACCTGTGAAGTAATTTACATTTAAAAAAAAATAATAATTCCTGCTGTCCAGAAGAGTGCCCATTACAGACAGAGGACTCACAAGACTTGAAGAGAGCAGAGCTGCCTGGGCCCTCTGTGGGGCTTGGGGTTCTGTTTGGACTGAGGGTCTGACATGCGCAGAGTCCCATGAGTGCCAGGCACAGCCATAATGGAGGTGATCGGCTCTGTGTACAAGGCACTCAGGAGAACATTCCTGTAGCATGTGAGCTGCAGCCAGGGGACTCTTCCATCCCCAGACAGGTGTCAAATGCACTGAGGTCACCAATAAAATCAGAGAGGGGTGGTCACAGTGGCTTTAGGAGCAGAATCACTAAGGTGCCTTTGGGAGGAGAGGAGGGGTGGCCAGGTGCTGGAGCAGCCTGTTCAGGTTGCCAGGGAGGCCTGAGCACAGCTCTAGGCAAAGGAGAGAGGACACCAGGGATGGACCTCTGCTCCAGACAGCAGTGTGGAGCAGGCTGCCCCTGGGCCCAGGATCCCCATCAGGAGCTGATCAGTCCATGAGGACCATTCCTGACTGTGTGTGAACGATGTGAGCACAGGCCTGTTACTTCACAGAAGGGGGCCCTTCGATGATGCTGACAAATCACCTCAAGCAGGGCACAGGCAGTCCCAAGTCCAGAAGTTAGATCCTGGTCTGGGGATGGAAGGCTTCTCCACTTGCCATGGCCCCATGGCCAGTGCACCCTGCGTCAAGTGGCTGTGCCCTGCAGCACTTCATCCCCACATAGGCCCTGAGTTGCCTCTGCCCTGCTCCAGTAGCACAGGCTGCCTGGCATCAGAGGGTACATGTCCACAGCACTGTCTGGTGACGTGGGTCACCTGCCTCCCCACAGCTACTAATGCCATTTGCTCATTCAGAGCTGTGAGGCCAGAGCACAGCCCCTTGGTGTGGCTGGGTGGGGTCCTCGGAGGACACATGTTTGGAGGAGTCTCACCAGCTTTCTGGGAGGGGTAATGTGGAATGGGCATGTGGCATGTGGCCTCCTGTGGAGCTGGGAGCCTGCCCGACTGGAGTTATGGCAGGAAATGACTCCTGTGGACAGCTGAGTTCCAGGTTCCTCTCTGCTAACAGAACTGTCCTGTTACATCGCCTAGGCCTTGGTGGCCAGGTTCTCTGGGGATCTGGGAGATACTGCCAGTGCAGATGGAAGTGGGAAGGTAGAGGCCTGGGTCTTCCAAGATCCCATGTGGAGTTCTGCTGTAGAGGGCAGGGAAAGTGGACAGAAGCCTTTGATGGGGGCCACTGCTGACCAGGCCCCCCCCATGCCAGCAGGTATCAGGGAGGGGGTCAGGACCCTCCCCCATCCTAGAGAATCTAATGGTATTATGTAGCCAGGCTGCCGGGCAGGACTCAGCATTGGCACAGGCAGTGCAGAGGGAATGGTCTACCCACGGTGCAAGCCAAACGCCAGTAGTGTGCTAGAGGTGGGTGTGCCAGACACCAAGGACAGAGGGTTTCTGGGGGACAGTCTTATGTCCCTGGGAACCTGCTCCTGGCTTGGATCCAGGGTACAGTTGGGGCTGATTCTGCAGGGCATGTACCCCTGAGGCCAGTGCAGGTCCTTTGGTGAATGTGGGTGAGGGTGAGACAGCTCCAGGTCCATCTGCCTTCATGGGGACTGCAGGCCAGGTAGGTGGGAGGAGGGTGCAGGGCTGGGTCCTGCCTGGAGGAGGAAGAAGGTGGACAAGGCCCAGACAGAGACCTCCTCCGAGGGACAAGAATCTCTTGAGAAGGTCCTCAATGCAGAGACAGACCCTGGCTCATTTCGTGGGGGTGTGGTAGGGGGTGCGGTTCAGGCCCAGCTCTTGCCCATAGCTTTCACCACTGGCAGGCTCTGGGTTGGTTTTATCTCTTGGTGTCCATCCTGTGTGGACAATCCTGGCAGGCTGAGCTGGGGCCAGCCATGGGCATCCTTGGGCCTCTTGATCATGTTCTGCTTCAGTAGAGGAGGAGGAAGAGGAAGAAGAGGAGAGGGAGAAAAAGGAGGATGATGATGAGCGGGAGGGAGAGGAACACAAGGAGAAAGAAAGGAAAGGGAAGAGGAGGAGGAAGAGGAGGAGGAAGAGGGACATGGGGCCCTCAGGCCCCAGCTGGGTAGATATTACTTCCTCTTCTGATGCTGGAGGGGCCCTGGAATGGTGGCGCATGCCTGTAATCCCAGCACTTGGGAAGCTGAGGTAGGAGAATTCTTGCAAGTTTGAGATCAGTCTGGGCTACAAAGTGAGCTTAAGGCCAGCCTGAACTGAATAGTGAGACCTTCAAAAAAAAAAACACACAAAAAGAAAAAAGAAAGAAAGAAAAGAAAAAATCTGGCTGGTTAGTCGCTGCACAAGGCATTTCTCCCATCCATGCCTCAGGAGCATGGGCACCCACAACTTGCTCTGTTGAAGGACAGTGTGAAAACCCTGCCTGTCAGCTGTCCCAGACTGAGCACAGCTGCTGCCCACAGGAGCCTGGGCTATCCCCAGAATACTCTCACCAGTCATGTCCACAATCCCTCTGCCAGCCACACAAGAGGACTGTGCAGCCTGGAGACCAGGATAGTGCTCAAGGGGGCTTAGGCTGTACACAGAGGTGCAAGCACATGTGGATGACCTGGCCCAGGCTTCCTACCTCCCACAGTGCCACTGTGAGTCCATGTCTATCCTCCAGACCAGCACTGCCGTTTTACACTCTTGTCTTTCCAGACCTCACTCATCCCCCTGTAGCCCTGGCTGGTCTGCTCCTCATCTTCACCTTTTCCACCTAGGATTGTGGTTCCGGCTGCTCATGACCCCATGCTGCGCACCTGGGATGAGGTCCAGGTATCTAGGGAGTTGCTTTCTGGACCTGTTCTTTCTCCAGTGTGCATGGCACATGCCACATCCCAGTTCTTAGAATTTACACCGCACACTTTCCTTCCAGGTCCAGTTGGATCTGCTCAACATCAGGCTGTGAAGTGAGAAAAGGAGCTTACCACTCAGGGCTCTGCAGCAGCCAGACCCAAAGTAACTGCTGCCTGCAGGAAGTGAGCACTGCACCTTGCTCCTGAGCATCAGATGAGATAATGTTGAGCCCACTGGTATATGCTGTGCCTCAAAAGCCAAGGTCACAGCCTGGGGGAGAAGATGTACATTCATAGGAAGTGGTGCAAGTTCCGGCCTGTTCTACTCAATGGCCCCATGGCAGTTGGGTTGCCAACCTGTGTGTACCATCTATGAGACAGCAAATCTTCTGCCTCCCAAGATGGAACCACTCCCTGAGCTAGGGAGTGCTGGTCACTTGCATCATAATGCGTGCTCATATGAGCCCATGGTCTGTGTGTGACAGACAGCAGGGCAGGTCTGGCCAGGGCTTTGAATCAAAAACACTCTGAGACTTGTGGATTTTCATAGTTTGTAAAAGATTTTATGGGGGAAAAGAATGCTTAGTGCAGATTTAAAGATGAACATAAAAATAAGCAGTCTATGACCCATAGTCGGTGGCATTTTGGGGTTACTCCGCATTAAGAACAAGGAAATGGCCCATTGGTGTTTTATATTTTTTAAGAAAATATTTAACACTCTAGAGACTCAAACTCTTGTAGACCTCACCACCGCACACATCCGATTATCTCCCAGACATTAGGGCTTCAGCCTCCACCCCCTCTTCTTTATGGGCTGACGAAACTCCCCTTCCTCTTCAGGATCTACAGGAGGGGGACACAACAGGGATACAGATGTAGAACAAGATGACACAAGATGACACTTCAGAGGTCAGCAGTGGAGCAGCCATGACTTCCCACTGAAACTCCTAAGACTTGCATCTGTGGGCTGGGGACGGTGGTGTGACTGCACTTGCTGGTGCTGCCTCTGCTCCTGTGAGGGGGGGAAGCCACAGGGCATCAGTGTGGGGAGGAGCCCCAGTAGCCCCCTCTTCCACTAGGCCCCATTCATAACAGCAGTCATCTGTGAGCTCATCAAGGAACCCCCACTGATGAGTTCCACACTCCACGGCCCAGCCACCATGCAAAGCCCCACCTCAAGTACAGGAGATGTCGGGGACATTCTTGGTATAACCCAAGACAGGAAGGTATGGTGTGCTGCAAAGGTACAGGAAGCCCAGGATGCAAACGCAGAGTCTGTATCTCCAGTGGCCCCTTCACAGTGCAGCCCTCATGCTGCCTCAGCATGTGAATGTTGGAGCCAAAGAGTATGTGAAGGAGGGACAGGCGGCCCCTCTCCACCCAGGCAGGGTGCACGGAACTGCCACCACCTGCCATCCCAGGGCTTCTAAGGTGTGTGCAGAAGCCTACGTCCCCAGATGCTGGTGCAGGGGGTGCGCTCCAGAAACTAGTTGTACACTGTGGTTACCCTGATGGCACTGTAGCCTGGCAGTGGGGCTTCACTCACTCTAGGTCCACTGGAGGGCCTAGAGTGATAGGCCTTACCAAAACATCATGGCAGTCTTGCTAGGAAGAGAGAAGGAAAAGATGTAGAAAACTGTGAACAAATGATGACTGGAAACTTTCCCCCTCTGATGAGAGACATAGATTTTCACATCTAAGAGTCAGCAAACTCCACGAAAAATTCTTTTTTTTTTTTTGTCTTTTTGAGGCAGGGTCTCGATATGCAGTTCAGGCTGGCCTTGAGCTCACTTTGTAGCTCAGGCTGGTCTTGAACTCAAGACAATCCTCCTGCCTCAGCCTCCCTAGTGCTGAGATTACAGGCCTGCACCACCACTCCTGGCTAGAAATTCCATTCTGAGGGATCCAAAATGCACTACAGTCAGATCACCCAGACCTCGCTCATGAGAATATTTTGGAAGCAACAAGAATAGAAGTGCCACAGGAGAGCCATCCCAAAGAACCCTCACCAAGGGCAGTGGCTGATTTCTCATCAGAAATCACAGACCCTTGAAGGCAAGGGGCCACACACACTTTGTGCCTGGAAAAGAAAACACAAACAGAAACAACCTGTTAACTAGAATTCCGTATCTGACAAATTGGGGCTGGGGATATAGCTCAGCAGCACAAGCACCTGCCTAGCAAGCGCAAGGTCCTGAGTCTGATTCCTGGTACCAACAAAACAAAACGAAACACCCATGTCGGACAAATTTATTCTCAAGAATGGAGGGGAAATTTAACATATTTTCAGATACACAAAATCCAAGGAAGTTCATAACCAGAAACGCTAATGGAATTCTTTAGGCCAAAGGGATGTGAGGTGTTACTTGCAGCCTTAAATAAAGAACACCAGTAAAGAAATGGAGTGTGTTGGTAAATACAAACTAATATTACAAATATACTTTTGGTTTGTAAATTGTCTTTCTTCCTATACAATTTAAATGATAAATACATGAAACAATAAGTCTGTTAATTAGCACATGAGGCATAAAAGGTAACCCACATCAGTAATGACACAAGACAGGAAGAACAGAGGCTGCTGTGTCCTCTCCTGTACCGTGGCCACTCTCATGCTGTACGGTGCCCCTCTTTCCTACTTTTACTTGCCCAAATTTGCTCTGCAAAGCCTGTTTCTTCTCCTATTTTTAATAAATGTAACTTTGCTACCAAAAAAAAAAAAAGGAGGGATGGAGACGTAGAGGAGCTGCGCAGACAAGCCCCGTTGAAGCTGGGCCGGAACCCCCCAAACAAGGTCACTGTAAGTTTATTAATTGTGATCTCCAAGGCAACCACTGAAAAGATAACTAGAAAATATATAGAAAAGGAAAGATGAGGGAATCAAATCGCACACTACGAACATTCAATTAAATTTAAAAAGCCAATAATGGGAGAATCGAGGAATGAAAATGTAGTCAGAAGACAAAAGGCTAAATGACAGAAGTAAGCAATTTATCAGTGTTCACTTTAAATACATATGAATTCCACTAAAAATGAGATTTGCAGAGTGGACAGAAAACATGATCTATTCTGTATTCTCTACACAAAATTCTCTTTCGATATGAAGGTCAGAGAGTTTGAGGACAGAACAACAGTGCACGTGGATGGTAATCAGAAGACAGTTGGAGTGACTGCATTATTGTCAGGCTTCCAGTAAAAGTAGAGGGTTTAAGACACAAGGAAGGGCACTGTATGTTGGTAAAAGTTTCAAGCAGGAGCTTTGAAAACATCATAAACGTTTACAAATCTAAAGACACTCCTCTCAAATATAGGGAGCAAAAATGGACAGAATCAAAGGGAGAAAAACACAGTTGTACAGTAAGAGTGAGAAACTTCATGACACCACTTTCAGTAACAGAACAATGAAACCTATGTCAAACAGAAGACAGCAACCTTAACTAGAACCATAACAAGACCTAACAGACAAACACAGAATGCTCCACCCAGCATCACAGTCCACCTTCTCTTCAAGGGAACATGGGGCACTCTTACGCTGGACCACAAGGGAAACCATAGTCTTAGTAAACTTTTAAAAATTGATATCGTACGGTGTCCTCTTTTCAATCACAGTGGAATGAACTCCAAATTACTAACAGGGAAAACAGGATCATTCACATCACTATGGAAATTAACACATTCTTGAACAATCAATGGGTGAAAGAAGAAATCCCATGGAAATGACAGAATACTTCGAGATGAGTGGAAATGCAAACAGTGCACCAGCACTTTGGGGTATTCACTGACACAGAGCTGAAATCAGTAATCTGATTGTACACCTGAAAAGAGAGGGAAGAGAAAAGCAAACTAAACCCAAACCTAGAAAGAACAGAATGATAAAATTAGAGCATAAATAAATTAAGTAAAAAACAATAAAGCAATAGATGAATTCAATAAAACCAAAAGTTGGTTATTTAAAATGATCAACAAAATAGGCAACCCTGTAGCTTGACTCAACCGCTGAGACCAGAAGTCAGCAACTGGCCTCATTATGGATGCTACACAAGTAACAAAATGAGGAGCAGAGCTGTGGACAGCTGTGCACCAACAGCTGCACCCTGGAGACAAAAGGAAACAATGCCTAGAAACACAGCTACCAAAAATGACTCAAGAAGACAATTTTAAAATGCAGAGATGACACAACTTCTAGGGACACACAGCAGATGGACACACCTGTCTGCAGGCCCTGTGCAGTTCCCCAGAGACCACAGCACAGAATGTGGAGAGCAGGTCAACATAGGACACATGGCAGGGAGGGAGAGGGCAGCTGTGCAGCAGTGCAGTATGGGGGGGTGGCAGGGGGTTGGGAGGTAGGGGGGACGACTGGGCAGGAGGGAGGGGACTGTTGACAGGAACACTGGATGGCCAGGGCCCTCCCTGGACAAGAATGGGAGTGCTCAGCAGCAGGCAGGGGCCATCGCAGGCAGAGCAGGAGATGGGCTGACGACTGGCGGTCTGGAGAACCCAGAACAGCCTCGCCTGCGCACATTGGAGCTCCAGACCGGGACAGATGTGGCTGTCAGAGCTGCAGGGAGGGCTGTCCTGTGGACAGAGTGCAAACCACTGGAATCTACAGGGGAAGAGCAAGTCAGACCCCTACCTCACAGCCTGCACGCAAATGAACTAGAGGCAAAGAACTCAGCTAACGCAAAATTCTCAGTAGAAGGGGGAGATGCTATCTTTTAAGATATTTGGGCTGAAAAGAAAGACACTGGAAAAAAAAGAAAAAGAAAAAAAGATGCTGAGACCAAAGAGTATCAGCTATAAAACATGTACAGACGTGACCCTGTTGGAACTTGAGGCTGTGGTTCCCTGAATGAAACTGAGTCAAGTGGAGGCCCTGCAACCCACCCAAAGAACAATAGCTTTGGGTCAAGAATACATAGACAACCAACATGAATTTGTATGAAAAGCACAAAGAACCCCATGAAAATGGGTTAAGGATAGGAGCAAGCGCTTTGCATGACAGAAATCTCAGGTGGCAAATGTGTGTTCAGCCTCATTAGTCTTGAGACCAATGGCAGAAGCTACCCAGCAAGCTGCTAGCTGGCACCTTCGTCTAGTCTCAGAGCCACAGAAGGTGTGACCCGGCAGGACCTCCTACCTACCACTGTCAGAGTAAACTCCACAGCTGCCCTGAAAGAGCTTGGCCTCATCTCAGCCAAACAGTCACAGGTCCAGCATCTGAGCCACCAGGCACAGACCCAGAGGGCCCTGCACACAGCAGCAGACATCTGGAAATCGGGCCAGCACAAACCCAGGCCATCCCAACACCCACACAGCAGAGGGGTAAAGGGACATGAGGTGGAACGAAGTTCACAGAAGCAAAAGCTGCAGTGACATGGAGTAGGGGCAGATCTTGGCCATTTAGGGTTAAGTGGAAAATACACTTCCCAAACGCTGCATCCCCATGGTGTCCTTTCTGCGGAAGTCATCACTGTGCACGTCCTTTCCAAGATCACACAGAGAAGCCCAAGAAACCAGGGCCAAAGGAAAACAGAGCAGGAGTGAGCAGATGAGCTCATCAGGATGCTGCTCTTGCTCTGGGTGGAAATGTTCCTCCCAACATCAGAAAGAAGCACCTGAAGTGGGGCGGGGTGGCATAAGCCTGTAATCAGGTTACCCACAGATCTGCCATGCATCTGTGTCTCCAACTGAGGATTATGAGGAATGAGGTCCACGGTGAGCAGTAAGAACAGCTGCTGTGTGCCATCATCACCAGGTGGGCACTGGTGGCAATGCTCTGGGTTCCTGTGGTCTCTGCAGTATGACAGTGGCACTCTTCATGTCTTAGGAGGAAAGGGCAACTCAGAGAAGTCTCAGAAACTTTGGGGAAAATCAGTAACATCTCCAGCGCCACCTGGAGCCAAGGTCTATGTGATGCCAAAGCCTGAGGGCACTTTATGGGGCTCACTGGTCCCCAGAGAGGAGCTGTAGCCCTTGCTCCCCCGAAGCTGGTGGGCAGCCTCTACCACTGGACTTCCTGAGCTAAGCGCCGGAGTCTGACCTGCAGTGTCCTCAGTAGGTCCTTCTGAATCTCTGCTGTCACAGAAGTGCCACTAGACCCTCCAGGAAAGGATCAGCCCAGGCGTCTGCCATGAGGGACCTGTGCAGCCTTGGCCCTGTGGCCCCTCCCTCTCCTCCTCGGCAAGTACACATAGCTGCTCTGCCTGTGCCACCCTCAGCTGTGGGTGTTGCCCCTGCCCCTTAGACTAGCCACCTTGCTCAGGGCATCACGTGGCATCACACACTCCATCTCTAGCCACAGCCGCACACACCAGTACCTTGATCCCTGTCCCCTTGCTACTCATAGCTATTCCCCAGCATCACATCAGGGAAATCTGCTGACTTGAGGAAAGCTTGTGAGTACTGTAACCCCCCGCCTAGATTTCACCACGTTTGCCCTAAATCATTCGTTATGCAACTGCCCACCTGTCACTTCCAGCTACTGGAAGCTGCTGCCGACACCCACACACTCATCGAAGCACATGCAGTGTCCCCCTCTGCTGATGGCTGCTTCGGTACTTCATTTGCTCTGTCACATGTACCCCACACGTGGGAACATTTCTAGCTCCTCATGTCTCCCATTTGACTCCTTCCTTTGTTGCCATAGCAGCACTTTGGGTTCCTGCCACAGTGACCTGAACATCTGTGTCCCCTACCCGTCTACAGACTGAAATCCCACCCTGGTGTCCTGGTCTCAGGAAGTGGGCCTTTGGGGAGCAGGTTGTGGCTGGAGCCCCATTGCTGGGCTCAGAGGGTGGCCTTGAGAGCTCGTTCCATCTTTCACTCCCTGTCCTGGAAAGATACAGTGACAACACAGCCATCAGGGGACAGGGAAGCAGACACGGATCTGCTGGCACCTGGATCTTGACTTCCCAGCCTCCAGAACCACGAAATATAAACATTTGTGTTTTAAGCTGTATCCAGTCCATGGTGTTTTGCTTCAGCAGCTTGAGGGAATTAAAACATCTCCAAGTGCTAACAATTAGTCAAACAAGCAACTCAGGACACTGTCATAGCTCCACTTCAGGGGACACTGAGCCTCAGGTGCCCCTCACCTTTCTCCATGCAGCAGCGTGACTGAGCGCTCTGGGCTGACTTGCAGTGAGTTGCTCTCTGACCTCATGGAGTGGGTGGAGCTGGGACTCGAGCGCAAGGAGGGAGGCAGGAACTTCTTACGCTTCAGTCTGGCAGGGAGGAAACATGTGAATCAGCATAGGTGGACTTCCTTTGGGAAGAGTTCATGAAGACCCACTAAAGGCCACCAGATCTGGCTGGGGCAGTTACTGTGGCTTCCTTGTGCCTGCAGAATCCCAGAACGGGTAACTCCTGGGTGCTTGTATGAACTTCAGACCTCAGGCATAAGACTTGTATGGGAAAGACCTTGGCTGCTCACTGACAAGGCGACACAGAAAGAGGCTCCCACTCACCAACAGAGAATTCATACACACCACCAAGTGAAATGCTGAGAATTATTGTCTTCATATGTATGTCCTGTTCCCATCCTGTTCTCAGCCTCTCTGGTCAACTTATATACATTGGTTCCACTTAACGTCCCATAACAGAGAAACAACAAATGGGGCACATTTGTCTGATGATTATCACTACAAAGGGACACTTCCTAATGTCCTACTTAAGCATCCTGCTTCCATGTGCCTGAAATTCACCTCATCACCCACGGGCCTGAAGTGTGCATCTGTCCACATGTGTGTCACGTGGCCTAGAGAACACAAGCTGAGGTGCAGACCTTCTATGGAGATGTTGCCTGAGGAGCAGGAAGTATGGTCCCCACAAGGACCTGCAGTCACTGGGATTCAACTATCAGATTACCCTATAAATGCTTTCCCCAGGAAAATGAAGCCTAATGGTAACTTCTTGCCTGTTCTATGTAGACGGTTTGAAAACTTGTATCAGTATAATACTTTTCACACAGTTAATCCATTCATTAAACAAGAATTTTTTTCTGAAGAAGACTGGATTTAAAATGGAAAAATATACCAACAAAGAAAAATATGATACCTTTCAAAGATGGGATAGTTTAAACTCATCAATATCATATCATGGTTTTCAGTATAACAATTTTTAAAATATGTAGTTTTAAAAGCAGATTTCCAAAGATGTACACAATATTATTACAATTTTATAAGAGAAAATTTTGCTTATAATACACAGAAAAATATATTAAAAGGGAGGACTTAAGAAACATCAAAACAGCAACAGTGGTACCGGTGAGTAGCATACCACAGTGACTTACATATTTATATCAAGAATTTTTGTAACTTCCATTCTTTCAGTAATTAATATGCATAGGTACAAGTCAAAGTTAAGTATCTTGGTTCTAAATGGATGAGATATAATGACCTTAGTAATTTAGGACAGAGGCCATACTTTGGAATAAATTTTAAGGGATTTAGATTCACTAAGTCAAGGGACACCAATTTTTTTGTTGTTGTTGTCTTTTGAGATAGAGGGTTTCACTGTGCAGTTCAAGCTGGCCTTGAACTCACTTTGTAGTTCAGGCTGGCCTCAAACTCACATTGATCCTCCTGCCTCAGCCTCCTGAATGCTGGGATTACATGTGTGTACCACCAAGCCCGGCTAGGACACCAATTTAGAAGAAAAATTAGAAATTTAGGGAAAAAATGGAGTTGTTTGAAAGATTATGACTTTTTCACACTGAATTATATTTACTCCTTCATTGTTGAAGCAAAAACCTAAAGTAATTCTTACATTTTTTTTGGTAAGTTTTGGATTTGAGAAACTAATAAATAGTAGGCATCTCCTAAGCTGCCTTTTTGCTGACCCACAAAAGCTACTTGTTCTTTAGGTTTCAGAATGGGGTTTGTGGGTCTCCCAAGTCCCTTAAACTCATGATCTATGACCTGGGACCCTGAAGGTTCTCACAGCACTCTTCCCAGAGGATGGAGTTGAGCAGCAGCTCAGGCAGGATGTGGGTCTAGCTTCCAGGCCGGCCCACCAGCCCACCAAGGGGAGACTAACTTCCAGGAGGGCCTTGCATTCCCATGCAGAGCTGTGAAGTACAGAAACCATTCATGGTCGTCCCTACTGTGTGTGAGGGGACGCAACTGTTCTTCCAATGCCAGATCCCTTGACCAGGACAAAATAAGAATAATATGGAAAAACTAAAGTTTTTAAGTTGCCAACATTTTTAGAAATTAAAAAAAATTTCCAAAAACAGGTGAGATTTGTCTGTCAGATATTAAATCAATCTAAGTGACATTCAATAATGCAGGATGGTGTAAGGCATAGATCACTAAGACAGAACAAAGTTGTAGAAACAGATTTGGGCATAGTAGTTTTTTATTTTGTTTCTTGGTTGCATTTTCTTTCTTTCTTTTTTTTTTTTTTGGTACTAGGAATTGAACTCAGGACCTTATGCTTGCCAGGCAGGCACTGTATGCCTGAGCTATATCCCTGACCCTGGGAGTAGGATTTATGGAAAGCTGGGTTATAGCAAAAGAGGGTGCTCCCTAGGTTGGGGGAAGGTATATAATTAATAGATGACGTAGTCACCAAGTTATGTCATTGGGATAAAATGAACCTAGGTCTCACTGTTCACAAAAGTAAATTCAAGGCCAGGTATGGTGGCACATGCCTATAATCCCAGCACTCAAGATGCTGAGGCAAGAAGATCACAGAGTTCAAGGCCTCCTTGGGATACATAGTGAGTTCAAAACCAGCCTCAACTACATATAAGACCTTGTCTCAAAAAAATAATAATAATAGAAAATAAGTAAAACTTAAAGAGGCCTGAAAATCAAAATGAAATGGAGGCACAAAATTATAAAAATAGCAGAGTATAGGAAAGATAACTGTATAGCCCTTGAGTAAGGAAGACTTTTTGAAACAAAAAGAAATTTAAGTTTAGAAGTTTAAGACCTCCACATTACAAAAAACATGACATTTTTTTAAAATTACAAATGTGCCTCATTACCTTTTGTCATTCATGTGCATTAGAGATGGGGGGGCAGCTGATGTGTGACAGGACCTCGGCAGTGGGAGAGTGCCCCTCCTCCGGGTCCTGTTTAGCGCTACATTGTGTCCCCTCCAGATGGCTGTATGGACACCTCGCCCCATGCCTCAAATGTGACACCTGGAGGTGGGACCTGGGGAGAGGGGATTACAGTTCAACGAGCTACTAGGTGAGCCCTCGTCCAATAGGACTGCAGTCCTTATAAGATTAGGACACAGACCTGCACAGCGGGATGATCCAGTGAAGACACAAGGGAGATCTACCAGCCAGAAAGGGAGACATCAGGAGGAACAGCCCTGCCCACAGCCTGATCTCAGACTCCAACCTGCAGGACAGTGAGAAATAACTTCCTGTTGTTCAAATTGTCTGAAATGGGGTTCTTTGCTGTGGCGGTCATCACACATGACATATGTTCCCATTGCTCTCCGGGAGGAATCGGGGTGGGGCTCCCCAGTGATAGAAGCATATGCTGCTGGAGGGGACACCACAGCAACATTTCATACTTGCCAATAGCAGTGTGTGAGTCTTCAGTCGCCACATGGTCACCACACCTGGGGCTTTTGTCTTTTTCATTGTACCCATTCCGATGGACGACGGACGTGTAGTGGTAGCTTATTGTGGTTTTAATTTGCATTTCCAGAATTTCAAATAATGCTGAGCATCTGTGATCATTAATTGCAAGATGTCAACTTGACTTAAGAACCTCCTAGCCAATTAGTAAATCCAGTGTAGATGACTGACATGTGGGCTTCGAGCTGAGGAGGAAGACCCGCCCACATGTGGGTGGCACCAACTGATACATGTGTTGCCTGAACGGAATAAAAAGAGCAAGAGGAAGGAGACTTCCCCTTTTCTTTGGAGGTGCTCAGGGCTTCACCATTACCTTTGGATGTTGGTTTCCAGTTCCTGCAGAGTTCCAGAGAAGACCTTCAGCCTCCCACCTAGACTGACATCCGCGACACTGAGGTGGGCTTCTAGGCCTCTGGCCTTTTCCTACTGATCTCCCAGCTCTCCGCCACACAGGGGACCATTTTGGATTCTTTTGCCTCTGATTCTGCAGACAGCCGCGAGACTCTTCCATTTCTGATCTGGTGGGGCTACCTATAAATCCCTTTTATAGTTAAATATATATTATATATTGATTCTGCTCCTCTAGTGAGCACCTTCAAGCTTTTTGTTTGTTTGTTGTTTTGTTTTGTCATCTGTATATCTTCTTTTGTGAACAGTTTGTTCAAATCTTTTGCCAGTTTTAAAAATCAGATTGTTTCTTCTTATTATTGAATTAAAACTGCTACTGGATACAAGCATATGATTTGCAAAGTTTTGTTTCATTCTGTTCCTTATGTTTTCACTTTCTTCATGGTAACTTCTACACAGCAAAATTTAAATTCTGAGGAAGCCCCATTCCTTTTTTTTCTTTAATAAGGTTTTTGTTGTCTATCAGAGAAAACTTGACCTTACCCAAGATTGTAAAGATATTGTCTACTTTTTTGCAGGAGTTAGTTTTACCTATTAAACTTGGATTTGTGGTTAATTTTGTATACATATGCAGACTATATACCACACCTTGACACACACAAGCTACATACCAATCTTTCCATAAAGAAGTGGAAGAGAAGGTGTTCTTGAATATTATTTATAGAACCACTTTTAGATAACTCTCTGAACTGAAATTCAAAATGAGAAGGATTTATACACTAGTATTTTCAATCAGGTTTCTAGAAAAAATTTTATAAAATGATTGGGTTATTTTAAAGGAAATATTCTTTCCATATGATCTGTACTTCCTCACTTTGAACTAATGAAAATGTGAAGTAAATCTCAGCACTTAAGAAAATGGCTAATGCTATGCAAATCCTAAGCTGTCTTATGACCCAAGGATGCCTCTGTCACTTTGGGCCACAGAGTAAGAGGCATGGTTGCCTGGTGGACACAGGCCCCAACTTCTCTGCCCAGGATGGTCTGAGCAACCCACTGAAATTCATGCAAAGGCATGGAGCTCCCAGTGCACAGCTCAGCACGAGCAGCCACATCCAGCTCCTTGACCTGGGGTGGAGGCATCTGAGGTCTTTATTCTTCCCCCTGGACAGCTGAGATGCTGGACACAGCTCTGGCTCTTGCCAAGGAAAGATGTATATTTTAATGCAACTCCAGCTTAAATGTCAAGTTTCTTGGATCTGAACAAAAATTATTTTAAAGTTTATATAGAAAAATAAATGTGTAAGAGTTGTCAAAAAATAATGAAAAACAATTGAAAAAGGGAAATTTACCTATTCGATAGTAAAATGGCTAAATGAAGCCCTATAATTAAAATGGAATGGAGCTGCTAAGGACACAGTGAATGGCACAGAAACAAGCATCCAGAAACAAACCTGGGCCCACAAAAAGGGCCACTCACATTGTTGGCTAGGTGTGGTACTTAGTACTTAGGAAGTAGTAGCCAATCATTATTTTGTTGGTGTAGCCTAACCTTAGCGCCTATCTCTCCCAATATAAAAATAAATTCAAGATAGCTTGCAAATCAAAAGGTAAAGGAACCAAATGAAAATTATGATAATATTAACAAAGTGCAAGGGAAGATGTTTGCATAACCTTCACATAAGAAGGGCTTTCTGAGCAAGAAGGAAGAAAGTCTTGATAAATACGGCTTCAGGAAAGTTATGGCCTCTACATGGTGAAAAGACACCATAAACAAATTCTGAAAAATGTGCCCTGAAAGAAACATAATTCAAAGCATAGTAAAATGCATATTCTTAACATGGAAAGAGCTCTTAACATTTCAAATATTTGAAAGATATTTTACACATAAAAAAATGTAAAATGGCCCAAACAAATGTTTAAATGTTCATTTGCACTGCTAGTAAAGAAATGCATATTGAAATATCACATTTTATTTGGATACAACTGTACTGTTCATATTGTTAAATTGAATTAAGGCTACATAAGCTCATCTGTGTACATGGGTAATGATCTTTGGCCCAAGGTGGCCTGGGCACATAGTGAATTGTAAGCTAGTCTGATGTGTGAACAGATGTACCCTAACCTAAGGGCACACACTTGCAAACAAGCAACTGCACCCATCCAGCAAGTCAGTCAGGGACTGGGAGCTATCCATATGACCATAAGACCAACGGGAACACAAGACACTCAGACATTGCTGCAGTCACTTCCAATCTTCTGACTATAAAAGAAGCTGCTTTGGTAGGCAGGGCTTTCTGAACTAATTCAGAAAGTCCTGGCTGGTTCCTGAAGGTAGAATCCCGGCCAAAGCCAATTAGATCTGGAAAGTTATATTTGTAGTTTTGACTTTTAACAGAACCTATGCTGACAGAGTAAGAGAAAGGAAAGAAGTCAAAAGTGTTCCAACCTTTGTGGGAAACAACCAGAAAAAAATCTAAGGAGACTTAAAATACACATGCCATCAGATTTGTAGATGTCCTCCAAAGTGAACCTATGCACATCTGACGGGAGAGACTCAGAGATGCCTCCTGAATCTCCACTGGCAAAGTCAATGCTGGTCTTGACCTGCACGACCAATGATGAGCAGGTGCTGACTACACTGTGGCACAACCTGGCTACATGTGGAGACGAGAGTCACTGGGGAGAAGGAATAAAACCTACAGGTGGTATCCTGAGAAGATTCCTGCAACATACTCCTAGGGGAGTGACCAGGAAGCTTTATATTTTGGCATTTGAATAGAAAAAGGGTGCCGCACAAGCACCCTGCTGCTGTTCTATCTTACCTCTGGGATGTTACAGAAAGTGGACATGAAGAACATTTCTATTTCATGTGTGGCTATTGTATTAAAATCGAAGTGAATGAGCAAGTCACAGTTTTGACTACATCCCTCCCTAATGTGACTGTTGCCCCATGATCCAAGTAGCTGGGCTGGGAGAAAGAAATCAGCTGGCTCCTTGCCCAGTGCAGACATGTGGGTGGGGACTGGGGATGCAGAGATGCGCTTGTCCATCTTGCTTTGAGGCTTCCAGGGGACCTGGAGCAGGTCTCAGAACCATGCGGAGTGGCTTCCCTCTGCTGTGGAGGGAAGGAGCCCTCTGCCACAGGCTCTCTACTGAGTGCCATCTCTGGTTGCTGCCTCCTGGGTCTCCTCCCTGGTGAAGCTGTGACCTAGCCTCAGAGACTGACCTTCCCAGGTTATGGCAAAGTCCCCAGGAGCTGCAGCCTGCAAGGGGAGGTGGAGAGGCACACAGCAGACTCGGCTGCTATGTGCAGGGCAACCCTGTGGGAGCTCAGAGCAGCCTGGGCAGCTTGCTCAGCAGTTAGGGTTTCCTCCATGAGCTGGGAAGGGCTGAGAAGGGATGCGTGCAAGAAGAGGGAGGGTGCGCTGTATGTGCACATATGGATGCACATGTGTGTGCATGTGCATGGGTGTGGGTGTGTTTGGCCAAGAGCTTCAAGTAAATAACTTTTAATTTTCAATTTCATTTTTATTTTGAATTGTAAAAATGGCTCCAGATGAAAGTGACAGATAGGAGGGCAGGGATGCAATGTCCAAACACTGAAGGCTGAGGATTATGTTATGTGCTTTTAAAAACAAAGTCATTTGTGCCTATTGAAGGCTGAGGAAAATGCAGTGGGAAACACAGGTAAGATGGTGGGCATGAGGGTACTTCCTGTCCCTGGGTGCTTCACGAGAAGGTGACTCTTCTCAGCCACATAGTTGATTGTGAGGACAGGGTGCATTCTGATCTCTGGTGTAAGCTGGTTTGCCAGCGGGATTCTGGTGTGAAAAGTCCTGTGTTCTGCAGAAGGTGTGCACCCTCCTCACCCATGAGCATATCTGCGTGGCACAAGTGCTGCCCTCAGCTCTGCATCTAGACCCAGTGCCACCAGAGACCACAGGATGGGTGCCGGACACACAATCTCCCTCCTGTTCACATATGGATGTCAGAAATAAATAAGCACATGCTGGTTTTTGTGCATTAGTTTCAATTAGTTGTGAGGAAGACAGGATTGTTCTTTTAGTTTGCACAACAAGCTATATGGCTGTGTTAATAATGTGAAGTGAGACAACTGTAGTCCTATTATGTCATCCCCTCACTTAAAATATCTTGTCTCAGATGTATCATTTTGCAAAGCCCTTTCAGCTGAGAAGAGACCGTAGCTGTTGTACAGACAGATGGGCCAACTCCCGCAATCTAACACTTACCCCAGGAAAGGTGGAGGCGAAGCTGGGAGGCTGTTTTTCTCCTGTGGAGATGAAGCTGGGATGCCGTCTTTCTCCTGAAAAGGAAATGCATGCAATGGAGAGGAGCTGTTGATATGAGCTTTTGTTACTTCAAACTCAAGACCATTTTAGTCGGTTTTGAGAAATGGCTCCTGAGGTGTCCTGGATCCTGGGAGAGACCTACCTGGGGCAGGACTCTTCCTCCCAAGCCATGGGACACGTGTACATCTGTTTCATTCCTCTTTGGGTAGAAACCAGGGGTGGGCTAGCATCACATGTAGGGATGTATGTAGTCTTGTTTTGAATGTGGGTCTGCCCTATGTTGCACAAGCTGGCAGGATCCTCCCACCTCAGCCTCCCAGATTGCGAAGCTGTAGGCTTGTGCTGTTGTAGACAGCAGCCACTTTCTAAGAGGCACCCCTGCTTTCAGCAGTGAGTCTGTACTCTGGTAGAGGACCAATTGCCTCTATTTTGGATGAACCTGACCCTTTTTCCATGTATTGATATATACAGCGCTGGCTAAGACCTTTTCCTTATCCCTTCAATTGGCTTTAAGCAATGCATATCAGTCTAGCCAAGGTGCTGATGGTAGTCTTTGAAGACAGCAGGCGTGTTTCCCAGATTCCTGTTTTTCCCTTGTGTGAGCCAGAAGGTGGGTAGAGCCAGTGCTCCATGCTGTTGGCTGAGATCCAGCCTCAGGATAGAGGCTATGACTTTCCTGGGGCTTGAAGCTGAAGCACCAACCCCAAAACATTAGATTCTGTCTCAATTGTGTTATGCAGATTACTCTTTCTACATTTCCTCTCTGCATTGCAGAGGCGTTTTCAGGCCTACCTGGCCCAGCTCACAGCACTCACCTACTTTCCATCATTCTCAGTCACTCATCCTCAAGCCACTCCCTTCATGAATGAACAAAACCTGGGTTCAGCCTTGGGCTGAGGCCTTTGTTCCAGATGGCCATCATCGTGGCTTGGACGTAGGACCCCTTGGCTCCCCATAACTACGAATATGTCTTAGTGTCTTTATTCTTGCCATGGGTTGTACTGGAATTGGTCGATTGGAATTAACCCACTAGGATTCCAATTAACTTTTCATGGGATCACAAATATAAACTTTCTGGGCCCCAACAAAGAGCAGGAAGGGCTTACTATATTTGGTGAATCCATTGCTGAGGAAAGTGTCCCCAAGATCTAGTCACCTTCCAAAAACCCTACCTCTACACACAAGGCTTTTGGGGGACACCCAGATCTAAACCACAACATCAGGCTGCTAGATGTCATAAGATCAGACTGTAGATCATCCTGGGGCATTGTTCACATGGTAGCTTTCCAATATATAGACATTATTTATCTTTCTATAACAGATTGTCTTCAACTTCTCTTAGCCACAGTTTGCTGTGTTTAGTCTGCAGATTTGCACCAGTTTTATTAAGCTTGTTCCTTTTGATAATATTTTGAATAAAATAGTTTTTAAAAAGATAACAGATTTCTGGTTGCTAGTACATGGGAAGGATTGGTATGTCTGGTGTCACACCCCACACCTCCATTAAACTACTTCATTGTTTCCACTTATTCGTGTGGTTGTTGGGATTGTGTTGCACGAACAGTCTCCCCTTGTATTCTGTGGGCCTCCTTTGTGGGACTTTAGTACGTCCAAGTGGGGACAGTGCACACTCTTGCCTTGTGCCCAGTTTTAGGGGGGAGAGAGCATCCAGTCTTCCATCATAAAGTGAAACTGGCACTATGTTTTTGTCAGCCATTTTCTTTTTATTCCTAGGTTGCTCCAATTTAAGAAAAAATTAGGTACTTTATGTCATCCAATCCACTTTCTGCATTACTTTACAGGAACATAAGGTTTTTGTCCTTTATTCTATTAATATTTTGCCCTATATAACTGATTTTCAAATGCTAAACCAACGTTGCTTTCTTGAAATAAAATCACTAATCCTAGTGTACAATCCTGTATATTAATTGCTGGACTTGTTCTGCTAATATTCTATGAATGGTTTTTGCTGTATTTCCTGAACACTGTTGGTTATGGTAGCCTCTGTGATGATGTTGACACTGAGTGAGTCAGTAGTATACGTCCTCCTCTGCCTTCTGGGAAGACTTTGTATGCAATTGGTATTTCTTTCCTAAAATGTTTAGAAGAAGCTGGGCATAGTGATACACATCTGTAATCTCAGCATTTGGGAAGCTGAGGCAGGAAGATCATGAGTTTGAGGACAGTATGGACTCCAGAAAAAAAAAATCTCAAAATAAAGGGGGGGCACATGTTATCCATGAGTGCTGGGGACATTGTTAGGAGAATATTCTCTCTCTCTCCCTGTCCTCCTTCCCCTCTCCCTCTCCCTCTCTCTCTCTGTTTCTTTTCTTTTGCTAATGGTATCACTTGGGACTATGTGGAGACTTAAATGTCATGTACTGAAGGAAAGGAGAAAAACATGAAAAAAATGACACACGAGAGAAACAGGAACAATGCGGAGATTCTGTAATTAAAAACTTCATTCAATAGATAAATTTTGACGTCCAACCCCACCCAGCAAGGTCCCAGCCACAGTGAGAGGGTCAGCAGTGTGATCAGTCAGATGTTTTGAGCTCCTGCAGGATGCTGCTAGAGGCAGCTTGTGGGTATAATTCTTCCGTTTTCAATTTTTCATTTCTTCAGAGACTCTTTCTTGCTTCATAGACGTTCCCAGGGAAATGTGCCAGTCTCCCTGACCAAAGCCCAGCACACCTCCTCCTGGGGTCAGAGTCATGGAGGGCCTGGATATATGTTAGCTGCTATGGCACTTGTCTGTCTTGCAGGAATATCTGCTTGTTTTGGGACCTGGATGTCGATCATGATAATCTGCCAGCTCATTCAAAGAGGTGAGCTTTAGCACCCAGAGGACAAACCTTCTGGCTCCATCTCAGAGCACCAGCGGGGCGGCATACATTCCAAACTTGACAGAGAGGGGAATCTCCAGAGGACCTGCACTATCTCGGGTTAGAAAGGCCCCATCGTGCAGATGTTTGGTAGGCACTTCTGCCATGGCTCTGGGGGTTTTGCCACATACTGAGGGTGTGGCTTCATTTGTGTAGTTCTCGGGGATGAACCCACCTTCTTGACCTCTGCTTTGTATCGATTCTGATCACATTCTCCATCGAGGACCTTGAAGATGCCCTCCTCCTGCAACCCACTCATCATCTGCAGTAGATATGACGTCATATTTGGGGATGGCTTCCATATGGGCGCTGCCATGCTTGGCATCCTGAAGCAAGGAGCAGAGGTCATCTTCCCTGCTGGAGCTGAAGTGACCAGGGGCAGTGGCCCAGCCTCATCTCTCTTCTAGGACTCCTCCCATGGTGCAGCTGCCCTCAGTGAGCCGCCGGCCTACTGTCTCTTGAGGAGCCACAGACACTCTGTTGCTCCCTGAGGGCAGTGTCCACTCCAATCACTGTCAATGCCTTAGCTTCTGCTGCAGCCAGCCAGGAAGATCTTGAGGTGGTTGTTTGGTCCTGATGCTGGTTAGGTGCCAGCTTGGATTTCCTTTCTCCTTCGGAGTCAGCTGCTACCACATGAGCCACATAACTGGAAGAGAGGCTGCCTTCCTGGGTGAGAGATGTAGCCAGGCCTCGGGTGTTCATAATGAATCAGAGGTATCCACAAGACCCAGTCCCATAGCAGCACTGCAGCCTCTCCAGAAGTTGTTTGCATGCTGTGTGTAGCGTGTTTCATGTTTGTGGGCCCAGAAGTTTGTTCTGCTGGTGGTCAGTAGGACCTCAAGCTCTGCCCGCTCATAGCAGGGAAACCTTGCCTTTGTCCAGCCTTGGCCCCCATGCCACCCACTGCACAGTGATAGTGGCCCTTAGGGTGACAGATCCCCAAGTGGGAAGGGCCAGCATGTTCTCTGTCTGCAGCATGTAGAGGAGGTCTGGGCTGCTCACCTGTCAGCTCACACACCTCTATCCTTGGCAGCGCCTGTGCTGGACCAGCAACTGTGGAGGGAGAGCTGTGGGGCGGGGCTCTCGACAGTTCCTCCAGGAGCCCTGAGGCTGTGGGTCCACTGCACTCACAGCCCCTCATCGCAGCAGGTGGAGGAAGGGCTGTGCCAGATTCAGCCTGTGGTGGTTGTGCTGGACTTGGTCGGTCTCACCCAGTCCTGCTGCAGGCCAGCCTCATTGTCTTGCCCTGGTCACAGCTGGGATGGCCTAGGAGCTTGCTGGGCCCAGCACACCCTTCCTGGATGGACCTGGTCCTTGCCAAAGGCCTGGAGAGTGCAAGAAGCCATCTTGCGGGGCAGAGGCCACAAGGGACAGTTTCCAGCTGAAGTGAGCTGGGTGCTGACCAGAAGCAGGCTCTGCAGGAGCCACCTGGGCTGCAGTGGGAGGACCCACTTTCTGAGGCCCTATGCAAGCACACACTGCACACCACTCATGCCACATGGGCACCCATACATATGTTCACACTGCACACCACACCACACACACACACTACATGCTACATATACACTGATACCTACCACACACAGACACTACACATACAAGTATCACACAGATACACAGACATTACATGTCTCACATGCCCCCCCACAGACAATCATATACATCACATGGCACACCACACCATGCTCACACACATACAAACACACACACACACACACACACACACCACCTGCGGGGGTGAGACATGGAGAGACAAGCGTACCTGTGGAATTGCCTCCTCCCCCTGCAGCATCAGCTGTGTCCTCCCTGGCGGCTCTGGCCCTTGCTGCAAATGGGCGTGCTTGATGTAGTCAAATGTGCTCTTGTTCTTGACCACTGGAAAGGAGAGGGCAGAGGGTGCTCAGCAGCAGCTGATCATCCCCACAGCTGCCAAGGAGTGGCCTCTGTCTCTCGCCCCATGAGGCCAGGGTGGGGTGCAAGTGTGAGCACCAAGCCATGGGACACAGCAGTGGGGTGCAGCAGACCACTCAGTCAGCCAGTCTGTGTCACGGGCTGAGACTTGGGCAGGCAGCTGGTCTACCAAGAGCAAAAATGGGCCAGATGCTTGCTTCAGCTCATACTTGTGCAGAGGGCTCAACTGAGTTTCTCTTTCCCAAAAGCCAGTGCATGCAAGGCAGGCAAGTTTCGCAATTATTTCTGGAAAATACAGGGTGCCCACAGAGCTCTGTTTCCAGTCCAAGGTGCAGATGGGTGTGGTGGACGACTCTGGACTTGAATGCGGGTGCAGGTACTTGGCCTCTCCACCAGTGGTGTCCAGCTTTTCCCAGCCTCCAGGCCCCAGAGCTGGGCGGGGCTGAGCACCAAATCTGCCCCCATGTGTGCTCTCCTCTAAACATCTCTTCATGCCTGTTTGTGCAAAGTTGTCCACACTGGTCATGATATGATGTCAGTGGGGCTGCACCTGCTCAAATGCATCCCAGGTCACGTCCCAACCAGGCTGCCAGGCTAAGGTGACAAATGCAGACTCCAGGCAAGAAGTGACCAGGGCCTGCAGCCAGCTCAGGTGGCCTGGGGAGCCCTGTCCTTCCCCAAGCTTGTTCAAAATGCTGCCTCCTCCACCTTCCCTGGCTGAGGTGACTGGGTGCTGCCATGGATCCTAGGTCCCAGGAGCCATAGGGTCACCACGCTGATGTCTGGAGAGAGACACTTCCCATGAGTGTTCCCACTCTCTGCTTCACACAGAGCCTCACGACACAGTGCCCTGAGCACAGGCTGGACCTGGACCCTTTCTTCTCTTCAGTACTGCCCTCCTCTGTCATGCTGCTCTGCCTTGGAACTAGATGACTATGGACTGAACCTTTGACAAATTGTGATCCAAAATAAGCTTCTCCTCATGGTTGTGGGTATTTGGTTGTCTCCTGGCAATGAGAAAGGAACTGAGATGTCTGTTATCCCATCCACAAACACACCCTGGTCACTTTACACACAGGCCCCCACTGGGCCAGGTCTAAACATAGAGTCGGAGCTGAACCACAAGACTTAACTCAGTGTCTGTGCTGTACTCTCAGTAAAAACAAATCCATGTCTCAGGCCAGAGAGCAGGAAGGAGTGTGTCACAGCAACTGTGGGCCAGGGGCCACACTGTTGGTGGGGTCATCTGGGGCCATGAAGGGGTCTGTGAGAGCACAGTGTGGTCCATCTGAGACTCAGGCTCTTGCCTGGCTCCCCATTGTTTGGATAAGAGTAAGGAAGACTTTAGGGAGCAGCACCCTGGTGCCCATGGAATTCTAGGCTCCTAGAGAGGCTTCACAGCTAGTGATTCCACAGTGGAGGAGGGAGGTGACCCTGCTGTGCATATCACTACAAGATCTACCTGGTGCTTTGCTAACCCCACCCATTCTCTTTACAGAGTGTCCTGTTCTTGTCTGAATCTCCTGTTTTTCGCCTCTGACCGTTCTAAACTCATCTCAAAGACTCATGTTTCTTGTGGGTCCTGGAATGTGACAGCTGAACTGGCTGCCCTTCTTTCTCTGTGACTTGACCCATCTGCCATGTGCTTGTGTCTGGTGGGCCGCCTGAGGGCCAGGATGGGGTGGGGCAGCTAGATGAGTACGCACACAGGTAGATGTGGAAGATGAGCAGGTGCCCGAGCAGCACAAAGCTGACCATGCCCAGCAGCAGTACTCCACCCATCATGCAGAGGGCCACAGGGGTCTTCACAGGCACACGCCACCTGGGCAGGAACAGCAGCCATACAGTCAGCGCACTGATGTCTGGGGAGAGACAGACACAGGCATCAGCACACGAGGTCACCAAGGCTGTCCCCACTGCAGCCCCACCTGGTGGCCTGAAGAGGGGGTGGATGGCAGAGCCCCCAATGTCTGGCTCTTCACCCTGTCCTCCAGACCTAGACTCCATGCCCAGCCTGCCACCTTTGAAGGCTGCTGGCCACACTGGGCAGGATGCTGCTAGGGTGGGTAGGTCTCCCGAGCACAAACCACAGCTGGCAGAATGAGGTACAGGGAATGAGCGGGTTGTGTGGACAGTCACTGAGGATGGGGACAAGGTACCAGTTTGTGGACCCATGGAGGATGCCAGCTTGGGCTGCTGTGCTCAGGCCTCGAGCACTGTGCAAGCTTCAGTCCACAATCAGGGAACCGTACAGAGCCACCATGTTGCTGTGCAGGACCAGTGTATGCCAGAGAGGCGCCCACTTCTGCCTGCCCCTGCCAAGGCCATGCATGGGGCTTAGCCTGGGTTCCAGCTGTCCTGGCCTCTCTTGTCACCCCTGTCCCTCTGGATGTCCCAGCCTCTCACTGTACTCCACAGAGGTCCAAGGCTCAGATGATGTGGCAACTGCTTCAGAAGACACTTTGTGACCAGGGAGGAGAGCTTGTGGGGGCTCAAGGATCATGAGATTGTGACCACAAGTAGAGCCCATATTCAGAAAGAAGTCCAGAGTAGGTGGCATAGTTCCACCTGGAACTCCCACAGATGTCCTTGAAAGAACAAAAACATCCATTATGTTGGCTGAGTATGTTCCATTATAAGACAGCAGGCTACACCCTCTCTGGAAAGGTGTGTGGATGTCCTGATGCCTGCAGCTGACATGGTTGGCCACTGCTGCAGCCCCTGTGACAAGTGGCCATAAACTGGAGATGCTTTTGCCACAAACCTTCACTTCACACTCTGAGGCCACAGTCTGGGTGATACAGTAGACAGGTGTCCTCCCTCCAGGCCTCAAGGGGCATCTTCCCACTCTCCCAGCTCTGGGGCTCAAATCTCCTCTGGGTATATGGTGACTGCAGAGCTCCAGCCTCTGCCTCTGCCCCATGTGGTGTGTCTCCTGTTTCTCAGAAGGACAGTGTCCCTGGTTGTGGACAAGTTAGGCAAGATCCTCCTCTCCAGATACCTCATCACTGTCTGCAGCTTAGTCCTGGATGTGGACACAATTTGGGAGCCATAACCAGCCAGCCATACCTTTCCCTCTCACTCAGTGCAGATGTAGGTGCCCATAGCCCAGGCTCCAGGACCTGTGGTCAGAGGTGTACCTTGGCTGTTCTCTTTTGCCCTTCTAACAGTGGCTCTTGGGTGGAAGCCCCTGGCCTGCTGTGTTGCATGGCCCCACGGGCCCCAACAGGTCTCAGGCCAGGCTGTGGAGAGGTCAGAGGGCACAGAGCACCTGCTCTCAGGCCTGGCCTCCCAGAGACCTGGAAAGCCTTTAGCTGATGTTGGTTACAGATTAAAATGTCCCCAAAGGTCTCATGTTAGGACGTGGGGCTTGGTTGGTGGTGGTCACTGGGGTGTGACCTGGAAGAGTATTTTCTTGTCCCCAGCTCACGCCTTTTCTGCTTCCTGGCTGCCATGAAGTGAGCAACTGTCATCCACTGCACCATGATGTACCTGTCTTGGAGCCAGCTGGCCATGGACTGAATCCCCCCAAACTGTGAGCCAAATGAAACCTCTTCTGTACATTAAAGGAATCTGGTATTCTGTCCCAGCAGTGGGAAAGGTGACTGATATGCATGGTATAGAGCTAATTGGAAGCTGGGCTCACTACAGCAGAAAGATTCCTTCCAAGAAAGGTGGCCAAAGTTGAGGCAGAGGCTCAGCACCCTCGCACAGGGCAGCCCAAGCGGGAGGCACTCCATGTGCTGTGTACCTTTGTAGCTGGGGTCCGTGCGGAGCTTGTTGGGGTTGATGAAGTGCTGGATGCAGATGTACAGCAAGAGGATCTTCACACAGAGCAGGCCTATCAATGCCGAGGCCACAGAGCAGAAGAAGAACCTGCAGGGGCAGAGCATGCTGGGGACATCGGCGAGGGCAAGCCGACCCCATGTGGGCATTACATGGGGAGACAGACCCTGACCACTGGCCTGACAGCCCTTAGGCCTCCTCTGTATCCTCTCAACCACCTTCTAAGTTCCCCAGGCAACCTCACAGCCATGCCCTTGCTTCCCAGTCCTATGCCTGAGCCCTCTATCTGTCTGTGCTGCTGAAAAGGACTCTTTCAGTGAGAAAGGAACATGGCCCAGAGACCATCTGAACCTGGCAGAACCAGCATCTTCCTGTGAACACATGCACTTGTCCAGGCATCAGGTCCTCTATCCTGGGCTGTTTCCTCAGCCCTTGCTGGCACCAGCAAGGCTGTGCTATTCCCAGGGCCTGTGTGGCTAGGAGTGTGCATCCCTCCCAAGCTCTGCAGATCACATCAGTGTCAGGGCCAAATTACACTCAGTTCCACAGCGCTTCTTGCTTTCCTGCAGAGTTTCATCCGCCATCCTCCCACACAGGCAGCATCTGTCCCTGGGTGCTCTGAGGTGTGTCTGAGGATGCAGACTCTCCTGGCCTATGCCTGGGGCAGTTCTTCTTGTGCCATCTACCTGCACTGGGCCCCGCCAATGGGCCGCCTTCCTCATGGGTCAGAGCTGAGGTTCTGTCCACAGCCTCGACCCGTCTGCTGCTCAGTAACCTGGTCCTCTGCTGCACATCTGCAGGACAGCAGAAGTAAAAGCCACTGAACCCATGGTTCCTGTGATGCTCACGGCCACCAGGTGCCTCTGTCCTCCACACTGGGCCCAGATGGAAGGGCACAGTGTTCTTCTTGGCTGTCTTCATAAGGACCAAGCTGATGGACACTTGGCCCAGACGTGGCCTGGAAACCCCGTGGGTCCACTTCCACCTGCGGCCTGGACACTGTCCCATGCTCCTCGTCTGCCCACTTCTCTGGGACAGGCACCTGGGTGTCAAGAGGGCAGATGGCCCTGGACAGTTTGAGTATAGGAGACCCAGCTAGTTCCTCCAAGCCAGGGTAGGGTCTCACAGACTGGATTTGTGGGCACATCCAGGGACAACTCCGCCAGACAGTTCAGTATGAGTGGACACTGGCACCAAGCCCGCTATGTGGGGTTGAGGATGTGGCTCCAAGATGGCCCTTGCCCCACATGCCCCCTGGTACACAGCCCCTCACCCCTCAGCACCCTATCGTGCTGGAGGTCCTCCTAGGATGGATGCACTTACAACCCTGTGAAGGCTCCTGGCCCTGCAAGCCACCCCCAAGGCCCCTGCCAGCCCTCACCAGTAGTTTCTGCTTCCCACGCAGTTATTCAGCCACTTGCAGTGATGGTCGAAGCCAGCAACACACTTGTTGCAGGCGCTGCAGTGCTTGGCTTTCTCATTCCTGGAGGAATCGAGGGAGCTCATTGGCCCAAATGTGTGGGTAGTGTGTGGGGCTGGGACCCCAAGTTCCCTGGGGTCCCAAAACCTAACATGTGACCAACAGGAGTCACAGTGGCCTTGCCTTCTCCTTTGTGGCCTTTCTTCATCTGGAAAACCCGAGGAAGAGTCCACTGTGCCCTGGGCTATGGGGAGGGGTGCAGGTCATAGAGACTGAGGGTCCCCAGCTGAGTTGGAGGCACCTGGCTCAGTGGGCAGGCTCAGCTGTCATCTCAAGGGCTGCGGGGCTGCCATGCCCTGGGGTAGACTCACACGGTGACCTCACACAGGTGGCAGTACAGGTTCTGGATCACATGTGCATGCTGGGAGCGGTCAAAAGTGGGCATGGGCTTGGAGTAATTCCTGAGTCGGATGTTGGCTTCGGCAGGGTCAATGGTGACCGCAGTAAGGTGGACAACCAAGTGGAACAGGAACACAACACCGATCACCTGGGGTGTCAAGGAAGACACAGCTGGGCTGGGTGAGAAGGGTGCAATGCCCCTAGCTCTCTGCTGTCTGTGTGCTGAGGGGGCCCCACACTCAAGGCTGGGCCAAGCAGGCCAGCCCTCTCCACCTTCTGACCACATAGTTACCCCAAGATAAGGGACAGAGCTGGCCAGGGAGGAGCCCTGTGGTGTCCCCTGCCCCTGTCCCAGCATGCAGGAGCATGGGCTCCTGTAGCAGAGGAGGGGCTCAAGGCTCAGCTGGGGAAGTTACACCAGCTGCATGCGTGGGCACTGGACAGGCCATGAGAAGAGGATCCAATGCCAAGCACGGCCCACATGGACAGAACCTTGCCTCTCAGGGACTGGGCACTCACGGGGACCCCAGGGCTCTCTCCACCCAGGACCAAGTGGCCATAGCAGGAAGGGCTGTGTGCCTTGCCTGAAAGGAGGATGTGCTCCCTCAGGGCTGCATACACAGAGGCCATACTCCCCTCCTGGGAAACCAAACAGGAGGGCTCAGCACACTGGCCAGCAACCTCACAGCCATGCCCTTGCTCCCATCCCCTGCACCAGGCTTTTGGGGCTGGGCAGCCAGCACATGCAGGTCCCTGTGCAACAGCCTGGCATGTGCCCAGTAGCGGGCAGCCCCTGCCCAGCAGAAGAGGAAGGCTGGGCTGTGGTCAGTCCCTGTAGGAGTCCTGTAAGTCAGCCTGGGGCCAAGGCTCACTGTTGAGCAGTGCCCTCAGAGCTGGATGTGGGGTTGGGTGAGTGCTCCATCCTGCCTGAGGAGGGCCCCAGAGGAGTCCCACAGGGAAGCAGATTCTGCCCCACCTGCATGGTCTGGGCTGGGGCCGAGTGGGTACACTGGATAAGGTTGGCCGTGGGAAGGGCCCTGGTGCCTACCACACATGTCCCTGACAGGGCACAAGGGGCTGCCTGTCCTGACCCGTGAGGGTCCCTGGTGCTCAGCCAGCTCCCCATCACCACACGGGTCCATGTCCTCCGGCCACATGATGTGTGGGTAGATGAGTTTGCATCCTACAGGTTGCAGGTTGCCATGGGGCGTGGGCTTAGGTGGGTGACACTACAGGACCTGCAGTGTGGATGGCTTGGCACCATTCCCTACAGGCTGAGCCCAGGCCAATCTGCCTGTTTGTGTGGTTGCTGGGGCAACAGGTGTGCGTGGGAGCCTGAGACACAGAGGGCAAGGGATGGGGCTGAGGATGAGCAGGACCCATGTGGCTCCTTCCCAGGGGCTGGAGCAGAGCTCAGAGGACATGGCAGGCAGAGGAGGTGGAGAGGGAGGAGGGGTTCAGGTGGCCACTGGGCCCCAGGGGAGGCTGAGGAAGGTGCCCAGGCCTCAGGCACCATGCCCTGTGACATCCATACATCCTGCTGGGGGCCAGGCTGCTGTGGTGGGGCTTGTACACTTTGGCCTCAGGTGGAGATGCTGGGCTTGGACCTTCCAGACAAACCCATATGGTCAGCTTCCTTGGGGCCCCTACGATTCCAGGCAGAGTCCCCACCTAGACGTCACCTCTGGACAGGAAGCTGTGTCCTGTGAACACCAGGTTTCTGCTACAGGGTACAGCCTTAGTCCCCACTCCTGCCTGTCAGCCCTGTCTCGGGTGTCTCAGGTCAGGAGGACAAAGGTGAGAGAAACAGGGCGGCTGCCAGCCCAGGCCTCCTCTGGAAGTTTCGGTCTGGGAGCCCAGAAGCCAGAGCTCAACACCCCTGGCAACAATCTGTGTTTAGTAAACAAACCGCGGGAGGCAGCCAGTTTGTGAGACACACGCCCTTCGCCCTCCTGACACTGTGACCTTGCCCTGTTGTCCAGCAGGCAGGAAGGGGGCGGGGGCTGAGAGCTCCCCCTCGTCCATCTCAGCCGCTCCAGGGCAGCTGTGCGATGGAACTGCCTGGCTCAGAGGGGCACTGCCGAAGACCCCTCGCCTGAGGCCAGGGCCCCCACCCCAAGCTGTGACTTCCTCCGCTAGGGCTGCAGAGAGAGATGTCCCACGGTTAAACACAGCTGCGGAGTCCAACCTCACAGCTTCCTCTGCAGGGAGGACCCATGGCGGCCAGCCGGCCTCATCAGCCTCGTCACCAGGCACCTGGAGTACTGAGGGTCCCCAGCTGTGCACTGTGCTCCACGAAGCAAATCCCACCCTTGGCCCCGTCACTCCCAACCCCGGGCCTTGCGGGCCACAGATGACGCTGACGCCCTCCAGTGGCCATAGCGCACACACCATGAGTGGGAAGTAGGGAGCGGGGAGCACCGCGGGAAGCTGCGGGGCGGGGAGACAGCGGCAAGCGCAGTAAGGAGGGTGAGAACAGGGTTCTGAGAGGACAAGCTGTCCACAGAGAGCAGGCGGAGCTCAGGGCTGTGCAGGGCACAGAGAAGACTAAGGCCAACGTAGGTTCAGGGACAGTGGGAGGAAAAACTGAAGGTGTGAGGATCACATGCTGAGGACCTGACTGGGAAATGGGGTTTCCTTCTGCAGACAGCAGGTGGGCCCTGCCCTGAAGGAAGTGCGCACCTCCTGGGAAGGGCCTGGACAGAGGTCGGCTCCCCTGGGCTGGTGAAGTAAGGACACAGCTGGGGACAGTGCCTTCACTCTCCTCTATCCCTGCCTCAAACTGTGAGACAAACTTGTGAGCCAAATATGGGAGCATATATCTGTAATTCCAGTACCCTGGAAGGCTGAGGCAGGAGGATCATAAATTTAAGCCCAGCTTTGGAAACTTAGTGACTTAGCAAGACTGTCTCAAAATGAAAAATAAAGAGGCCTAGAGATGCAGCTCAGTGCAAAGACCCTGGGTTCAATCCCAGGTACCACAAAAAGCCAAAACAATACACCTGCAGTTTGAGGTACACAAAGTGTGGCAAGGACAGAGGCTCTTCTGGCTCCTCAGTGATGCACCTGTGCGGTGCAGGTGAACAGCACGCAGGAAAATGGCCAGCCACTTGTAAGGCTGTCCTGCGGCCCCAGTGTCTGCTGGCAGCTGCTATTGGTGCAGGGGACCTGGCCACCCACATGTCTGCCCGGCAAGCCTGGCCCCAGATCCCCATGCTGCTGTACATAGGAGGTGCAGCCCTGTCCAGGCCATGCTCTGGCTGGAACTGCAAAACAGGTCCAGTCCATGGAGCCAGATGCCACCCCAGGCCCTAGAAACACTGTGGCTGCAGCCTCAGCAAGGTCCATGCACAGATCCAGACCTTGGCCAAGTCTGGCTTCTACAGACCTCACCTGGACCATGGGGATGGAGGAGGAGGCTGAGATGAGCAGTGTAGGATCGCATGGTCTTTACCAGGGTGGGGTGCCATGTCTGGGCTAGAGCAAGGGGTAGTGGGGAGCACCTGGCTGGAGATCCTGGGTTTCCTTGACTGTCCCCTCCTGCCCACCCAATGTGGACGGAAGGCCATGTGAAAAGGCATGTGGACTAGTGGCACTGGTACTGAGTGTCTGTGAACACAGGGCCCAGGTACAGGGAGGACCCAGGAGGGTGCAGCAGGCTGTGCACAGGTGCAGGGTGGGAGGGAAGAGCAGAGAGGGCTGCTTGAGAAGGAAGGGGTGAGGCTGGCAGGGGCTGAGTCTGCAGATGACAGGGTGGCTGCACCTCCCACCACCTGAGCCACCACACTTGTCCAGGCCTGGCTCAGACCCACCTGCTCAGGTCTGGGCAGAACCCAGGCCTTCTCAGCAAAGGCCTCCTGTGGAAGGGCAGCTGGTGCCCACCTCCTGGGGTCCCTGCTGCAGCCACTAGTGTTCCTCAGGGCCTCTGGGCTGCGGCAAAGTTACTGGAGGGGGCAAGAGCAGAGTGCCTGGCATGTGTGTGCTTTGATGCGTGTGCATGGCCAGTGCCTCTCACTAAGGCAGCCTTGGGCCCTGGGAGACACAGGGCCAGCTGGCCTGGCCCTTCCCAATGTGTGGCGGGAGGCCTTGCCTGCTCAGGCAAACAACAGCTGCCTGGGGCACCCTAGCCCCAGAGCTGAATCCCAGGTCCAGAAGACACAGCCTTAGTTTCAGCTAGATGGAGGCAGGGAGTGTTCTGTGCACGCTGGCAGGAAAATGAGCTTTAAAGATGTACTTTAGAAGCTAGAAAAGGCAGGACAGCAGTGATCTGAGTTTCCACCTTAAAATGGGAGGAAAGAAGCACAGTAAACCCCAAGGCAGAAAGAAAGAACACAAATGAAAGCAGACATTAAAAAGAAAAGACAAACAGAATTAGTGTGCTCTAAAGCTGATTTCTGCAAACAGGAATAAAGGCCGATGAAGGGAAAGAGCAGGGACTCAACTCCAGCACAAACAGGGGCACCATGCAGGGCCCTGCACACACAGACAGGGAAGCGGCCCTGCTACAAACAACATTGCTCCCGGGAACCCTGGCAATTAAATGCAATACTCACATTTCCTGAAAATACAATTTATCCAAGTGGACAGGATGAAACCGAAAAGTTACCCAGCCCTTTACCCTCTAAAGACATCAAATTCATTATCGAGAGCCTTCCTGCCAGAGGCCTCTAGTGCTGGGAGGAGAATGGCCCAGCTGGATGAGGGAGCCCAGCTGTCACTCTGACACAGTGAAGACAGAAGGCACCCTGGATCCACAGCCATATGGGGACCCCCTGGGTGCGACAAAGCTGAGAGGATGTCAGGGGAGTGGTGTCGATGTTGCTGGCTTTTGCCAGTTGATAAGAAAGTAAAGGCCCAAGGCTTGCAAAGCAGCTTCTAGAAGGTAGTGTGAGAGACAACACCAGTCTGCAGAGCCCTGGTGGCCGAGGTGAGTGGCGGGTACATGGGGTCATTTTTTTGCTCTCCCTTGCCTGAAAAAGCTGAATTCTAGGAAGAGCACCCACCTCACAGGTGACTGAGCCCCTGGTGGACAGTACAGACTCTGCCCAGGCATGAACACAGGTTCTCACCCTGCTGCTCACACTGGTGTCCCTTGCTGCCCCCTGCCCACCACCCACACAGCCCTGGTCATTTCACTCACCAGCACCTGCAGGGATAGCACAGCCAAAGCCAAGGACCATGCATTGATGCAGCTATGCCCTCATAGAAGATGTCTCAGCAAGGCTGGAACTCCAGCTCCAGATGTAACACTTCCACAGGGCCACTCTGTACCCAACACTAGCCTATATGTCCCCAATATCACAGCAGCCAGGGCCTGGCCAGCTGGGTATGACACAGAGCATGTCACTTCCCACTGCCTTCTAGGTGCAGTATCTTAGGGGACCAGTTGTGATGTTCATACAGTAGCCATGCCAACCATAGAGCTGGCCCACAGACGGCAGTGTGCCCACCAACAGGGCTGGGTGGGCAGTGGCACACAGTGGAGCTCAGCTTGCTTCCAAAGTCCTTTCTTATGGATGTTGCCCCTCAGGGTGCTGCTGTGCAGCTCCCTCCCTCTCCTTGGGACTCTCCATTGCCTGTTCTCTTCTACTCCCTCAGGTCTGGCTCACAGTGGTGTCTCAGCCCTCTGCACATGGGGACAAATGGCCAAGTCACACAGGTGTGGGGAGAGAGCCCATGGGGACCAGCTCTATGGGAGACCAGTGGAGAAGGCCCCCCTTCCCACCTCTGCCCTACCAGGAAGAAGGATACGGAGTATGCAATGTACTTCCAGATGCTCGGCAGGAGTGGAATGGCAATCCCAAAGATGATGATGGACAAGACCAGGTAGGTGGCCCAGACCACTGCTTGAAAGGGGTGGAGGGGCAGTGACCATCCATTCACCCTGGACAGGTGGCGTGGTGGGCTCTTCAGGCTGCTGACCTTGGCCTCTGGGAGGACCTGCCCCAGGCTCCTGCTAAAGAGGTCCATCTGCAAGACAGAGGGGCCATAGAGGCTGTCAAGCCTAGGGTGGAGCAGGGATGGGCTATGGTATCCACCAGCCATCAGGGGAAACTCCTGGGCCTAGGACCAAGAGTTGACACATGGTATGGCCCAGGGCCACTGTAGCACACCTGGGGGCAGCTGGAGCAGGCTGGTGCCGACCTCCACGGACCACAGCTGATAGCCCTGGGCACAGCCCCCAAAGGCTCTTGGGGCTGCTGAACCCAAAGACACATGTATGTCCACCTGGACACAGCCCCAGGTAATCAGGTATGTACAATCTCTAGGGAAGCCTTTGCCAGATCATACCAAGGTGTCTTCTGGAGCTTGTGTATAAACACACTAACTGACTCACTGAGGCCAGAATAAAGCAGAGCAGACCACTCAGGCCACCAAGGAAATACAGAAAGGAGGGGTTGTCAGCAAACTAGCTAGCCCTGCACCTGCCGGAAAACCCTCCTCAAGCACAACCTCCTCTGCTACTGCTGTGAGGAACACAGTGAGAGGCCACAGAAGAGGGCCCTTGGTCACCCCTTCCTTGAAGCCCTGGGACCTCTGGACACTGTGGTTTCCCAGGTGAACAGTGGCAGGAGGGGCTCCAAAGTCGCTTTGGGCCCAGCAGGGGCAGATGGTGGCTGGCACTAGAACTAGGGTATAGAAGACAACCGTGGCTGAGAGCTGTTAAGGGAGCTTTGCAAAATGTGGCCTTATGCAAAGCCTTTGCTGTCTCTTTGGTGAAATCATTCATAAAGTGTAGCAAATGGAAGCACTTTAGGAAGAGACTGGGGAAAATTCTGAGACTTTTGTCCCCTGTGAGTTCAACAGCCCCTGGGGTTCCTTGGAGCACAGTGTGGCTACTGGGCTCCTGTACTCTCTGAGTGACCACAGGTGGGTACAGTCTGTTCACAGTGGCCTGAATCTGTGTGGGGGAGCTCCAGGCAAGTGTGCCCATCGTGAAGCCAGACCATAGTACTGGGGTAATAATGTGTACTGAAAAATGTAACTGCCCCCAGACACAAACCAGATGAAAGTGCCAGCTGACAGAAAGATGCTGCCAAAAATCCAAATTGTGCTCTGGAAGGTCAATGGAGTAGTCACAGAGGCCAGAGTGGCAAGACAGAGAAAGACCATGAACCAAATTCCCTGATACTCAGGCCAAATTAAACCTGACCTCCTTTAAATTGTGGCATCAGGTGTCATGTCTGGCAACAGGAAAGCTAATATAGAAAACTGGTATCAGAATTAGGGTCTTGCTATGACTGTACCTAATCATCTGGTTCAGAAGCCTTTGTGACTATTTATGGGAGGAGTTTGCAAAGTTCAGAGGTGCCAGCTGGGAAGATCCTAGGGTGATGTAAGCAGAGCCTGATGGATGATCTGGTCAGAGCTCAGACCAAACTATTACAGAATGGCAGACAGTGAAGACCAGGCTCATGAAGCTTCAGTAGGGAACAAGAACTCTATTGGCAGTTGGACTAGAAGTCATGTGCACCATATGCTCCCCTCCCACTCCTGCAAATTGTCATATTTTCCTCCTATCCTGACAGTGAGGGAGACTAAAGACTAAGGTAAAGGGTAGTAGACTAACTGATCTAGCATAGGAAATTTCAAGACAGCCAACACTCAGGCTGTGGTATGGGTACTGCTGACTGATTTGGACAAATTGATAGTAAGAATTGAGGTCAAAGAGTAGAGCAGAGAAATTTTAAATTTGGCCCAGAAGAAACTATAAAATTAGGGACAAAAGAGGTGTGGCTTCTGAAGAGATCAGTGCCATTTAAAAGAAACTGCATAAGACAAAAGATGCTTTGAGGATATCTCAGAAATCAGAAAGACCCCCACCATCACAGGCTGAAGGGTGCAAACAGCAACTTTTCATTTGAGAAAAGAGAGTCTGGGGCATCTGCCCAAGAAGGGTCTCCTAGGGAATTGGTTCCTGGGGATTCATTTTATTGTGGTCAGCCAACCAGCACATAGAGCCTGTTGCAGCCATGATCCAAGAAGGCCTGGATACTGCTTCTATTGACAGCAGAACTTGGCATTGTCAACATGATGCTATTTTAACCAGCATGCCAAATGCAAGATTTGTAGGGTCATGGTGGCTTCCACCTGGATTATAAGAAATGCCAAGCAAGGAGTCCCTGAGAGGGAAGTGTGTGAAGGTGTGGGAGTGAAGCCAAAGATGCAGTGGTGACCCTAGGAACCTTAAGATTTCATGGAATATAGTACACCTGCCAAGGAAAGCTGTAGGCTATAAATGGAGCCAGCCTAAGACATGGTGTGGGCTGCTGCCTACAAGGCCACAGGGCTGGAGCTGCCCAAACTGCTAGAACTCTCATCTCACCACCCTGTTCCCCAGAGGCCAGATATGGAGCTACAGGGCCTCCTGTTTGCCCATCCTGGTTTCAGTCTTGCTTTGGTTCAGTCCTTTCATGTTCTCCTATTCCTCTCTTTTGGAATGAGAATGTTTACCCTAGGTCATTGCACCTTGGGATTATGTTTTTTATTTTTACAGAGACTTCCAGGTGAGTTTGCCTTGAATCTCAACTTAGGCTTTGACTTCTGAAAAATTCTGAGACTGCTGAGACTTTGTGGATGATATTAATGCTTTTTAATTGCACACAGAACTGCTGTATCATGTTAAGCAGAATTATAGACATGCTATGGTCTTTATTTGTAGATTATATATGGATTAAGTATGGTTTAAAGAGATGTGTTTGGGGTGGATTGTGACCATTAATCATGATGTGTCAAATGGAGTGGATCAAGAAATGTCTAGATTAGTAAAGTTTATTCCGTGGGTATGTCTGGTTGGGTCAAGGGGAAGTGAACTAGGTATTCTATCTGGTCCGTGCCCCTTCTTCTCTGTCATTGTGCCACTGCTCTGCTTCCTGCCTGCCATGAACTAAGCCTCTTTGCTCTGTCACATCCTCTACCATAACACTTCTGCCTTGGGGCAAGCTGAACATGGACTGAACCACTGAAACCCTGAACCAACTGAAATTTGTCCTTTTAGTTGTGGATGTTGGGTATTTTGTTTTAGTGACAGGAAAGCTAACACAACAAAGTAACTGGTCAAATGTTTGTCCAGATACAGGGCAAGAACCAGGTCAAACCTTTATTCTGATCTCTGGAGTAAAGAATCTTATGAAACCTCACTCTGATCTATGCAGGAAGTTACTTAGTCAAACTATGCAGATCTTCAAGGCAATGTACCTGATAAAACCCTTTACCCAGATCCATGAGGCAAGTTACCTGATCAAATCTTTACCAGATTTACAAGGCAAGGTACCTGCTTAAACCTTGACTCAGACCTATGAGGCCATTTGCCTGGTAAAGCTTGACTCAGACCTAAGTGGTAGCATCAAGACCGGTATGACCTCTGCAGTCTCTTCTCAGAGTACGGGATTGGTTGTAGTGGTTCCTCCAATATGAAAAGGGCACCTCTCCCCACTTCCACTTAGTATGTCATCCTAGGAGGACTTCATGGGATGCAAAAGGCACTTCCTGGCCCGTCTCTTCTTCTTGTAGACATAGCCACTATGCATGGACCCTTATTGGTCCAGGCCCTAGGGCAGAACTCTATTTTGCCTGTTCCAAAGTGACAAATGTCAGAAAAGACCTGGGGAGAAGGACGATGCCTCCTGGTGTATAGGGGTGGGGGGGCTCATGTCCAATGCTCCCCCGTTTGGATATCATCCACCTGGGAATGATGTCCCAGAAGCAGCCATAGGAACATGGGGCAGCAGGGAGAGGGTGTGGCCCAGGACAGAGGGGCAGGGCACATGTGTGAGTGCTCAGCCACAGGTGACGGCATAGGGGCCAGACCCTGGGGACCTCAGCAACACATCAGCTGCCAGGGGCATGCACCCCCTTCTCCAGGCCCAGGCTCAATTCTGGAAACACTTCTCTGCAGGACGGCGCTCAGCTGACACAGCACATGCACCATAGAGCACCATGCACAGCATGAGAAAACAGGCACAGGACACACCACACAATACCACACAACCATACACAGCACACACACCGTACACAATATATACACAAAGAGAACACACATTGCCACACAGCACAAGATGTCGCATAAAACACATGCACCACATGCAATACACGCACCACACACAGAGCACATTAGCACTCACATCACATACATGCTGCATAGTCCTGGGCTCTTGACACCCCATCCCTGCCTGCAGGGGCCTCATGTACCTCTGCCCTGCCTTGGTGCCCTGAATGCCTCTGTGCTGTGACTGCTTCCTTCCAGCCCACCCTTGTCCAGTACAGCTGGGACTCCTTGTTTACTCAACCCAGAAGGAAGAAAAAAGGTTAGGGTTAAGGTTAGGGTTAGGGCTAGCATTTGAGATGTGTGACCAGCCCAGGAAGCAGCACTGCTGGGCTGGGTGCTATCTAGTGCCTCTCTGGCCCTTGCAGCTCACACCTTGTTCTATCCTGCCTGGAGGCTCCACTGGGTCCCCATGCAGGTATCCATGCTGGATGTCACCATCACAGCCATTGGCCAGCAACATAGACTCTTGGGCTTCCTAAAGATACCACCTCTGCCAATCTTGTATGCAAGCCCAGACAGCTGTGGCAGTGAGCATGTTGTCTCCCTTTGTCTAAAGATCTGAAGGCAAATCACTTCTGCACACTCTCAGCACCTGCACATACTTCTGCCTTCACTTGGGATCTTCAAACATCACTGCTTGGCTGGAAACCAGATGCAGCCCCCAAATTGGCCAGGTGAATGGCCACCCTGGACCTCTCTTTCTGTTCAGCCCTGCTGTCTCAGCACCCCAGAGTCTAGCCACACCAGACCTTCCTGTGCCACTCTCCACTGTACAGCTCTTTACTAAGCATCACTAGGCAGAAACCCTGGTGCCTCCTGAGCAGTTCAAGTGGATTGTGCTGGGTGTGGTGTTTGGACCTCAGCCAGCCAGGTCCAGACCCTCTACCAAGGGCGCTGGTCAAAGTGAAGTGGGAAGTAGTACCCACTACCCACAGCAGTGTCCACCCTGACCTCTCACCTCTCCAATGGGCTGAGCATCAAGGTTAGCACCTCACTGGGCACTGGCCAGACCAAGAAGCAGTGGGGCCTCCCTGGTCCACATGGCAGCCACGGAACCCCAGCACCTCATAGACCCAGGTGTGGCAGCCAGAGACGTTCCATGGGGGATGGGGGCAGGGACAGGGACAGATCTAGCTCAGGTGCCCTGTGCAGTAGCCTCCAACTGCTGGGCAGGTGGAACTCAACCCCCACACCCCCACTAGCCCTCCCTGCTTCAGGCCAGGTGCTCGAGGCAGGCCTGTCATCTGGGCCCACCTGAGCCTACCATCACCATGCAGGTTGCCTTCCTGACATGTGAGTGCTCCAGGGCAGGCTGGGGAGCCCGTATCATCAGCACAGCCTAACCCCATATGAAGGGTGTCCTCTCTCCTGCCTACTCCCCTAAGACCTCTGCTTGCAGTGTCTGGAATTCTAGACTCAGGAAGTTCTGGCTCTCTACTGTTGAAGCAGTACCTTTCACCCCTGTAAGGGAAATTTTATAACTTTCAATTCCCATAACATCTTATGATGTCTAAGCAGGGATACTAACATACAAAACTGTCATAGCTTGATGAACTGCCTTTGTTTTCCTTCTGCCTGCCCACCAGTTCCATGCCAAAGACCAACCCCCTCAACCAAATGTATAAAGCTGGAACCCGTTCTTTGTCCTTTGTTCAGCCACTTTGGACCTACCAGCTGAGCTGCTGCACATCTAAAAAGAAAGTCCTCCTGTTTCCCATTTGGTCTCTGTGTCTCTTAGATCTTGCAACACTTCTGGTGGCCACAAAGGGACAAGAGATGATGGATTTGCTCTCTCTTTTACCTGAAGGCCCAAGACAGCCCAAGCTGCGGGAGTCCTGAGATCTCTGGTATTACCAGGTGAAACTTTAGCTCAGAGAGGAAATCAGCCCTCCCACAGCTCAGAGACCTCTCCCCTGTCAGCACAAATGGACCCTGAGGGGATTAAGGACAATTCTGGAACAACAGTGGACTACAGGACCCTGTAAGGTTTTTGGGGCCAACAGGGAAAACCCATCCCATTAGGACAGAAAGGAAGCCTGATCACCTCCTTGGGTGTACCTAGGAATCTGATGTGGATTTGGGTAAGATGAAATCTACATGTTGTAGTTTGAGGTTTTACAAGGGGAGCAATACAATATAGGACACATATTTTATTAGATTATTTATAATGGTCACCCAAAGAGTCATACACAAAGAGAGTGCCAGAAATCTGCCCACACACTAAAGACCAAAGAATCCAGCTGAATCCAGAATCCACGCCAGGACTGTTTCAGAGATCTGCACTGGGAAAAAACAAAGGTCAGTTGTGGAAGCTGGTCTATGCCAGTGGGATAAAGGATCTGTGCTGGCAGGTTCAGGGATCTGCACTGGAGCCAGGAAGTGATGCTCAAAATAAGAACCAGAGCTCCCCTGAAAATTACCATAGCTATCCTCAGCAAGAGTGAGGTCATGAGCTCCTCTGATGATGAGGAAAGCCGAGTTCCCATCAGGAAAGCCAAGACAGGCTCGTCCTTGAGACTGGGCAGTGTACCATCTTCACCTCTGGAGCCAGGGAGCGAGGCTTGAAGTGAAGACCAGAGCTCCCCCAAAGTGAGCCAAAGCCATTCTCAGAGACAACAAGGTCCCAAGCTCCTCAGATGATGAGAACAGCCAAGTTCATTAGGAAAGCCAGCATGACAAGATCCTCCAACAGAATAGCCCAAGAGAAGCAGCAGCTCCCTAACAACTTCCCAAATAGCTTCTACCAGCTCTCAACAGCCTTTCTTCAGCTTCTCTCATTCTGCCTCTTATGCTGCCAGCAACAACCCTCAAGTGGGCCTCCCACACCCAGCACCACACTGGTTCAGTTTAGCTGGGTGGTACAGGTTGACCACCAGTTATCAATCCACCACACTATACTCCAAGTAGAAAATTCGGGAGTGGAATACAATGGGAGTGCTGAATAAGCTGACACAGACCAAAACTGGACCACACTGAAACCCCAAAGCAGAAAAATTGGCTTGTAGGCATGCTAGGGATGTGGGAGTGGCCTGCTGTGAGAGAGGCTCACAGTCCAATCTAGACTAAGTCAGATAAAACCTACATCCCCAGTAGGGAATATGGGAGTGGCTTGCAGTGAGGAAAGCTCACGAGTGTGTTGGAATTTCAGGAGTGGCCCTCAATGAGAGGGAATAGAGAATCCCACACCTGGATGTAAACAACTGGGAAAGGGGAGATGCATGAGTGTGTGTGAGCAGAATAAAGTGTGTGAATCTGAAGGATGAGAGGGAAGGGAAGTACAGTGTGTGAGTTCAAGGTCAACTGGGGACTAAGGTAGGGAGGTATTTTAATTGGTCTGAAAATAAAAGTAATTGAGAGCACTATTTGCATTATAACGTAAAGGTGTGAAAAAGCTGCTGCAGGCATGCTGACAGAGAAAAAAAAGGCGCACCCTGTGAAACGGTGATGATGGCAACCAGCCCAGAAGGGACAGAGACTACACCTAGGCAGCTGACTGGTTGGCGGTTGGGCTTGGACAGTGGCACTAGGCCCAGCTGCTCTGCTGAGAATGGAGGGATGAAGCAGGGTGGTCTTTGCATTTCAAGTGAGCACACAGCAAGATGGTGGCTGCAGTCTCCTCTCTCAAGGCCAACTCTTGCCCAGTGTCACTAGCCTGGCACTGTCTGCTGGTGTCTGAAAGCCAGAGCAACTCCCAGCTGGGACCGAATGGCCAAAGTTGGGCCTAAGGAGGTTTTGCAGCAGGAATCAAATTACTAATATTAGCTAATTGGTAAATTTTGGTTTGAATTTGAGTTAATGTTTTTCCTTAATTAAAATGTAAAACATTTCTTGTGTATTGCAAATTCACTCAGAGGTTGGCAGTCAGCCAAACTTACCAAGTAACAATCTGACAAGAAAAAAGAGGAAGAAAAAAGACACTTTAAAATCCAAGTGGCTAAAAACATAAATAAATAAATAAATCCAGGCAGCTGCACACAAGTTTGTTGTAGGAGATATACTTTTGATATGAGAGATTTTGCATGAAAAAGCTGGAACACTTGCATATATTGAGGACAAGCTTTTGGAAATAGTTCACCAAGAATGTATGGTTACTTGTTAGTTTGATAAAACTTGGGTTGTTCCTTCTAAAAACTCCCATGAGGTGGACATTCTGATTAGCCTAAAACAAAAGTGCTTAAAAACATAATATGCATCACAAGAGAGTAACCAGGGAAGAAAAGTGTCAAAACCCACCCCATTAAAATGTATGCTGGCTAACTTCATTTATTTATTTATTTATTTAATTTTTTTTTTGGTCTTTTTGAGACAGGGTGTTACTATGCAGTTCAGGCTGGCCTTGAGCTCACTTTGTAACCCAGGCTGGTCTCCAACTCTCACAATGATCCTTCTGCCTCAGCCTCCCAAATGTTGGGCTAACAGGCGTGTACCACCATGCCTGGCTGGCTAACTTTAAAAGAGGCTACACAGGAAACTATGGAGTAAAACTGACACCCCCACACAGAGGTTAAGCACTCCACCAAACAGACTGACCCACCTTTGATGGTGATTGCCCAGCCGGGGGGGGGGGGGGGGGGGCACAACACACGGGACGGGGATGGGGATGGGGATGGGACACCACACACACACACACACACACACACACGACACAATTCTTAGAAAATGATTGGGCATATACACAAACTTATGACCAGGAAGCCAAACAAAAAGCTGATAGAAGGCTCAAAAACAGGTTTGTTTATAGCTACACTCACAGGAAAAGAGACAAATCACTAAGGGGCAAAGACAAGGGCACTGACAAAACAGGAGCCAAGTGGAACCACATGAGGATCTGCCACGTGACTAGAGCTAGATTGGGTTCAATGCGTATGATGTAGAAAAATATGAACACTGCAAAAATAAATGCCCCAAATGATAACAGAGATTATAAAAAAATCTAAACTTAGGAGGCTACCTGCAAAAGGCTATCACACCCAGAAAAAAACAGATACTGACCTCACTGGACTGACAAAATGAAAAGTTACCAGGACTAGGCCAGAGAGGGATCCGTCTCCTTAGGAACCCAGGAGCTCATCATCACCATGAGAGCAGGGAGCCAGTTGATGGACTTTCTGGTAGATGTTAAAACTGAATATTCCGTAATGACACAGCCCTTTGGGCTGTTATCCAGGTTATGTGACTACTGTTAGAGCCACTAGGGTCCCAAAAAGAGGCCATTTTTCTTGTCTGAGAATTATATCACAGAAAAAGCAGAGGTCTAATATAAGTTACTGTACCTTCCAGACTGTCCAGCTCCCCTGCTGAAGAGGGACCTACTCCAAACTACAGGCCCAAATTACCTTTTGGCCCCAGGGATTGAAAAAAAAAAAAGACAAAATGGCGTAAGACTGACACTGACAGAGCACCTCAGCCAGCTGTGCAAGCCATCAAAGAGCAAGCTCAAGTGGGGCCGCCCACCGGAGGTCCCGTGCTATGGCGCCACCCACTGGAGGTCCCGCGCTACGGCGCCAAGCCAGTATGGCTCCAGCCACTAGAGGTCATGTGCTAAGCCCCACCCTTTTTCCTGAGTCAAATTACGACTTCCTACTTCCCTTTCTGTTACATCCTGTTTCCTTTTCCCACACTCTTGCCCAATCCTGGCCTGCCATGTCAGTCAGTCCACCCCCTAAACCCTGCCTCCAGCCTGGGCCTATTTAATCTTTGACCCTGGGTCAGGCCATCAGAAGCTCCATGTCTCTCCTTTCTGCTGTGGTCTTCTCTGCCTGCAATAAAGGCATTTTTATTTTTGTTCTACTTTTATCTGTGCCAAGAAACCTATCATATTGGTGCCATGACTGGGTGGATGCAGGCTGTGAGGCCTTACTAAGGGAGAGGGCTCTCCCTCCCTTGGTTTAGGCCCCCCTGCCAATGAGACTTTTTCCTTTGTCCAGATATTTGCTGTTGCCACCCTTCACCCAACAATGGCCCACTCCAGTTCTTACAGGCAAGCCCCCTTCTGTTCCAGGAGTTCCTGTTTTGTCTTTGCTCCTTTTCCAAAAACTGTAGACCTATGTCAGGACTCCCTTCAAGACTTTTGTGTCTTTCACATCCTTTGGGACACCTTTCTGCCTTCTTGATGACAACTGGGAGGGTAGATTTGGGCATTTTCTCCTTTCTTGCATCCTGGAGAGGGTGACAGCTCTCTCAGGGGTTTCAAGATGGCTGATTCAGCCTAGAGCTTGCCTTTTGATTTGGTTACAGAATGGGGAACACTAGTTCCCACCCTCTAAAGCACACGCTGCTCAGCTGTGTCCTGTCTAATGTCAGAGACGCCATCAAACCAAAACAGTTAGGATGGTACTTTCGACTTTAATATCCTTAGAGACCTAGACAATTTTTGCTACCACAACAGCAAATGGAAGTGCTGTATGTTCATGCCTTTATTGCTCTCAGGGCACGTCCTTCTCTCCTTCAGGCATGTGAGACAGCCCAAATATGCTTGGCCTGTTCCACACTGCCAGAATCCCCTCCTAAAGCCTCTCCTGACCCTCTCGACAATGTTCCTCCTAACTTTGCTCCCCCTCCACCCTATCCTCAGTCTCCACAAGCTGACTCTTTACCCTCTTCCTCTCAGCCTGATCCTAATCAGCCAAATGACCAAACCCCTTCACCCCAGCCATCTCAGCCAGTGGCCCAATTCCTCTCTCTCTACTCTTCTTTGCCCACTTCTGAGCCTTCTCCATCTCCCAAACCCAGTTTGTGTAGCCCCCACTTTCCACACACCACCCTTTGATCCTACTCCTCCCTCTGCCATCATCCCCACCCTCAGCCCCATGCACTTGGTCTCATTCTACTCCTCCACAATTGGCTGGTCCCCATCCTCTCCAGACACAACGTCTATTTCATCTCAAGCTTCTTCTCTCTCTTCTTCCCCTGCCCCATTGCCTTCCTCTCCTCTGACCCATCACAGCTGATCTAAGAGGACATATGATAAAAAGTCACAAGATGGCAACTGTCAGCTGCATGGTCACCAGTGGCCAACTTGTGATGAGCCACATGGTCTCTGGCAGCCACTTTACTATAAGCCACATGGTCACTGGCAGGCATCTTGCTGCAGGTCACATGACCACTACTAGTTCATCTCAACCTCAACTTGTATGCCCCCTTTGGGAACAGGCTGGCCCTGAAGGACTAGCTCATATCCATGTTCCTTTTTCCCTCACTGACCTGTCCCAAATTAACCACAAATTAAGTTCCTTCTCCACTGACCCACAAACATAATACAGAGTTTAAATTTATAACTGATTGTTATGATTTACATTTAAGGATGTTTATGTGATTCTAAATACCACTCTCGCCTCTCAACAAATAATTTGATTATGGTAGATGGTTCCAGAGGAAGCTGATCCTAAACATTGAGCAAATACTGCTGAAAATGACCCTGGGCCTGTTAAGAGTACCAGAACAGAACCCCAAATGGGATTATCAAAATGGAGATGGGTCTAGTAAAGTACATAAGATGATTGAATGTTTAACTGGGGGCCTTAACAAAATAGCCCATAAGCACAATAATTACAACAAGCTTTCAAAACAAGCCCAAGAGACTAATAAAAATCCAGCTGTGCTTCTACTAATATAGACCCAGACTCTCCTGAAAGAACACTTGTTATTAATTTCTTCTTTATTTCCCAGTCTTTCCCTGACATTCAGGTAAAATTACAAAAGACTGAACTTGGCCCTTGAGCCCCACAGGGCACTTCCTTAACATAGCCTTTCATGTCTTTAACAACAGAGAGAAAAAAAAAAAGGGAGAACAAGAGGCACACACACACACAGCTTGCTAAACATAAAACTGATCTTTTAGCAATGGTACTCGGAACTCCTAAGACAGGTAAATCTGAACAAGGTGTAGCCACCCAAGCCTCTCCTTGAGCTTGCTTCAAATATGGCAAAGGATACTGGTCATGAAACTGCCCCAACCCACAACCTCCACTGGGGCCCTGCACACTTTGCAACCTCAAGGGCCATTGGAAGTACAACTATACTAGCTGCCAGAGTGGGTAAGTCATCCACTATTTCCTTGCCTTCACAGGAACTCTCATGGCCAGCAGATTCATTGCTGGCCAACCTGCTTGGTCTCACCACTGAAGAGGATTGACAGGGCTCAGGATCCCTGGCCCCTATTAAGATATCCTTCTCGGAGCTGAGTCCCAGTGGACATCGCAGGTAAGACACTGTCTTTTCTTGTAGACATGGGGGCCACATACAGTGTTCTTCCTGAGTTTTCAGGCTGTTGTATTAGATCCACAGTCTCTATAGTGGGAATTGATGGCCAACCTGCACAGCTCCTACAAATGAGACATATCCACTGCATGTTCCAAATCCTTTTTTTTACTCATAGTTTTCTAGTAATACCAATGTGTCCCACACCCCTTGTAGGCAAGGATCTCCTCCAAAGGCTTAAGTTCTCCTTTACCTTCTCCCTCCCCATAGCTCTGGTCCTCCAAATGCCATTGCAGCACGCTGCCAGCTCATGTCCTCCACTTCCTCATTCCTTTGTTGATCCCATAGTCTGAGATACTTCTAACCCCACTCAGGCTACTCATGCTTCACCTATATTTATATGCCTCAAAGATCCTTCAGTTTTCCCTTATGTTCCCCAACACCCCATAGCTCCCAAACATCAGTGGGGTATCAAACCCATAATCAAGCAACTTTTAGACAAGGGTTTTCTCAGAGCTACCCACTCACCCTAGAACACTCCCATTCTCCCAGTACTCAAGCCCAATGGTACCTATCACCTAGTATAAGATCTTAGAGTAAACAACAACACTGTTACCCCAGTCCACCCAGAGTGCCAAACCCTTACACTCTGCGCTCTCATATTCCTCCTCCATACCCACTTCATGGTCTTAGATCTCAAAGCTGCCTTCTTCACCATCCCTTTATACCCTGACAGCCAAGATATTTTTGTTTTCACATGGACTGATCCAGGTGCACTCAGGTCCCTATAACACACATGGACAGTCCTGCCTCAATGCATTAGAGATAGTCTTCACTTCTTTAGCCAAGCCCTCACTGCTGACCTCACAGCTCTTGTCCTCAAACTCAGCACCCTCCTTCAGTACAGACTACCTCCTTTTATGTTCTCTCTCTCACAGTCTAGCTATACTTCTTGCTGCCACTCTCCTCAATTTCCTCTACAACCATTGGTACCAGGTCTCTCCTGGCCAAAGGTCAAATATCTGGGGCTTACACTCACTGCTACCACTCACTCCATCACCACTGATCACAAGGTAGTCCTCCAAAGTCTCCAAGTACACACAGCCAAGCAAAAAGTACTATCTTTTCTTGGGCTAGCCAACTTCTTTCATCTCTGGATTCCTAACTTTGCTGCCCCAGCTCAAACTCTCTACAAAGCTTTCAAAGGCTCCTTATCAGAGTCCCTGGACCCCACCACACCTATACACTCTTCCTTCTATAAGCTAAAAGACTCTTCTAAGCACCCCAGCCATTACTCTCCCTAACCCCACTCAACCCTTCATCTGTACACTACTTGTCAAGGTCACAATGCCGTAGGTATCCTGGGACACCAAAGTTGTGGATATTCTTAAGACGAAATAAAGTACTGAAAATATATTAGTTATTGATAAAAAGTTTTTAATTTTTTCCAAATTCTTATGAGATCTCTGCTAACTGACCTACAAAAATAAAAGTTCTGACTAGTCTTGATAATTATAAACTTAAAAAATTATAAAAATTATTATAATTCAATTTAGCGAAAAATATATGAGTGCACTCTGATTGTATAAGCAAGTTGTCTCATGTATCTGTTTTTGTCTCTCTGTCCAATCTATAAACAGCTGTTTTATTTGAGCTCAAAAAACTTTTCCTCTTGTATTTTTTTTCATTTTTGAAACAATTATCTATAATTTAATTTGACTTACAGATACATGTTATCTAAGTTAAGGGTATGCTTCCACCAAGGTTGCCAGCTGGTCAAAATGATGTCGAAATTGGTTTATAAATGTTATATGGTCATAGAACTTTTAAAAGAATTAAGATAATTAAATAAAAATCCCTTATGGTAGAGAGAAACAGGTGGACAGGACTCCAATTGATGAGTAAGGAAGCAGCTGCCTGGAAACATTTCTCTAGCCCTTGTTCATTAATAGGAAGCCCCAATAATCTCCATAGCCTTATGGGAGACACCCCAATAAACAATGTGCAAAATATATTATTGTGATATGTTTACACTAGCCATTGTCCAAAGGTTAAGTTTTCAAAAATAAGACAATAAGGTTTTTTGATTACAAGATGTCATTGGTACAAAACTAAATTTAAAAACAAAATAATTCATTATTGTCAATTTCATGGTGTATCAAATGTATTCATGCCTTCCAAATGTACAATGTTCTAAAATATAAAACTGGGATTGTTTATAAAAGTGACAGACATTTTCTTTCAGATTCAGACATCTGCCTTTCTCATGTGCTCCCAATACTTGTATTAAGAGGTTCACGTCAGGCCAACATGAGGTCATCATTTAAATGTTAACCTTTTAACAAAAGCTTATGTGATATATATGCTATGTATATGCCATTACATTTACAGATACTTAGATATTAAACAGCCCAGACAATGTTACAAATTTCTTAAATGACATCCTATTTAAGGACAAGTTGGGTAAAAGCTCCTTATGTATTGGGTAGGGATGATGACTAAAAGGGCTACTCTATTGTGCTACAAAAATAGCATCATGCCTGTTATGCTACAATACTATGTATGATATTTGAGTTCTTTTTCTTTGTAAAACTATATAACTGCTGTCTGTTAACATTCCACAGGGATTCAACTACTAGAACATCCATGATTGATAAGCAGTAGTTCTGTGGCTGTACTTTATATTTCAAGGTGCTTAATACTCAAATAAAACTTTGATAATTAAGTTCACTGCTCCCATTACAATATAATGTCATTAATCTTCTCTTCTAGATATTTAACAACAGGTTTGGAGACCAAATTAGAAAGACAGATGGGCTAAGAGGACAGCCAATATTTGGCCATTGGCCTCTGAGGTCAATAAAGTCTCAGGATATAAGAGAACCTCTGCTGCAATATCATATAACTAACCCAGTTGATTCCCTGATCTTCTAATCAAGGAAATTATGGGACCACAGAGGAAAATGATTCTATGGTGTATAGTGTGCCTAAGGAGAGTCACCAGGAGAAAAAGTCTCCCAAGCTTTCAAAGAAAGCAACTTGATCAAGCAATGGCTGTGACTCATTCAGATAGCTGATATTCACAAAAGAACTGACAGGCACTGTACATGGTTCCAAGGTAAATCCTGAGGAGATCCAGCTGACCTTGATAGCTAGCAAGAAGTTAATTTTAATTAATAAAGGTCTCACTTTAACTTGGTCTTAAACATCCAACAGAAAAGCAAAATTAATAAAACAGGACATACTTCAGAACAAAACTAATAGCCTTGCAGCAATTACCCTCCAAAACAACTGTGCCCTTGATGTCCTAACAGCCAATAAGGGAAGCACCTGTGCTATGCTGGGTGTGTTACTTTATAAATGAATCTAGGATCCTTATGGACAAGGTAAAAAATCTTTACACCTGGCTTGAGAATAAACGCCCAGAACTAAAGAAACTACCTCTCTCCCTGCATACCATGGTCCTATTGGAATGATGCATTTGGGTCATGGGCACCATTCTTGCTACCTCTTCTGGGTCCTATAATCATGATAATAACCTGTTTAGTTGTAGGGCCCTGCATTTTTAAACTTCTGTCTAGTTTTATTCAATCCAGGCTTTGCACAATCATGGCCAACGAACTCGTCGCTCTAGCAGACATGCCCAACACTGGCGTTCACAAGGCAACACGTGTTGTCCCCTCGCCCCCTATCATAGCGATGCCCCTATTCAGTAGGAAGCAGTCTAAGAGGAGTCGTCGCCCGCTATAACCAAAAGACAGGAATGATGGGTTTCTCATCGCACTGTAATTCCTGGTGCTGCCCACTGGAGGTCATGTGCTAAGCCCCACCCTTCTTCCTCTGAGTCAAATTACGACTTCCTACTTCCCTTTTTGTAATATCTTGTTTCCTTTTCCCACACTCCTGCCCAATCCTGGTCTGCCATGTCAGGCAGTCCAACCCCCTAAGCCCTGCCTCCAGCCTGGGCCTATTTAACCTTTGACCCTAGGCCAGGTCGTCAGAAGCTCCCACATCCCTCTTTTCCTACTGTGGTCTTCTCTGTGCCCACAATAAAGGCATCTTGTTCTGTTTTACTTCTCTCTGTGCTGTGAAAAAACCCTATCAATGAAGAACACACTGAGGCAATGGCAACAAATAAAAAAGACCCTCACACTGAAGGTGAGCTTTGAGAAAGCTACAGCCAGCAAGACAGAGCTAGCACTGGAGCTGGCACACAGCCACAGCAATACTGCAAACACACTGCACAGCAAGAAACCAACAAAATGAGACTGGAGGCTGCCTGGCAGTGACATTTGGCATGGAAAAGAAAAACAGCAGCACTGTGAGGCTGAATATGTACAAAAGAACCTGATGACTGGGGAAAAAGCTGCAAGGCAATGCAAGCTGTGCTGGAGGAAGTCGAGCAACTCCAGACAAAGGTGAAAGAGGCCCAATGCCTGTGGGAGCAAACAGAACAAGAGTCAGCTCAACAGCTATGGCTGACCCAAGAGCTGCCCAAAAGCGACTACAGACAGAGAAAACATGAGCATACTGGAGCATTTACATAGTGAGACAGAGGCAACTCAGCAAACAACTGAGGAAGCTCAAGAACATGCCAAGCATAACACAGCACAGTCTTGCTGTCAGGTGAAAGAGCAAGACTAAAACAGTTGACAGAGACACATGCCCAGGCCAAAGGACAAGGGGAACTGGAAGCACAAAAACTACAATAGCATGTACAAGAGATGACACCACAGAAAAAACAAGAGTAGACATGCAAAAACACAGTATCTAGAAAGAGTTGCAACATCTGTGGCAGAGTTCAGAGGCAGAGATCCAAGTCAAGACCCAACAGGTGGAAATGACAAGTCACAACAGGCTACACATCAAAAAGGAGATCTGCATGCTATGTCTACTTCTGGAGACAACTGAGCACCAGCTAAGGATGAACTCCAGGCTCTATGTACATGGACAGAGGAGACAAAACCCAAAAGCGTCAAGCACAAGAGGAAGCTAAGCGCTTGAAGAGATAAACGCCAGAGGAGAGCCAACACAAGCATCAAGCAGAGACAAAACCACCTGTGTGTGAAGGCTAACGCTGAGACAACTAAAACAAAACAGAGGGCTCTCATCACTGCAAGAACTACAACTGCAGGCCAAGGAGGCAGAGAGGCAACTGTGGCAGGCAGAGCCAGAGCAAACACACCAAACACAGGTAACCCTAGAGACAACTCAATGTAACACAGAGGCAAAACTATAAGGCAAGTATGCCTCCTCTATTTTTAAAATAGTTTTAAACTTTTGATACTGGAAATCAAACTCAGGACCTTATGCTTGCCAGGAATGTGCTTGTGCTGCTGGGTTATATCCCCGGCCCTATATGCCTCCTTGAAAAAACAAAAGACTACACAGCTAAACCACACCCCGCAGGAAAAACGTAACAATGGCCCAGCTGCAGGAAAAAACAAAGTGATGGGCACAACAGCAGACAAAAGCTAAATGTGCTCATGAGAAGGCTGAACAGGGACTGGAGTGCTGACAATAAAAGCCAGTTAGACACTGAGGCTATGGCTACAAGCGGAGAGAGAATAAACACAGTAATGGAGCTTGACACAGCCCAAAGCCAAAAAAACGCAGGGGAGACTATTTGGATAAGCCACTAAAGTGGGGAGAAAGAAGTTTGTCCTCTGGAGAGCTGACCAGGAGAAAACATTTAGACAAATCAAAGAGGCTCTGACTCAGGCCCAGCCTTAGGACTAGCAGATATAACCAAGCCTTCTTTCCTATACGACCATGAATGAAAAAAAAAAAAAATGGCCATAGGAGTCTTAACCTAAGTCATAGGATCCTGGAATCATCCAGTGGCATATTTGTCAAAGCAGTTAAGACTCTAGCCCTGCATGGCTTCCTGATGGAGGAAGCTGATGAGTTGACTTTGGGACAACTGACTATTTGTGTACCACGTTCAGTTATAACCTTAACAGACAGGACACCACTGGTTGTCAAATCCAAGGATGGCTCAGTAGCAGGGGCTCTTATGCAGTAGTCCCCACTAACTCTGGAGACAATGAACACTCAACCCAGTTACCTTGTCCCACTCGAACTGGGAGTCCCCTACATAACTGTATATTTATGGTAGAAGGGGTCCAACAAAAAGGATATGTAACAGTGACTCTAGACTCTGTAGTAGAGGCCTAGTCTCTGCCTACCAGAATCTCAGCCCAGCAGGAAGAGCTAATGAACTTGACAAGGGTTCTTTTGCTGGCAAAGGAAAAAAACCTAAATCTATACGGATGCCATGTATACCTTTGCCATGCTCTGTGTTCATGAAGCTACGTACAGGGACAGAGGGCTCCTGACTGCAGGGGGAGAAGAAATAAAACACAAAGAAATCTTAAAGTTCCTAGATGCCAAATGGACATCGAAAAAAAGTGGCTGTTACACACTGCAAGTGACATCAACAGACTGGTATGATAGAGGCCAAAGGAAACCAAGGCAGACAGAGAAGCAAAACAGGCTGCTATGACAGCCCCACAACCCAAAATGTGGGGGGTCCTGGCCCTGCCATTAATCCCAGAGACCCAACTCCTGGAGACCCCAAACTATACTTCAAATGAAAACATGGTTCGCCTGGCAGTCTGAGGATTGTATCAAGGGAAGTCAGTGACCTCTGACAGAAGGGTTACTATCTCTGAAACAATGGCCCCAAGGTTAGTGTGGTAATTCCATCAAGGGTCTCATTGAAAAATGGCACTAGATGTTACTAATTTATCACTTCTGCATGCCACAGCTCATTGTCATCACCTGAGCTGTTTGTGAACCGTGCCTAACCTGTGTACAGAACCACCCAAAACAAAGGTCCACCAGATCCCTGGCATCCAAGACATGTGTGCTACTCTGTGTAAAAACTTGTAAAAAGCTGTGTAAAAAGCTACAGCAGGAAGGCAGGTAGGGCTGGTGGCTCAGGGCAGCCTGTGACCCACATGGTTTGGCCGCTCCCTCCTCTTTCACTTCCACTGTGACCCCAGTGTCATCCTGAGGATGGACAGGCTTGGGTTCCTATGAAGAGAGGTGAGCTTGGTAAGAGCCAAATTTCCAAGCAGGTGCAGGATGGCTGCCTCCATAGCCACATCACCAAATCCTACGGTTGGGCTGTCCTGTAGGGACCTTGTGGTGGTCAACCTTGCCTAGAAACCTTGCCAGTCAGGTTAACAGCTGAAGGACGGCTGCCCGTGACTGTGCCTGTCCCTACCCACCCAGGCCAGGCCCCTCCTACAAACCCACCAGACAGCAATGCTGGGAGGCTGCTGAGGCTAATGTGCCTCTGGCCAGTTCCTCCTTCGGCCAGGCCTCCTAGGCTTCCTGTGGGCACTTGTATATTCCCTGGCCCACCACTTGGATGTTAATATCTCAGAGAGAGACCTCATGCTACCATGCCCAAGTGCCCTAGCCAGGCCTGATACAGAACAGCAGGTTGCCCGTTAGGGTCTCAGACCAAGCACCCGACAGCACAGCAGGGTGTGGTTCTGGGGGAAGTGACAGGCATGACCACGGAGGACAGGAACCTAAGGGTGCCCTGGTCGTGGAGCTCATCCATCCCACAGGACTCTGGGAAGGCTATCCTTTGATACAAGCTTTCTGGCCTACATGCAGGATGGCTGCCAGGCTACCCACCATGGTGCCGTGACAGAGAATGCTGGCCACATGCAGCCCCACTGCTGCACCTCCTAACACAGCTACCACCCTGGTGGACCAGCACACATGCTGGTCTGTGTAGAGCAGGGTACTGCAGGTCCATAGGTGTGGGGCTTCCCCGACTGAGGCAGGGTTGGTGTTAGCTGCCAGAACCTCTGGGGAGTGGGTGCCCTCAACAGACTTGGACTTCACAAGAACAACTCTGCAAGTATGCAGTCAGGGCTGACCGGGGAATCAAACACAGGCAACGGGCACAGTCCTGCTCAATGTGTGTGTGCAAACACCAGGTGCTAAAGCAAAATGCACTGTCTTGCCAGACCATGGGACAGCTGGTCTCATGCCCAGCACTCTGTGACTACATAGCTCTGCAGCCAGAGACAAAGCTCTCAGACCTCCCTCAGCTCTAATCTGTGTCCATGTGGTCTCTATCCAGGGAGGCAGGTCAGGTGGGCACAGAGCACGGATGGGCACAGTGCCAGCCACCAGGAGGTGCGTGGGGAGGCCAGGTGCTGAATGTGTGAGCTCATGCATGCGCACATGCCCTCAGTGGCCTGGTGTGGTGTGCAGCCTCTGACAGAGAGAAGCTGTGGGATGTACATCCTGGTCTCCCAGTCCCCAAGAGGCCTCATGGCCTGTGGGTGATGTCTGCCTTCACCCCGGTCGGCTCTTCTGACCCAGGGTCCCTACAGGCCACACCAGGAGGCTACCCCAGCCTTCCTCAGGCTCCATCCCCAGAGACGCTAAGCAGGGATGTCAGTGGCAAAGGCCGCAGACCACGAACCCTATGGCAGAAGGGGAGCTGGGTGCAAGAGCGCATCTGTGTGTGATCTCAAGTGTGAAATCCCCACAGGCTAGTCTAAGCACCAACTGCCAGGGAACAGAGTTTCTCTTTAGAGTGGCAAAAGTTCTGGAACATGACAGAGGTGATGGCTGCACAACAGTGTAAAGATACCTAATACCACTCGACTGTGCACCTTAGAGCAGTCAGTGCTAAACTTTATGTTGTGCATCTTACAAAATTAAAAATAATAATGTTTTTTTGGGGGGAGGCACTGAGGTTTGAACCCAGGGCCTTCACATTTGAGTTACATACCAAACACTTTTGAGACAGATTCTTTCTAAGTCACTAGGCTGCCCAGGCAGGGCTTGAACTTGCAGTCTTCCTGCCTCAGCTTCCCAATAGAGATGGGACTATAGGCATGTAACCCAGCATGTCTGGCTAAAAGTAAAATAAGGCCCTGGGTTCCTGGCCTTTCCTCCTTTATGAAGACAGCATCATGAACACTATCCTCACTGTGCTGTCAGTACTCCTGGCAGGGCTTCAGCCAATAGGGTGTGACCCTTCCCACTGCAGCACAAGACACTGCCCCCAGGGGTAGCCTGTGCCCCTACACAGCGTGCATCATACGGAGGCTGTGTCTGCTGAATGTGGAGAACTCAGTGGCAGCAGCTCCTGTCCTTGGAACCTGCCCCGGGACAGGGCTGGCTATGTCTGGGGAGCCCCACCCTTGGTCCTGCTGAGGACTGGCCAGCATGGACTGCAGCTCCGACACGCCTCTCCCACATCCTTACTGGGCTGCTGTCCCAGGGGTGGGGTATGTGGCACAGTCAGGACGCACCTGGGGCCAGGGTGCTGCAGCTCTGCCTGTGACCAGGGTCTTGCCTCCTGGCTTATGAGGACTCAGCTCTTCTGGGAGCAAGCCTGGCCCCACCTGACTCAAGTCACACAGCTCCTGGCTCCTTCACCAATGTCCAGAGGAACCTCTGCAAGGATCCTGAGGGTCCAACCACTTCTCAACTGCCATAGGCAGCCATGCTGGTATCTGGCACTGGATGCTGCCCATGGGTCCCTCCATAATAGCTTCAGCTTAGAACCAAGCGTCCGTCCTCTCCCAGCCCCAAGATGGCAGATTCTTCATGCTCATGTTCCCAGCATGAAGAAGGCCTGTGTGGGACACAGCACGGCAGGGACAATCATGTGCTTGCCAGCTCAGAGTCTCTACTTTATTGGCATCTGTGGCCAAAGCAGTCTGTGATACACAAAGGCATCAAAACACACATCTAGGTGCAGACACTTCGTTGCACTTGACGCTGATCCCACGGCCATCGCTGCCTGTCTTCCAGCGTAACATTTCCCTCCTGAGGCATGCTGGGCACAGATGTAGGCTGCCCACTGGCCTATCCCTCAGCCCCTAGGCAGCCCTCCATGCCTGTGGTCCATATGCGTGTGGAGGGGCCCAGCTGGCTGAAGCTGGGGGCACTGCAGAGCTGCATGCCTGGCTGCAGGCTGTACTGCTGTGCTCTCCACCCACATATGGCTGCAGCAGCAACAGTGGGTCTCTGTGTAACTGACATGAGGCACGATGATACAGACAGGCCACCATTCCTTGGGCTGAGCTGCAGGCCAAAGTGGACAGGTACAAGTCTTTCATGACAGACTTTACAAGCAAACCAAACTACAAAACACAAGAAACTTAAGACTACCTACAAGCTAGTTGAAGCTAGTTCTTCGCAGAGGCTGCTGGTTCTGGAGACTGAAGGAATTCATAAGGGTCGTGGGTCACATCCTGCTGCTCCCCAACACTAAGGTGAGAAGGGCTTCCTGGAAATTGTAGAAAAACATGGCATTTCAACAGACAACACAGATTTGCAATGCCTGGGAAGTCAGCGAATGTGTGACTGCTAGGAACAGAGGATGTCCCCTCTCGGGCTCCTGGAGACCCAGGGCTGGCTGCCTAGGACCTACTATAGGCACTGCCTGGTTGACAGCCTGGCCACAGAGTGAAAGGGACCCAGAGTACTAGTCCTCCTCAGAGAGCTGCAGCCAAGCCTCTGTGCCACTGCCTCCTCACAAAAATGTCAAGACATTCTGTGTATGGGTAAATTCAGTACTTACTTCCAAAAGCAAAAAAGAACAGTACTAGGACCTAGGGAGTTAGATCAGGGGTAGAGCACTTGCCTAGCAGGCACAAGGCTCAGGGTTTCCTCCCTAGTACCAGAAAGAACTGAAGCACATTTAAATGACCCCCAGGACCAATATCTGGTGTCCCTATAGCCAGGAGCTGCCAGTATGGCCCTGTCTCTCCTTGAACTTGATACTCCCTGGCAGGTACAGCCATGTGTCTCTCACAGAAACACTGAAAGTGAGGGGCCACCAAGAACATGGCACTTGCTAACACAGACTGAAACTGGGACAGGCAGAGGAGCCGGGGACAGTTGGAGTGTACCCTGCAGCCTGACCCATCCCATCTTGGTAGCACTTGTAGCTCCTTGCTCTGGATCTGCACCAACCAAAGAGTTCACAGGACATGAAGGGCACAAGCACAGCTGCCTAAGGCCATGCAAAGATCCATAGTGTCAGAGCTGTGCTCAACCATGGGCCTGATCCAGTGCCACACACCAGCCTTTGTCCACACTGGCTGCTACTACCCATGCAGAGAGAGGCCAACCTGAGGGATGCTGCTCCCTCTCAGAAGCATTGGACAGGGAGCTGAGGTTGGAGGATGGCCGGGAGCCACCTCGCTCTGCCTGTGCTTCATGCAGGTCCTGCAGGAGCTTTGCTGTCTCGTCCAGGTTCAAGTGGCCATCATCGTGGTCCAGCTCCTTCTTCACCTTCCCTGTGTGAACAGAAGTGAGTGGATGGCCTAGGCCACAGGGCCACTGTGTGCTGGATGCTGACCCTCTGCCCAGGATCACTACCTCTTGTGAGCTTACTGCTACAGGAGCTCAACAAAGGGCACCCAGCTCGAGGACAGCAATGTCAGACAGGCCTGGGGAGCTGAGCCCAGCACCCTCACATGAGCAGAGCCACATGGAATCCCAGCTGCCTGATGCACAAACACCGCAGGGGGCACCTTAGCCACAACACCAACCTCAACAATGGGAACATTTCCAAGGGGCAATAGTGGCCGCTGCAGCTCATGACTGGTGTCTGAGACCTGGCAGCTTTACTGAAGGCCAGAAAATATAGGCAACCTGGACAGTGCAGGACCTGTGCCCTCCCCAGTCTAAGATGAGCCCCGGTACACCCAGCCACAGGTTAGCCTGCTTCCCGTGAGCCTCCAATCAGCCTCCCCAGTTGTCTCCTCAGGACTGATGGGTTTTCCCATGTCTCACAGAACTTCAGGAACCAAAACAGCACAGTGCCATGGGGATGGCAGTGGAGCATCCACATGAGAAGTCATACAGGAAACACCCAGGACTCACCCAGAGAGCTAAGCATGGAGATGTCCAGGGAGACGTCAGAATACGACTTCATTGACATGAAATCCAGAACAGAGCCACTGCTGTCTCCCAGAGAGTCCCCAACCTGCAGAAGACCATCATCAAGCTTAAGTGATGCCAAAATAAACATTATACGAAAAGTGCCACTTCGTGCCAGCAACAGCAGTCACTGCACTCTGCAGGGGGCAGACAGAGCCCTGTCCTCTGGAGCTCCAGTCCAGGGCCAGGGGCTCAGGTCATGAATGGACATGCAATGTGCATCTGGAAGTCTACTCAGAGCAGCAGTAACTGTGTTAACAACAGACCTCTGCTGCCCTCACAGAATGAGGTACCATCATGCCCAGAAAGACACAGAATCTCAAGGCCCAAGGACATTTTCTAGACATGAGGTGGTGAATTCCAAGCTCAAGGCCTCTTTCCCTTCTCAGCAAGGAGCACCCTAGAGGGACGCCTGTAACCACCTGGCCTCCCTCTAGCCACTTCCCTACTGTCCACCTGCCCTCAAGCCATGTCAAGGCCTCTCTTTCCTCATGCCCAGGTACCTGACTCAGCTCTACATCTGTTGGGAAGTGCACATAGCACTGCCAGCCAGGCTTGGCTATGTGCCACACCTGCTCAGCAGCCCTCAACCTCCAACAGTGCCTGTGGAATTGGTGCTCTAAAATTCGTTTCTGGACTTGGGAGGGAAGTGCTGTGGTTCCATTCCCGCCCCTCATGTCACCCAAACAGTAGAGAGGGGCACTGCCACTGAATAGCACTCATCAGACACAAGCTGTCCCCAGTGGATGACAGAAGGCTGAGTGTCACACCCTGCAAGGGCTGCCCTGCCTCTCTCTCCACACAAATCCCATCAGGCTCTTCACTTGCTCCAGAACTCACCTTCACTTCATCCGCAGCTCGCAGGGGCACGTTCCTCCGCTGCAAAGAATAAGGTGGATACCAGTTTGTCCAAAGCAATTCTACATGAAGGGCAGTTTGCTCCCCTGGGCTCTGCTCATCACAACCTTGCAATGCTGTAGGTGGAGGGGTCCTGCTAGGCTCTATGCCAGAGGGGTTGGAAGGCTCCAGGAGGAGGTGTCAAGGCAGGTGGGTTCCCAAGGCTGCAGCAGCTAAGGGTTTTTTTAAAAAAAGGGAACTCGGGAAAAACAGGCCCAGTGGTTTACACTCAGATGTGATGAAATGCAGAGCCTTGCAGAGTGCTGTCGAGACAGATGACAGGTGTGCCAGGGGAGCCCAACCCGTCAGCACCTGCACAGGTGGACAGGGCCACACAACCTCTGGTGCCTTCATCTTGTTTTTAAGTTAAAACGCTGTATTTATTTTAACACACCTGAATTCGGGGTGGAAAGGTGAAACAAATAGTGTAATACATGCAGTATATCAAAATACAGCCTCTCTAAAGATCACACTGTAGAAAAGATAAGGAATGACACAATGAGGACAGGCCTAGTTTAGTCAAGAAACTTTCCTATCTGATTTTTAACTCTATGTAAGTACCACAATCTCCAAAGGATTTGGCAATAAATTTTTTCTATTTCCAGTCTTTTAAAGTAGACATAGATTTATTTACAATAAAGCTAATCTTAAGACCACACAGAAGGTGAGCACAACAATAAATTAAACCCAGCAATCTAGAGTGATGAAGGGTAAAAGATACTGAGTAGATGCCTTCATCAGAAAACTGATGACTACCTGAGTCCTCACACTGGAAAAGCAACAGCAGCTTAGTATACCAACTGAGTAGAATTTATAACTATATCTTGCTCTCTATTACTTATATCATAACAAGACAATTTATGTAGTTAAGTGGTCTCTATAGACAATCTGCAACTGTCAAAATAACATATTCTACAACAGTGTAATTATAAGGCCACAATATTTCTTTCAGGGAAACCCCTTAATGTAGTGATTTGTTTTTGTTTTTTTGGGACATTATATATTAAAATTACTTGTACTATTTATATCTAATATCCATAAAAATTTACTACTAAATTCTTGCAGTAGCTATCAGTCTGCCATGCTTATTAATTGATCCCATAGGTATAACTATAGACCAGCATAATTTTAGTGTCTACTCTTTCACTTTACTAATCAGAAACACAGCACATATGGAATAAACAAGTGGTGCAGCCTCCCAACAATCATGGTAGCTCTCAAGTCAGCTGTCACAAGCTCAAATACAAATCTCCACTATGTCAGCAAAGCTGGATCCAATTCTTCATCAAAAAGTGCTGGTGGAGGATGTCAGATACCTTCCAATGTATATCCCAATCCGATGGCTAGTAGATGACACAGCAACAGAGATGGAAGAAAACCTTCAGAAATTCTGCTGAGAAAATGTCCCTTTCTTCCTAACACTCATGTTTCTCAGGCTGAAAGTAGCTGTGCCCTTTGGGTGTCCAAAGAGGAGCTCCTTGGGTTATTTTCGGGCTGACCTGACCAGTCCCATATCTAGTCTGAGCTTTCCTCAAGATGCTTTCAACTTCTTTCCTTCTCTTAATATAATCCCCCTTGAACTGAGAGTTGTTCTTTTCTCTAATACTCTGTGTATCTGTTTCAGAAGCTCTGTTAGTATCTTGTGTCTGTGAGCGAGGTGGACTGTCACAATAACTCATGGAGCTACTCCATCTGGATTCATACTGGGCACCTAGCAGTATTTTTTCCATGCCACCATTACAGACAGGAACTGAGGCTGGAACACTGCCCCCATCCCATTATTGCTAACCTGCAATTCTACCCAGGAGCCGTGCAGGTTCCCCACTGCAGCCCGGACACCTCACTCTGCGACACGGCCCCAGAGGCTACTTGATCATGGGGGTGCATACCCAGCTGCAACAGTGCCTTGGCAGTGGTCGCACAAGAGCAGGCAGCCACAGGCCTGCAGCTCTGCCTGCCTTCATCTCGTGCTCCAGTGGAAACATTCCCTTTTTTTTTTTTTTTGCGGTACTGGGGATCGAACTCAGGACCCTGCGCTTGCTAGGCAAGTGCTTATTCCACTGAGCTATATCCCCAGCCCCGAAACATTCCCTTTGAAATACCTTAGTTTTGTGATGATTCCTTACAAACAAGCATTAAGTGCACATGCATATCTGTGATCTTTGTCTCTAACACGGCTGCTCAGTTACATTGTGATTTCCACCAACTTTTCGTTGCAAATATGGCTGTCATTTTAAGGTCTCTTCATTCATAAAAGGTTTCTATTGGACTATACACTTTATCATTTAATGCCATGGTGCACCTGGAATTATTCAACTCTGATGCAAACTCACTCACTCTCAGAAAAAGTAGTTAAGCAGTAGTCCACAGCTAGCTGATAGCATGACCTTGTGTCAGGGCCACAGAAAGCAGCTTCCTCCTGCTGTATTGCAGGCAAGGCAATGTACGCTGAGCCTGGCAGCCCACCTGCACAAGGACGAGGCCAGAGCAGGCGCCGAGCTCATAGCTGGGGCAGAACTCAGAGAGGGCTTGTAGCAGCAAGGGTGAAACTCCAGCTGGAAGAGCCACCATCAGTGTCATGGGTCAAACACTCTGAGAGCCCACGTGGACAGAGGTCTACCCAGCCAGCACGAGACCCCATAGAAAACTTAGGCCACCAGAAGAGACCCAAGGTGCCACTCCTTAACACCGAGGCTGAGCTGCCCTACCGTAATAAAGGCTACCCTGGGGCAGCCCAACAGTATCAAATGACACCCAGTAACCTAGCTTTCTCTCAGAACAAATGTGAATATCCTTCAAGACAGTAAATCCAACCAGTCCTGGGCTAGGGATGTAGCTCCAAGGTTTGGTGCTTGCCCAGCACACACAAGACCCTGAGTTTGATCCCTATGACCCAAGTGGAAGAAAGAAATTCAACAGCCTTGTCCAACAGAAATACACTCTAGTACACAACTAATTTGAAAATTTCTAATAGCACATCAAGGGCACTCTTAACATGTAATTAACTGTAACACTTTGATTACCCGATACGCAGAAAACCTTTTTATCTTAACACATAATCCATGATTAAAACAGTTAATACATTTCTTTATGTTTGTTTTTATTGGTCTTTAAAGTTCTCACTCACTCTTAGTCATATCTAAATTGCAATCTGCACATTCACAGTTCTCAGAGGCTGCACATGATTGGTGCCTGCCACCACCCTAAGGGTCTGAGTCCCAGCAAGGCCCTGCATTCAGTCAGAGCTGCATGTATGTGGGATGACCAACAATCCAGGGCAGGTCTAGGGATAAGCAGACCCAGTAAAAATCATGAATATGCTCAAGATTAAAGGGAACACAAACATGACGCAAGAGCACAAAAGATGCAAAAAGGAACCAATGGAATCCTAGAGATAAAAAGCTCAGGAAGGGGACTGACTTGGGAAAGAAAACTAAGCCAATGCCATTCTGTGTTCTAGTGCCATTTCAAAGCTCAAGTTTCTGTTTCCTTAAGTTTGTTTCTTGTAAATATTGTCAGTTATCTAACCCAATACCACCCTATGCTCTGTCATAAGACTGTTTCTCCCCTATGTAAAATGTCAAATACCTTTGTTCCTTTGTCACAAGGTAAGCCCATGCTCTGTAGTGTTTTAGTAGGTACACTAAATCATATCAACACCACCCCTCTAGACCCAGAACCAGACTTGGAACTAGAACTGTATAACTCTTCTCTCTTCCTGCCCTTCAGGGTTGGTGCTTGGTGATGTACTGGGTGCCCATCACCGGCCCCCAATAAACTTGCTTATCTCTGCATCTGGCCTCTGAGTGACTCAATTACGTAAGTGCATTTGCTGCAACAGGACCACACACAATGAACATGTAACAAGTTTCTCTACCAGGTAATTTTTTAAAGCAAACTTTAAAGCCAATGAGAGAAAAGCAGCCAAAAGTCATTCTCCAAAAGCTGCTCTGTCCTGGGAACCAGGCAGGCAAGATGGGCTCTTTTCCAAGGGGCAAGGCCCCAAGGGGAGCCAGAACCCAGCCTCCGTAGCATCCCCCACAGGGCCCACCTGCTTCAGCTGGATGAGCATCCGTGAGTGGTCTCCACCTGTGATCTGGTCCAGGAGATCATCCACCATCTTCTTGCTATAGCTCCCAGCATCTTTCACGAACTCCTGCAGGCTGGGAGGAGATCATAAGAGGGACAGGGTGATAAAGCATGTCTCTAATCTGGAGGCCCTAACATGCCAGTAATGGTGGTCCTGACCAGTAGCCGATGGCCGTGCCTCCCACACTGTAAGCTACTGGTGACTCTCGGAGTTCATGAGACTGTCATTGTGATCTACGAACTGGATGAAAGGCTCTCTGGGGAATTTTGAAAACAATGGTGGGAAGCAGTAGGTACACAAAATGTGCACATGATCTTCATAAACAGTGACACACACATTGACTTCTATAGGTGGAGGGTGCCCACACTTCCAGGTCTGGACTAAATCACAAACAGACTGGAAGGGTATTGAACTGTGTGTGGCAGCAGGTGGGAGCAGGATTGCTTCATTAATAAATTTTAAGAAGAAGGCAAGGAAAAAAAATCCCATCTTAGAATCAGTGCACCAACCACGGCCTAAGGGCTCCACAGACTTCAAAGACCTGGAAAACAGAGAGAAACACAGCTGCTAGCCTGGAGCTCACCCAGGAAGTGGAGCCCCAAGCAACTCAGGCCTACATCAAGGATGCTGCAACCATGACTGCAGAGGGCCATGTGGCCCCTCCCAGACAGGACTAAAGGCCTGTATGGGATCTTCAGATAGACGGTGAAGGAAGGAAGGGGTCCTAGTCCTTCTAGCAAAGCTGGTCAGGACACACAGGCATTAACAAAGGGAGGACCAAGGAGACAAGGAGAAGATGGTGCCTACACAGACCAAATCAAGCCTGCTGACACCTAGATCTCAGACTTCCGGCCTGCAGGACTGAGGATAAACACTGCCCACGCCCCAGCTGCAGAACTTTGTCACAGCAGCCCTAGCCAATTCACATAATCACTAAGAAACACATTGCAATATGACTGTGAAACAAACCCAAACCAAGTACAGTCAGTGCAATACAGAGACTCTTGCATGAAGCTGAAGCCTGGATCATCACCACCTCAAAACTGTGACTGCATTTCAAGATGGCCCATGGCAGGCCAGGGTGGACAGCTGGAGATCATGTGGAATTTCTGCCGCTCTTGCACCTGTGGCCTGAGCTACTTCCCTGCAGGCACAGAGGTGGGCCCCAAATCACACTCTGGGAAACTGCACGCACCACACAGCAAGGGGGCTCAGGCAGGGCCGCCTACGAGCCAGGCTCACCTCAGCGCACACTGCACACCTGTCTCGTCTCCGTAGGCTGAGTACAGCAGCTCCATCTCATCTGACTTCAAGTCACCAAACACACAGTTATTCTGCATGGAGAGGGCGGTGCTGGCACTGGAGAGGAATGTGACTGAGGAAGAACAAGGGGCACCGTTTCAGGCATGGGGCACACAGCGTGGTCACGTGCAGTTCACTTCCTGGTTCCCATCCCTCTTTGTCCTGTCTCCATGAAGCAGCACTGGTGCCTGTGTACCAAAGGACATAAACCCTTCTGGCAGATGCTGCAGGAACCAATCCTAACAGGGCTGACCCTACCCCTACCCAGGGGACATGGAAGTTAATCCACTTAGCAGAAGGCCCAAACATGAGAGAATTTCAACACCCACAGCAACAGAGAAGAGCATTACAGAAACAAGACACTTCAGCCCAGGCCATAACCATCCCACTGCGGGGGAGATGGCACATTTCCAGGGAACTGCCCGAGTGGGGTGACACCCAGCTGACCCTCCAGGGCACCTTACCACAGCACAGGCAGGGACATACAGGAGGCAACAGACACAAGAAAGGAGATGACGGGGACATATCCTGATCACCAGAAAGGGTATATTTAAAAAGTTCCAGGGACAGTAAAACCACAGAAATGCTAATCCAGGGAGTGTGAATCAAAGTGTTCACTGTTCGTTTCTACCATATTTCTGCACCTTAGAGTTAGAAGACTTCCCTGAAGCACATCCATATCTGTGAGCCTGGATGGCTACACTGCCTTCAAGAGAAGAAAGAAATGTTCCTCCCTCCCCAGGGGGGACCACCAAGGAGCAGCTGCCTGGCTGCCAGTCTCACAAGTACACTGAAGCACATACTGGCACCAAGCAAACTTATCACAAGCACATGCACAGGAAAACATGCATGCCCAGAGCAAGCTGAGACACTCATGTGTGGACAAAAATATACATGTGCAAGGGCAAACAGCAAAGAAACTCACTCAGTGTAATTTTCATTCCCATTACTTTAACAAGTCTTAAGTTTTAAAATCTGAATCTAGACACAGCAATAAAACCGTAAGAAGAAACTCTTTAAGAGACCAGAGATTTCGACATCTACCACACTGGCCACATCTCACCAGCCTTTGACTCTGGAGGCTCCTCTACACAGTCCCCACCAGTACCTTTGTTTCTCCTCTCATCTTTGAAGCCCAGTGTTGTGAAGGCTGGGAGCAGCTTGCTGGAGAGTGAGCTCAGGTCCACAGGGTGCGTCTCCTCTTCTGTGAGGATACAAGAGGTGTGAAGGGGCCACAAGCTGCAGCATAGGGACTAGGAGGGCAGGGCACAGAGATGCTAGAAGGACCATCAAAGAACCAGCTTATAAAGGAGAACCAGAATTCCACAAAGTACTTGCAGCAATTTCATTTCGTAAGTACCCAGAACTGATAAAACAAAACTTGTTGTATCTCTGGCCATCATAGCAGCAGTGCTTAACATTTCCAAACTGCCAGCTCCACACTGCAAAGAGGAGATCTAGTCTGCTTTGTGTCCCCATCTGCATGTCTCCTGACTGCAGGCTCCACACACATGGAGGAGCTGCCAAGAGCATGCACAAGAGCAAGAGGCTGCAGGGATGCTCTGCTGTCCTTCCCAGCTGCATGGATGTGTGAACAGGTCTCTGACCATGAGGTCAGAGGTAGACTGCAGGCAGCAGAGAGCTGGTGGGTCAGGGCAGGGCAGGGCAGCACTCACCATCAGCATCGGGCTCTGCTGCATTCACTACACTGTACAGCAGGCTCCCGTCTCCCAGTTTCCTCAGGTAGCCCATCTGTAAGAATGGCACACCATGAGCAGGCCTTACGTGAGCCACCCAGCACTGCCCTCTTGTGTGGGCTCTGGACTGAAGTCTGCCTGATGCACACATGTGCAGTGAGAGCACTGCTTGGGACACCTGGCCTTCCACTCAGTGTTTCTGAAACAACACACCGTTAACCATCCCTAAGCCCAACCAAAGAGACCCCAGCAAGCTCACAGCCACTTGCAGGCCACCAAATACCCACTGCCAAGAAGACCCTAGGAGATGAGGCAACTGTGCAGGGAGGGACATGAAGGACTGCCTGTGTGAGCCAGGGGGCAGGATGCTCCTGTGAAGAGTGGCTGTGACATGGTACACATGCAGCCCTAGACAAACAGGGAGGTGCTACACATGCTGCAGAGGAGTAGCCTGGGACACAGGGAACATGGAGGACAGGGCCTCCACCAATCAGTAGGGTGAGAAGTTGGTCAGCAGGTGGCCCTGACCATGTGCAGGACACTGTGAGGACTCAGCACTGCACACTCCTCATAGCTCTGCCAGTGATGCCTGGCCCTTGCTGAAGAAATGGGGTCAGAAACATGGAGCCAACCCAGCTCCTAGCCTGGACACAGCTGTGGTGCTCCCACTAGATCCTACAGTACCATGGTGACAAGCAGACCGACGGCTGTGCCTGGTGACAGAGCCACATGAATGCCTGCAGTCAAGTGGCTACCTTGCCTCCTGGCAGGAACCTGTTGATCCTGTCTCGTGCCTCGTCGGCTGCGTGTTCCACCAGTGCCAGGACGTGCTCCTCCGCAGTGCTGTCGGTCAGGCTGCAGGCATTTCCTTCTGGTTCAAACATGCAGCTGCAAGGCAGGGACCAGACATCACTCAGGGCATTGTCCTGCGCTGCAGGTCAATCCCCAGCCTGGGTTCTACCCACACTCCCCACACATGGCTGGCAGCAATCTGGGGTATACCCTGACTCCTGTGTGTCTTGTTCAGGTCACAACAAAACAGGCTACCTTCTTGGAATGAAGAGGCAGTGCAGGCCAGCACCCTTCTAATCTCCATAGCTCACTTAACACTTTTGTCACCATGAGAACAGAAATAAAGCAATGAACACTGCCTGGGTCCCCTCAGGAGGAGCAGCAGGACTCCTCTTGTGGATTGGGCAAGGTTCAGTAGTTGCCCCTGGATCCCCACAGGGCAGTTCTACTCAAACAGCCAAGGGTTGCTGGGCACTTAGCCTGAGGAGACACCTGTCTCCTGCAGAGGGCAGAGGGATGGTGGCCCCTCCCCACCCTGGAAGCAGACCTTGCCCTGCAAGCCCTGCCTGGTCATCTGTTAGCAACACTTTGGAAATCTGTATGGTAAGAGGGTATTGTGAGTTGTGGTTCAGGGGCCCTCAGCACTGGGGCTGAACACGTGTGGCCCATGATATAACTGCCTATGGTGTAGGGTAAACATCAGTTCTGAGGCCCAGACTGAGCCCTAAAGACACAGAATCAACACTGCAGCTTTACCCCTGCCCTTAGGTACTAGATGGCAAGACTCTCCGTCAAAGGTCAGGGGGCCAAGAGATCAGGAGGGCCACTGTCTCCTATATCCGTCAGTGCTCTAGTTGGAATGACAGTGGCAGGACAGAACAGCAGTGTGTAGAGGGCATCCAGCCACTGCACCCAACTGTACGCAGGCCCCTCTGGGTGAAGGGGTGATAGGGCCATGATAACAGTCCTCACAGTCTCCGGGCTGGGCAGCTGCTGGTCTGGGAAGGCATTTCAACCCAGGCTGCACGCAGGTCTTCCTTGCCCCCCGCTCAGTAAAGTTCCCGCTCTCCTGTGCACCACGTCTCCCACACACCTTACCTGATGACTTCTCTACTTGGCTTTTTGGATTTCTTGGCAGTTTCTACTTGCACTGGGACAACCTCAGGAACAGGCTCCTCAACGGCCGTGTCCTCGCTGCCCAAGAGAGCTGCCTGCTGAGAGAAATCCATGTCCTGCATAAACGACATGCTGCGCTTCAGAGCTAACAGCCGCTCCTAGAATCAGAAAGGAAGAGCAGCAGGACTTTACCTCTCCCTCAGCCACAGAGCCTGCCGATGGCATGGGATGGATGGCCATGCCTCCCCTGCCTGACCTAGTGTCTAGGCACTGCCGTGGGCTGCTGTGGGGCTTGGTGCCAAAGGCACAGCCCAGAGCTGGAGGGAGACAGCCAGAGCACAGCAAGTGGCCTCGCCTGCAGGGGACACATGCTCCTGGCTCATAGCAGACTGGGACCCACTCAGGACAGCCAGGAGGACAACCCTGTACGACCTGGGTTCCAGGAGGCCACCACAAAACAAGCCTGCAGGACAGGCTTTGGCAAGCCTGACTCTCAGACCCAGCACTTTCCAGTCCCACAGGAGGCAGCACATGAATCATAGGCAGGGGCAGGGGCAGTGCCTGAGGAGAGGGCAGCCCTGGGGCAGAAGGTCAGCCCAGGGTGGCATGGATGGAGCATGTCATTCACATGAATCTGATGGGCACAGAAAGTCAGAACACAACTGTGGCCCTCTGGCTCACTGTGTTAGTGGGTTTCTTACTTTGCTCATCATCTTAAAGCCTGCATGGAGAATCTTCTTGGCTAACTTGTAGTACACAGTGTCTGGTCTATTGTAGGTCATTGCATTATCACACATCAGTTTGAAATCTGCCTGAGAAGACACAGAAGGATTTCGTCAAGTTTGAGATGCTACATGGACAGCTGCGGAGTCCTCCATTCCTGTCAAGAGGCTGAAAGGAAAGGGCTAAAATTGGGTGGAAAAGAAATGGCTCTTTCATCTTAAAGTAACTTCAAGAGATTTGGAAGTTGCTCACAGGTCAATTGTGTGAAAAGTTTTCCTGGGAAAGGCTAACGAGAAGCCTCCGGCGTTTCAGCATAACACATGCATTCACGAGAAGACAAACGTATTCTGTGCTTCAGCAGAGATCTGGACACAACAGGAGCAAGAAGTAACACATCTGGCATGTCCTCTGCCTCTGGGGTTTTTCCATCCAGAATTTAAAATTTGGCCCACAGAAAAATACCTTCTCATAAGTAAGGGCAACCTTTACTAACAATTCAGAGAAAAAATGAATCCCTTGAAAAATTTTGATACTTCATCACAAATTTCTCAGCAGGTGCCTCCAGCTGGGCATTGGTAAGGAGATGCAGGCCCCACTGTCAAGTGACCTCACCTTGTCACTGCTCTGGGCCCTGTATGGCAGATTGAGGTCATGAAATACAGGGCCCTCCCTAGTTGTGGACATGTGCTAGAGGGGATGTGGCTCACTTCCTGGGTCTGTCACTCAGTGACATGTTGGGACCACAACTAAGAAATGGAGAGGACCCGGCGTGAACTGCTTAACAAGCTGCTCTCAACTGACTCTCCTAAGGAGCATGCCCTTCCCCATACCTCCTTAGGGCTGCCATGTTATTTCTGAGTCAGTAAATCCTTCACTAAATGTCTGCACTAAACATGAACAGAAAGGCTTTTCCAGAATCACTCAACCCAAGAAAGAAGACTAATGCTAACACCACCAAGCGTTACCTTTGCCTTTCACCTGGCTGCCAAGCCAGTAAGTAATTTCTAATTTACCTGGCAAAAAACTAAAAAGCATGGTTAAAAGTAAAGCAATACATACAAGTATTCTAAAAACAATAAATTAAATGTCAAAGTTTTACGAGACAAGCTAAAAATCAGGAAAAATCATACTTCTAAAAATACCCGTTCTTAAAATAGGCCAGCCAAACCAGACACATTATTGACTGATTTACATCAGCACAGTAACTTTAAAAATAAGAAAGGTGGAAACCCTTTTGTGAGAGGATGCAGCATGTAGTCCAGCTTTTCAACTGAAACACATGGGTTCAACCCATGTCCTTCACAGTTTGTGAACCATCATCCAAACACAGTGCTGCCACCTGTTAGTGCTCACAACTACAAACAAGCCCAGGCAGAGGAAATGTTTATCAAACACACAGACACAGACACACACAGCTTTGTCACGCTGTTTCTTCTGTCACAGAAGATGAAATTTAAAATAAAAGAAATTAATTTACCTTAAATTCTGTGACTGACTTGTACTCATTAGCTATGATTTTGTCTTTCATTGTGCCAAAGTCCATTGGATGTTTTATTATCATTGAATATCCAGGAGCAATTGCATCCGTCACAGGAAAAGCAAAAAATCCATGAGGGTCTTTTCTAAAAGCAAACACAACTTTAAAATGGAAAATTCAGAAGTCTAGATTTTGAACTGACATAAAGTTTCCTACAATCTAAAATTTAATACAACGTACCAAGTTTTAGTTTTGCTTCTTAAAAGTAAAAATCAACAAAATGAACGCTTTCTAAGATTGCTGTAGGTGTTCTGATGTGATAAATACCCCACCACCAGTGTCTGGGCTCCAGCCCTGATAAGCAAGGCCAAGACAGCTGCTGTGCACCTTGTCCCACTACTGATAACCTCCAGGGCACAGGTGAGGCGTCCATGGCCCTCCTGTCTGACCCCACCTGGAAGCTGTGGCTTTTACATCCCAGTGCGAGCCCGCCCCTAGTGCATGGTGCTAGCCACTTAAGATGAAGCCTGTGTGCCAAGGGGTGGGCTGGAGTAGGAGTGACACCTCAGTGAAGGAAGGTGACACCCCACAGGTCCCCTGAAGCCTCTCTAAGCACCAAGGTGGTGTACCTCTGAAGCTGGCGGAGGAAGTGCTCCAGGAGCTGCTGAATAGGTGTGCTCTCATTCTCCGCTAGCAAATTAAAAAAAAGCAAAGAAGTCAAAATTCAGCAGAAAAATTCTGGCATCACTTTGTTAAACTTCAATTTCAATTATAATTCTTAGTTATGCTTGGTGTTGCACAGCATTGTAAGTCCAAGCAGGAACTGAGGATGTAAAGCGAAACCTACAACACGACTCCCATGAAGCTCAGAGTGGGAAAACTTCCACCACATGAGTCCCAAAGGCCCTCAATTCTCCCAGGGAGCTGCCACTCATGCAGCTATTCCCAACTCCCACCACCATCAGGCCAGGTATGTTCTAGACAAGGTATGGCAGGAACAAGGATTGGGCAGAGGGGCTTACCCTGGATCCCTCATTATTTATTCACTAGAAAGAGATTACTCAACCTCTGGTTATGCCTCTGGTCCTCATCTGCAGAACTGGGATGCACTGACACACCACACAGGGGCTGTAGCTACCACCTTCATCTCTGGCCCACCGTCAGCCTGACAGAGATATTCTGGACTGACCAGGGTCTGCCCCAAACCGCTGGTCATCACTAACTGAGGTATCTCAAGGGTCTTCGATGGGTGCAGAACATCAAATGGGCAGTTAGGCAGATCAAGTTAGCAATTTTCAGTAACCATGCTGGCTTCACCAACAGGTCTGTTTGACTACTGTTTTGTGTCTGACCTTACTTACCAACAGCCCCAGGAATTGCCACACCTGACCCCCAAGTGCTACTGTTCACTATGACAATGATCTTCATGGGGAGAGGAGGCACTGGGCAATGGGATTCCTCCCCACAGGTCAGCAGCAGCACCTCCCGCCAGTCTCCTTAAATCAGAGGGGGTCAAGCCCACAGTCAAAGGGATATACTCCAAAGAAAAAAGTGATCACAGAGACCAAGTTGTGAGCACTGCTGGACTTCCCCTTGAGGGAGCCAGAACACACACAAAGTTTCTGATGGCAAGAATAACAGATTCCAGCTCTAGTCTCCCTCCGGCCTGTCCCTGATGTCCCATATTCCAAACCCCAACTGTCCTGATATCCCTGCCCCCTGGGAACCAAGGGATGCTGTAAATCACTAGAGGGAGATAAAGTTTGTTCTAAGCACAAAGCCTTGGCAAGGTGGACTGCAGCAAGATTGCAGTCATGGGCAACACTACCAGCAGAATCTACTCAAATACCACAGCAAAAGACACTCTGGAGACTTCTCACTGAGGACTCCAGTTTCCTCCATTTCCACCTACAGTCACTTGGAAGGACTCCAAACCTCTGCTCTAGATAAAGGTAGGAACCGCAGGTCAAGGGGACGCTGGTGCAGGCATAGAGATGGCCCAGGCACTGGACCCTAGAGCCATGCTCATGCAACCATGGCGGGCTCTGGGAACGGGGTCAGGTTCTTGCCTGGCTGTGTCCGGCAAGCGCGTACTGGCCGGTCTGGGGGTGGCTCCGCCTCCACCTTCTTCCCAGGGTCGAAGCCTTCAGCCTCTCCCTCTGTGTCACAGTGCTCTTTCTCTCGCTTGCGCTTCTTCTCTTCCTGCAGAGGAATGAGAGGCAGAGCAGCTGGGGTGCACCTAGACTGGACAGCACCCCTCTGTGGTCTCACAGCCTCCTCTCCTGGGGACTCTCATGGGGCACACCCACAGGGGACAGCACCCCTCTGTTGTCCCGCAGCATCTCTCTGGAGGAGCCCCCCCCCCGGGGCGCACACATACTGGACAATAGCCCTCTGCCTTCCCGCAGTCCCCTCTCCTGGGGACACTCCTAGGGTGCACTCACACTGGACAGCAACTCTCTGCCATCCCGCGGCCTCTTCTCATGGGGACCCTCCTGTGTTCCTTTGTTCCCGGATCCGCACCAAAAAGACTGCCACAGGGAAACAGACCCTGGCCAGGTGGCCACTGCTCTCATTACCTTCCGCTTCCTCCTCTCCTCATCATCGAGGTGCTTCTCTTTCTCCGCCTTTTTTTTCTTTTTCTTCTTCTTCTCCCGGTGCCTCTCCCGCTCGTGGTCTGACCTATCGTCGTAGTAGCTGGAGTCGTGGCCGGACCCCGAGAGCTCGGTCACCTCGCTGCCTCCGACCTTGAGCACCAGCTTTAGCGGCTTCTCCAGCGGCGCGTCCGCGTAATCTGCACACGGACAGAACCACGGCACTTTCTGGGGCTGTACGACCCTGGGACTGTGTCACCCCAGAGATGACAGGTGCGGGAGACAGCGCCGGGAGGCGTGAGTCCCCTGAGTCTCCTCCCAAGACCGCCCCGAGCGGACGGCCACACCAAGCGACCCAGCCCCTCGCTTCGGACCCTGCCCGCTCCATCAGACCCGCGCCCGGTGGCCACACCCTCGTAGGACGAACGCCACTCGGCTTTGTGCTTCTTGTGCTTCTTTCCCATGGCTGCAACGGCATACGCGGGCAACTGACCCGCTGGACTGGGGCCGCCAGAGGACTGGGTAGAGCCCGTGGGAAATGACCGCGCCGCCGCGGAGCGCTTCCGGGTCGGGAAGCGGTGCGTCGAGCACTTCCGGGTCAGAGGGTGGTGCGTCGCGCGCGGCAGATTCGAAGCAGAGTAGGGTGGGGCGGTGCTGACCTAAAGTGCGAGGAGGCCAGATAGGGGAGGTGGCGGAGCTGCATCCGGTCTTCGCGGCTCCCGGGGCGGCGGCGACATGGACGAGGCAGTGGGCGATCTGAAGCAGGCGCTGCCTTGCGTGGCTCAGGCTTCCGCGGTGCACGTGGAAGTGCTGCAGCGCGGCGGCAGGTGAGCGGCGGGGACCCGGACCCGGACCCGGACCCGGACCCGGACCCGGACCCGGACCGCGGGATTCCCTCCGGCCGAGGCCGAATTGGAGCAGAGTCCGGAGGAAAGGCGGCGAGGGACCCGGATCAGGGCCAGTGTTAGGGTTAAGGGTCGGGTTAGGAGGGCCGCTGGCCGGAGAAGTGGGGTTGGAGGAGCTGCTGCGAGAGCTCTGGAGCCGTGCGGGCTGGGGGGACCTGCACTTGGGAGACGCAGTGCTGGCTTCCTGTGATCCCGCAGCCCTGGTTGACTAAGGGCAGGCTCTTGTCTTAGTGACTAAACATTGAATGTGTGGATTCATCTTCACCTTAGCACGAGAGAGCAAGAGTCCTCGTGTCCCGCCTTTCCAATGGGGAGCGGAGGGCAGCTTCTGGAGGGTGCAGAGCTGGTGGTGGGACAGCAGGCCCTGGTGACCCTGCATTGGATCCCTAGGTGGGCATATGATCTCTCTGTCCTTAGCTGATGAATTTCTTGTGTATGGGCTCAGTTTAAAGTATTATTTTTTTTAAAAAGGAACTTAGATTGTGTGTATTTTGTCTTTTTTAGCACTGCAAAAAAAGAAGACATAAAGTTGAGTGTTCGAAAGTTGCTCAACAGGCATAGTATTGTGTTTGGCGATTACTCATGGACGGAATTTGATGAACCTTTTCTGACCAGAAATGTACAGTCTGTGTCTATTGTTGACACAGACCTAAAGGTTAAAGATCCTCAGGTAATTTAATGATTTGAGGTGCTGGTGACAGTTCACCAGAGCTAGTATCATGACCGCCTGTCACCGCTTGAAAAGTATATTTGTTATTTGCTAATCTGTGGGTTTGGGTGTAGATAAGTTCTGGCTGTCAGTCCTGGAGCTAGGTCCTGGTATCAGCTCTGCCCAGGTATCAGGATGCTATGAGTAGAGCAGAGGGCAGACAGACCTGAGAGTTGGAATGCAGCATGGAAGGTAGTGGGCTGTGTTGATGAGGCCTGTGCACCTGTCTCTGTCAGCTAAGTGGTCCTGAAGTGCTTGGTGAATGTGTTAGGGCTGCAGAAAGTGTGGAGGTGATGGAGGTGAGATAGGCTCCCTGTCTGGAAGCTCTTTGTTGCCTCCTGTGCATGCACTGCATGCCCTGCCATCTATCTAAGCCCATGTATGGAAGCTGGGGTCTCTCTCAAAGCTGGATACATGGGGACCATTCTGCTACCAGCCTAAGAATAACTAGAAATGTGTCCCAATGGAAGAACTTCACTCAGCACTGTATGGCTTGGCACTTCAAACAGTGGGCTTGGCACTGAAATTTTGCTTGTGACATGCACTTCCTCATACATCTTTTAAGACTGCAGCATAGTAAGAGTCAATGCCATCATCCTTGGTTTCGGCCAATCTGAGTTGAAGAGAAAAGCCCTCCAGATTAGCACAGCCCAATTGGAGAGGTTAGGGCTGACAGTGAAAAGTTTTGATGATCTCATTTTGACTGTAGACTCACACAGACAAATGTTTGTTGCATATTGTTAGCACCAATAATGTGAAATATCTTGCCACCATTTACTAACCAGAGATTGGCTGAACAAATTTGATACATTTATATTAAACAGGATGTAGCCATGAAAAGAAAAGCTAGATTTTTATCTACTGATATAAGTATGTTTCCAAGCTATATTAAAAGAGAAAAGACACAGTTAAAAAACTACGTGTGTTCTCAGTCTCTACCAATCTATCAGTCTGCATTGATACCTTAATCTTGAAGCTGGATCATGGTCAAGGAAACAGACTAGCCAACAAAATTATTCAAAATCTCTCAAATCCTGTGCTTGAAATTTTTGGACATCAGTTAAAGGAACCACATAAGTATGTGACACCACCATGTGGACATAGGCCACCTGTGCATTCTGTCACACAAAGTTCTTCCTTTGACAGCTGCTTCAGTCACCCCAGTGGAAACTACCGAATGGTAAAACAAATGTCTCATTTCGTTAACTCCCAACCCAAATGGGTTTGTTTTTCTCTTGTTCCCTGTCTCTCCATGCATTAACCTCAAAGGAGTCCTGGAGCCTACAAAATTCTCAGAAAAGATCCAGACACGTAGTCATTCTTCATCCTATAAACTTAGAATCTAGTCACAGGGCAAAAAAGCAAGAGTCATTTGAACAGGAATTGGCCAATATGGTGAATTTTTAACTAAAGCTGAAAATTCAAATAAGGATTGGCTAGTGCAAAAAGAAGGATAACTTCAAAGAATATGTAGTAGTATCAGAATCGTGATAGTAGTACAATATTATGTAAAATTGTATGTAGGAACCACTAACTTTCAGGGAACATGATTTGCCTCAGTTTTGATGTCTGTTCAAATTTTGGTCATGTTTTCTCATTCATGCTGTTATTTTCTGGTCATGGGATGACAGGTAGTTTTCTACTAAATTCTAAGGGCCTGGCGGGTATCTGTTCTGCATCCTGCTGGGTCCTGCTGGCGACACACAGGCAAGTGGGGTGCTGACTCACTAGACTTCAGAGATGTGTAGGGAACAAACAGGCATTACTCTGCGTGGGAGCAAGTAGATCTGCTAGACTCACTGTTACCCAAAGAAGGGAGGAGATGGCATCTCAAATCACTGCTGGTGCTTGGTGAGATGAAAGCTCAGTGCCCCATGAGCCCTAGTGCCCCACAGGATGAGGAAGTAGGGTGCCCATTTGGTCTGGCCCTCGTCTTGTGCTGCCTTAGTGGTGTTAAATTGGTGGGTTCACCAGGCATGGTGGTGCATGCCTGTAATCCCAGCAATCAAGAGGCTGAGGCAGGAGGATTGTTTCGAGTTCGAGACCAGCCTGGGCTACAAAGTGAGCTCAAGGCCAGTCTGAACTACACAGCAAGACCCTGTCTCGAAAAGACAAAAAACAAAAAAACTGATGGGCCTTAACTCCCCACTGGGTAGACCCCTGATGTTCTCCAGTAAGAGAGACATGGGTTTCTTACATGCATGATTATATCTATAGCTAGGCAGGCAAATTACAAACTAAGACTGGATGATTTTATAGTACCAGCAAGTTATGGAGGGCTTGGAAACACCAAAAGGTTGGGGACATGTCAGATGGAAACAGGAGTCAACTTGAATTAGCTCCAAGTGGACCAAATCTGAAGTAATTGTACCAATAGAAAGGATAGTAATAGGTCATAACCCAACTATATCTCAATCTGTAGAGATACAAGCATGTGATTAAATTAAGTCAGTGGGAAGGAAGAAACAAAAGTTCCTAATAGGATATTTTCAAATTATGTGTGTAGGTCTCCTTCTCAAGGTAGCACCTCCTTCCTTCTCCAGTCCTCAAGTGGGCCTCACTTTCCGACTTCCCAACAGTGAACTGTGATAGGGGAACTCCCCAGTGGCAGTGCCCCACAGCCCACCCATAACAGAGTGTCAAGGCTAAAGTTATCATTTGTGTTGTACCTGTCATGTACTGCTGATCCGAGGTCAGGCGTGGCCTTTCACCTCTGGTGCAGCTGAAACTCAATATCTTGGTCTAATTATGAGAAAAATGAAAGCAAAACACTTGATGGTTCCAAACTGGAAGACAATCAAAAAGATAGTCAACTACAAAAGAAAGAAATGGGAAACTACAAGGTAGGCTTGACAAATAGGATCACTGATAACCCCTTTTTGCGTATGAATCAACTGTATTTCTGGACTTTAACGTCTAATTAGCTAGAACTGAAAAGAGATATTTTGAGGTATGTTGATTTACTTGCCTTCCCTCTCGTTAACAGCCCATTGATCTGAATGCCTGCACCATTGCTCTGCACATCTTCCAGCTGAATGAAGACGGCCCCAGCAGTGAGAATCTGGAGGAGGAGACGGAAAACATAATTGCAGCAAATCACTGGGTTCTTCCTGCAGGTATGGTACAGACAGGTGCAGGGCCACTGAGGTGGGGCAGGGTCAGAGCGTTGTTGGTTTGGGTTTGCCAAGTCAGTTCACTGAGGAGGTTCTGTCTGGCATGGCTCTAGGATGTTTTATCTTTAATGAGATGAAAAGTATATTGCTGCTAGCTTTCCATTACCATAACAAGTGCTTGGGATGATCAGCTGATAGATGCTATGCTTGGCTGCTTGTTGCTGCCTGCCAACATATCCTGACAGGGTACATGACAGGGATGGGGTCACTTCATGGCTGGGTGGGAAGGACAGCAAGGGACCCACGTCTCACTGTGCTCTTGAGGCCATAGCCCATGACCTAAGACCTTCCACTTGGCCCCACTTCTTGAAGCTCTCATCACTGGCCAGTGGTGCAGAGTTGAGGACAAACCTTTAACACATGGGCCTTTGGGAGACAGTCCAGATTGAAATATAGCAGGGTCACAGGAGGGAAACGGAGCCTTCCGGGGTGAGTGTCCGACCCAGATGGGTGCCTCAGAGGTGATGGCCTGTGGAGAGTGCTGTGCTGGCCTTATGGCCGAGCTGTTCTTTCCTACTCTTTTTTGCCTTTTTTTTGTTTTCTTGTTTTGGGAGAAGGAGGGCAGTGGCAATACTGGAGACTGAACCCAAGGCCTTTGCAATGAGCTACATTCCCAGACCTTTTTTTTTTCTTTGTGGTTTTTTCAAACAGGAGCTCCCAGTCTTTTTTTTTTCTTTGTGGTTTTTTGAAACAGGGTCTCACTATATAGTATAGGCTGGCTTTGAACTCACTATGTAGCCCATGCAGGCCTCAGACTTGCAGTGGTCCTTCTGCCTCACCCTCCTACATGTTGGGATTACAGGCGTGCACTATCATGCCTAGCCTCTAGATACAGGATGCACTTGAGAGTAAAGTGTGGGTGCACCAGCTTATTAATTACTTATTTACTGGAGACAGAGTCTCCCTAAGTTACTGAGTTCCCCAAGCTGGGCTTGCACTTGTGGTCCACCTGCCTAGGTCTCCCAGAGCACTGGGATCATGGGCAGGCACTGCCACACCCAGCTCCTCCTCCTCTTACTCCATGCTTCTTCCGGGGCTTTGCTGATGATCTCTAGCCAACAGAGGTTGGGTTACTACTGCTGCTGGGATCTAGGTCTGCTGTCCTAATAGCTAGACTCGGTCCCCCCAATGGGGAGTGCTCTGTGAAAGCACAGGCCTGGGATGGAAAATTGTGCATGAGAAGGAAGCATAAAACAATCACTTTGCTTCACTTAATTATCTGTCAGAAGTCACATGACTAGCATTTTTATACACCTTTAATTTTAAGAAACATTAAAGTTTGAAGACAGGTGTACAAGCTGTACTCATGCTATGTCAGAATGGCCATTTACTGTGAAAGGTGCTGAGAGACCTCGTGTGTGTGTGTGTGTGTGTGTGTGTTATCTGTCTTCCTAACAGTAGGACTTTGCTTTTCTCCTTTCTTCATAGCTGAATTCCATGGGCTTTGGGACAGCCTAGTGTATGATGTGGAAGTCAAATCACATGTAAGTTGTTGTGGTTCTTCTCAAAATGTTCCATTATTTGAAAGAGAATCAGTCTTGTGCTCTCTAGTACCTTCAAGGCCCTTAACTCAGGAGCCTTCGGGACTTCAGTTCACCAGCAGCCCCTGTCCTGGGCATCTGTCCCTCAAGGTTGCTCCAACACAGAGCTGGTCTCTGGGAAGGAAGGTATGGAACTAGCCAGTGAAGACAGTCTTGCTGTCCTTTTAGCCTTCTGGGCTTGAGGCCACATGGGGCGTGGAGGGAGACAGTGGGCAGGCCCAGATGAGGTTCTGCATGTCTTGCCCCTGAAGAGGTGTGGTGGAGACTGCCCTCAACCTCCTAGCTGCTCTCCCAAATCCTGACAGCATGCTCTGTGCCTGCTGTGCTGCCGCGTTCTGGAGTAGGGGCTGTTCTGTGCCTGGGAACCCCATAGGCACTTTGTTTAATGTTGGCATCTTAAGTGAAAGCAACCATTTTGTTTCTTTTACTTTTTAGTAGTAATAGCCAACACTTACCCTCTTACTTCTTCAAGATGCCTTCTAAAATGAAAGCCCAGGAGACAGTCCTGAGCACTTGGCAGTGACATCCTTCCTGAGGGGCCTTGCCGTCTTGTCCTGTCCTATCCCTCAGGAGCAAGCCCTTGTAGCACAGGCCTGGGAGCACTGTTTTGGGTGCCTTCACTTGCTTTCTTTTCTTGACCAGCTCCTTGACTACGTGATGACGACCCTTCTATTCGCAGACAAGAATGTGGACAGCAACCTCATTACCTGGAACCGTGTGGTGCTGCTGCATGGTGAGACCAGACAGGTGGCATGAAATTGAGCTTTTCCTTGTGTCTGTTTTTCTGCGAGAAGTTTCAGTGCTGTTTCTGCAGGAGCTAGGATTGTCCTGCAGTGTCCTTTTCCATGACACTGATCTGCCTCAAAGACCTTGTCACTTGACCTTCCTTTGACAGCTTACTGATTTCTGCCCTGTGACTTTTTATATTAAATATCCACCTTAATTCACTAAGTGATAGGAATCTATTATGTAGAAACTGCTTTGTGTTCTATGTTGTATTCCCAATCTTCACTTAGAGTGGACTGCAAAAGCTGCATTTTTAAAGAAATTCAGTCAGGTTTTCTTAGAAGAAAACACTTGGTTTACCTTTGTTTCTGTGTCACTGAGTAGAGGGGATACGGGCTGAGATCAGGAGAGTGCCCACATTACAGCAAGGCAGAGGCTCTGGGTAATTACCCTCCATCTACAGAGTGAGATTGCAGGATTATCCCTGGCATGGCACCCTTGCAGCAGGGTCAGGGGTAGAGCCATGGGGATTTTCATTAGTAAATAGAATTGTCTGGAGTCAGGTGCATGTTCCCATGTTAGTTATTGAAAGTGCTTGTGGGGCAGCAGAGTCAGGCACATCTCTGTTCTAACAGTGTGCTCAGTTTTCCCTGTGGACTACCTCAGCTTCCTCAAACCCTCTTCTGGGGGTTGACGGAGCAGGGAATATACAGGAGAAGTATATTCATCTGGCCTTAGCTGCTGTATTAGTGAGCTTTCTGTTACTGCAGCAAACCCTGAGAAAATTGGCTTACCAGAAGAAATGGGTTCTACTGGCTCAGTCTCAGAGGTTTGAGTCCATGGTATGTGGGTCCCACTGCTTGTGGGTTTGCAGCAATATGGTAGAAGCACATAGTAGACTAGAGTCGCTGTCATGGCCAAGAACCAAAAGTAACAGGAAGGAAACAGTCCCACACTCCCCTTCTTGAGCCTGCTCCCAAGACCTAAACCTCCCCCAGGCCACTGCTTGGGTCAAACTTCACATGGGCACCTTGGGGACATTGCTGATCTGCACCATGGCATTGCCTTTCTGATGCAGCACAAGGTGCCACCCACTAAGCACCACCTGTAGCTAGAGATGGGGGTGCTACAGGTTAAAGCAGTAGCTCTGATCAGGCAGCATCCTGTACTTGGTCCTCAGGAAGGCCTCGGTGGCCTTTGAAAGGTGCCTAGGTAGGTGGGTTCTGTAGAGGAAGTGGGACGAGGACAGTGTCACAGGCTGTATACTAGATAATTGCCACCTCCCAAATGTGGGCTGGCTGTAGGCCAGGAAGCATGTGCTAGGGGAAGGGGCAGAAATATAAGAGCCCAAATTAGGAAGAAAGAGAACTTTCTAAAGCATACTGATAATATCTATAGCCTTTAAGCTCCTTGCAGACTGGTTCACAAGCAGTCTCTATTGTGGGAACAATAGCTTTTAACTCTTGTATGTTTTATGTTGCTGATGAGCTGCTGCTGCTGCTCTAGCAACATTACTACCACACTGGCTGAGAGACACCTTTGCTCGGCTTTTGTTACAGGTCCTCCGGGAACTGGGAAGACATCCCTGTGTAAGGCCTTAGCCCAGAAACTAACCATCAGACTGTCCAGCAGGTAACCAGTGACAGAGGATAGTGCGGGAATGGGACTTGAGATGTGTGAAACTTTGGCTTTTAATTGCTTTACACAATAGTGGGTTCCTCCCTACCTAGTGTGGTCTTGAGTTTGATCTTGGTAGTTATGGAGCCTTGGTCTGTAGCAACCTGCAACCTCCTAGTGATGTCAAGGTGCACTGACAAGAGAGTGGCCTGTGCTGTAGGTAGCCGGTCCTATGCATGATAGCCTTGCTGGTCCTCTGTGCTTTTACTGGATGAGGAGTGCCAGCCTTTCTCTAGACCATCCATCCTTCCTTGAGTTCTTTCTGTGTCTTGAAGTTTTGGTTTTCGTTGGTCTTGGAAAGTCGTCGGTTGTTATTCTCCACCTGATTCCCATGCCCTCCCTGTTCCGTGGGATCTGTTTACTGGCATGTGAGGCTGCTGCATCTTCTCCCACAGCCACTGATGTGCTTTTTCACTTTTAATGAAATATCTGTCTCACTTTAAACAGTGTCTTTTGCTACATCTTCAGATTATTTTTCTGTAGTGTCTAATCTGCTTTTAATTCCATTCAGGGACATTTTTATTTCTGGTGGGATATTTCTCTCAGATTCTATTTGGTTCTTCTTGTTCCTTTCCTTTCTGCTTCCCTGTGTGCTTGTTCAAGTCTGTGTTGGGTTGCTAATAGCCTGAATGTTCTGGCTGGCCGCTATGTCTTAGCATTATGTCTCTGTTTCCACTGACGGGCTTATGTCTCTGCTTCAGGGTCACATTTTTCTGCTTCTTGGCATTCAGGGAGTTTTACTTGAATGCTGAAGGTGATGATTTGAAGTGTCTAGATGTCTCATCTTCTGTAGTCTCTGGCCTTGTTTCTGTACTCTGTAAGCCAGGGCCTAGAGTTTGTCTTCAGATGGAAGGGAGCTTTTCTGGGGTCTGTGTGGAGCACCTGGAGTAACAAGTCAGTATTCTCTGTATTGGCCATGAGGCTCTTCCCAGCCCGAGAAGGTCATAGATGTGCAGGACCTTTTCTAGCACTGGGTTCTCCCTGCTCACCTGCCTTAGGATTCCACAGAGACAGGGTATCCCCTGCTGCTTTCTGGGGAGGTTTCCCAGTCTCCTCTGGAGCCTTGCCCACATTGCCCCGCTGCTTCTCTCTTCTTGAGCCAGCCTGTTCCTCAGCTTGGCAGGCTTGGTGCAAGTCAAGCCCCTGCACAGAGCCAGTGCAGTGACCGGGCTCCCTGGGTCCTTTCTCAGGGCCATGGCCACCACTGCTTGTCAACCAGTCCTGATGATGCAGCTTCAAGGACCTTATCCGGTTTTCTCACTGGAGGCTGCGGGTTAATCTGGAGCCTGACACCAGTATGAAGAAGACACCTGAGATCCCACTGTTAGATCTATTTTATTTCTTTTCAAAAATGTCTTGTATTTTCACATAAGGAGATTGTGTCATTTATCTTTCTGTTTAGTAATTTGACCTTTTTTTGACCTATTGAAATGCATCTGTATTAAAAATCTCTAAGGGCAGTTTCCTAAAACATCAGAGAGAAGAAAAATAAGAAATATAACTTCTTTTTAATTACAAGACCCTGGAAGTGTATATTTAGTGGCTTGGAAATGTCAAAAAAAAGCTTTTGTTTTTCATCCTATTAAATAATCAAAGCTTTGAGTTAATTTTGTTTAACACTCAGCTAGTCTTTTTTCTACTGCCCCTTGGTAAACAGCTGTGACCTCTCTTTTGGTTTTGAATGGAATGCCAGGGACACTTTCTGAAAGCGACTCTCCTGAGGACCTCTGACCTGAGAAGTGTCTTCTCTCACTTGGCCCTTTGTCCTCTTCGGTGTGGCCCGGGGCTGCATGTGCAGGCCTGCGCTCCCACCTGAGCGACAGCGGTGTCAGTGCTGGATGCCTGCAGTCCAGTCCACAGGTGTTGGTGGCCTCCTACTGTGCCCAAGCCCCAGCACTCTGGTCTACACCATCACACTCAGCTCTTCATGAAAGGAGGAAGAGGACTTGAGCTCCTGCCAAAGTCTCTTGTTGCTTCAGGGTTTTGTTGTTTATTATGTTGTTACTGGTGATTCTTTTTAAATGTGATGAGAGAATTTTCACTCTTTAATTCAGACAGAGCTGTGGGAAAACTTTGCTGTAATCTAGAATTACTATTGCCATTCATTAGATTTCTTGCAGTTATTGGGTCCCAGAGCAGTGTGCCTGGGTCTTTTGGGGATCAGTCATGACTTACTGCGCTAGGAGTTCTCAGCAGAGACACAGTGCCTGCCTCTGAGTCTGGCCTGGGTCTGGCTTGTGAAGCAGTTTTCTTACCCCTGTTTTTATTATCATAGGTACCGGTATGGCCAGTTAATTGAAATTAACAGCCACAGCCTCTTTTCCAAGTGGTTTTCAGAAGTAAGTATCAGATGTTCTTATGTCTGGACTGTCAAACAGTTTGTTGGAAGAACAGTGTCCTATATATGAGATGGATGCTCTGAATATAAAAGGTCACAGAAGTGAATAAGATGCAAAGGTGAGGGGCTAACTGCTCATAGAGGACAGAGAGCAGCTCCAGAGCTCCTTGGGGCTCAGAGGGGGGCTGGGCCCGGGAGGCCCTGCTGATCATACTACAGACCTCAACCAGTGGGACAGGACATTCAGCTGCCACCAAGTAGGCAGTGGGCCCTGTGTGCTTGCTCACATGGCCTGGGAACTGCAGAGTCCAGCAGGGAATGTGGTGAGTGCCCTTTCCTCTGGCGGCAGTGCCCACGGCACCTGGCATCAGTTTGTCCCTGTGGTGGGTATCCAGACTGGACATGGGCATTTAGGGACAGGAGCATCTGAAGGAGTTTCATGTTGGGGGCTGGTGCCTCTTGCTCCTGGTTAGTGGGTTCACACAGCAGAGTGAGCATCTGGGCTGACCTCACAGGCTGGCCTGGCACCTCTGATCCAGGTGACTGTCTGAGGGCCTTGTGGGGCCCACCGCACTTCAGCATGTGGACTGTAGGGGAGCACTGAGGAGTGTTTTGTTTCAGAGCGGCAAGCTGGTAACTAGGATGTTCCAGAAGATTCAGGACTTGATTGATGACAAGGAGGCACTGGTGTTTGTGCTGATTGACGAGGTAGGCACCCGTCGGTAGTTGGCCTGTGATTGAGTTGTCCCTTGCTGTTGGTGCCTCTCACTCAGTCCTCCTGCTATCTGCTCTTTGCTGCAGGACTCCTTCCCTACACCCCAGGTACTGTGCTCCCACCAGCAGTGCCCACTCAGTCCCCATAGCTGCCCGTGAAGGGCCAGGCACTGGTCTCTTTGACTTGTTGCTCTGCCCACAGGTGGAGAGTCTCACAGCTGCTCGAAATGCATGCCGGGCAGGTGCAGAGCCATCAGATGCCATCCGAGTGGTCAATGCTGTCTTGACCCAGATTGACCAGATTAAAAGGTAAAGCTCCGATGGGCAGTGACAATGCACTTGACACTGATAGCGATTGTCTCCCTGCTGTAGTAAATTCTTTTTAGAAGTGTTCTTTAATTCATTAAGTCTTACAGATGGGGGCAACCCACTCGGGCCCCCCTTCTGTCCCTCTCTTGGACAGAAGCTTTCTTTCTCTCAATAAATATATTCTGCTCTTAAAAAAAAAATGTTTCTATCCAAATAAACTATTCATCCTTCTTTATGTATTCAATAATTATTTAGAGGCCCAAGTATTTTGGCACAAACCTGTAATCCCAGCACCTGGGAGGCTGAGGCAGGAGGATTGTCACAAGTTCAAGCCTGGCTATGTAGTTCACGAGTTCAAGGCCCACCTAAACTGCATAGTAAGACCCTGTCTTTTAAAAAACTTTTTTCTTTTCATTTTTTTGGCACAGAAATTGAACCCAGGGCCTTCACCCTGAGCTACATCCTCAGCTTTTTGAAAATTATTATTTCAAGACAGGGTCTCAAAAAAAAAAAAAAAGTCTTACAGATGTAAAACAGGATGTGGGCATAGTACACTTTATACAGGGCAAGAATGCATATGATAAAAAATAGACCACAGCTGTGTCAGGCATTCATGTCAGCACTGCTAGTGTTGGTCAGCGTTGAGGCTGCCGCTTGCCTGCACCACTGGTCCAAGGCAGAGAGTGTGTGGTCATATTTCACGGCTGCACTGTCCTACTCTGTAGGTCTGGGGCCTGCTCTCTGTGCACTAGAGATGAGCAGGTTTTACGGGGTGATTGGTGCTAACCCCAGGGACTCAGCACAGACAGAACCCTAGCCAATTCTGTGCAGCTCCAGTAGCTGCTGATTTGCATGCTCGTACTACTGCTCCGAAGTGTCTTTCTACCTCCAGGGGCTGGGGCATCACTCTGGAGCTGACCTGTGCAGTGGGAGGAGTGGACTAGCCTGCTGAGAGAGATTTTCTGCAGGCCATCGCTATGTGCAGGAGAGAACATCTGCAGCTTCCCGGAGAGGAGGGGGGGGGGGTGTCACTGGTCTCCTGCGCCACTCCTCTTCTGACCCCCATTCCCACCTTGTATTTGGCCGCATCTTCTGTCCTGGTCTCAGTTCCCACTGTCGTGCTGCCCCATCTCATGGTGCCCCCACATCCTGTCTGCATCCTCTCCATGTGCGTGTCTCCTATGTCACCCATTCCTCCCATGTGGCTCACAACTGAGTGGGTGAGTCCCTGCCACAGAGTAGACATCATGCCAGAAACTGCTGGGCCACGCATTATACCCCCAAATCATACCTATCTGGGGTCCCCAGCACACCGGTGGCCTCCTCATTTACCCACCCATGTCCCATCACACTGATGGCTTTGCTGCACGCCTGCTCCAGCCAGAAGAACGTTGCTCCGTCTTCCTTGTCTCATCAGTAAGGAGGGATATGGGCTCAGGAAGGAGGGGGCACACCTCCCCTAGGCCATGTCCAGGTGACTGCCCCACCCCCACTGGCTCTGTCCACTCTTGCCTCCAAATGACCTGACTGTGCTGCCTGCCTGGCTCTCAGGCCCAGTCCTGACCTCTGCACCCTGCCCCCTCTGCCCCAGGCACCTGACGGGGTCAGTAGTGGGAAGGGCTCAGCCCTGCTCACCCACAGAGGGGCTGTCTATCCCTGGGAGGTCCCCCTTCACAGAGCTTTCTGTGCACCGCAAGCCTGGGAGGACAGCCCAGTCATGTCCTCTGCAGCCAGGCCACCCAGATCCTGTAGAGCAGTACCTTGTGCCCAGCCTGCTGGTTTGTCCCAGCCTTAGCAGAGCAGATGATGGTGGCTGGCTGTGAAGCTGGAGGGGATAAGTTAGTGCCACAGTGTCCAGGGTGATGAGCATGTGACCTGCTCAGGCTGGGGTAGTGGTGGGTGCCAGGGTCACAGTGGACAGTCCCCAGAGTGTTTGTTGCCCAAGGGTGAAGTCTGCAGCAGGACTGAAGGAAGGGAGGAAGCAAGCCAGGTGGGATCAGGGTGAGCTTTCCAGAAGGCAGAGGAGCGACCACAGCAAGCACCCTGGAGACTTGCAGCCAGGAGAGCCCTGTGGGCATGGCCTGGGTCAGATAGCGCCCTGGTAAGCCCTGCAGCCCTTGTGGAAGGCAGCTCTGACACAGAGCACAGTCAGCTGAATGCGGCAGCTGAGCCTTCTTAGAGCCTCCCACAGGCCATCCCCCTTGTCAGGGAGGATGGCATGTGTTAGTCCCGCAGGCCCGTGATGCCTGTGTCCTTGCTGCTTGGCCACAGGCACTCCAACGTGGTGATTCTGACTACCTCCAATATCACGGAGAAGATTGACGTGGCCTTCGTGGACAGAGCTGACATCAAGCAGTACATTGGGCCGCCCTCCGCAGCAGCCATCTTCAAAATCTACCTCTCATGTGTGGAGGAGCTGATGAAGGTAGCTTCTTGTCTCTCCTGACTGCTGGCGTTCTGGTGTGTTCTAGTTAATGGGCACAGTTTATGATAAACTGGTTCCATTGTAGAAAAGATGTCTTAACACAAGTGTCAGCCCTCCTAGATTGAAAGCAGTCGTTCTGCTGTGTGTGACAGGTTGAGCTCGTAGTCTAACTCATGGCCACTGGGTATCTGTTGTTCTGGCACAATGTGATCACCAGTTTTCACCAGCTGCATAGTTGGATGAGTAGGTAGGGTGGGCTGTGGTCAGCCTGCTGGGTGCAGCTTGATTCTGTACCACCACGCCCTTTAGGCCTGCCCCTTGGGCCTAGATTGCTGTACCTGGAAAGAGGAAGAACAGTAGCAGGCTGAGCCAACAGGACCGTATGTGGTGTGATACAATCTCAGTGTAAATTTTTAAAAAGTCATTACAGTAAAAGACATATTGCTTTGAATCCTCCTCAAAATATCCCCCTCACTTCAAACACTCTTACCTCATTGTTCTTGCCACTTTCTGCAGCATGTCTGAAAGTCCTGTGTGGTGTCTATAGTTGCAGCATTGTGACTGCCTCGATGCCCTGAATGCATTCAAACATCTACCTTTCTTGGTCATTTTGACATTGGGGAAGAGCCAGAAGTTACACAGTGCAGATCTGGTGAGTGAGGTAGATGAGGAAACACATGTTTTTATTTGCCAATTGTCAGCAGCTTTCCGTGTATTTCTCCTAAACACTCATGAAAGAGGACTTCCAGAGCAATGGGATAAGTATGTTCAAAGCAAGAGGGAGGATTTTGCAGGTAGTAATGGCAATGTATCTTTTACTGTAGTAACTTAGTACATTTACTGCATGCAATGTAATACATTTCCATGGGCTTGAACCACCAGTGCTATATACATAACTGTCCTGTGCTGTCTGCCTTGTCACAGATGTGTTAAACATTCGCTATATATTTTGATTATACCTCATTCATAGGACTGTCTCCTGAGGGTCATAGTTCACAGGCCATCCTCTGACTGAAGGTCCTAGTGTGTAGGGTTGCTGTCTGAGGTCGTAGTTCACAGGCCGTCTTCTGACTGTAGGTTGTAGTTCTTAGGGCTGCTGTCTGACTATAGGTCGTAGTTTATTGACTGTTGTCTACTGAAGATTATAGTTCATAGGCAGTTGTCTAACAGCAGATCATAGTTTATAGGCCTTCTGACATCCTGTGCCACAGGGTCCTGCTTTGAGCCCTATATTTAGGGAGCCGTGGGCAGTGGGCAGAAAAGCAGAGAATGAGGACGTGACCAGCAGTGGACATGGTAGTTATTGCCACAGGCCAGCAGGGTGGATGTGACACGGATGGGCAGGCCTCACTGTCTTCTCCAAGGGTAGCATGGCCTCCAGAGGTTGTAGATTGGACCTGCTGAGGGCACCGGCCAGCACCGTCCTGCACCATTTCTGTCTTAGCTCCTGTGGGTATGGGCTAGAGGGTACACATGATGGGTATGCTGGACTTGGTTTTGCTGCCCAGGAGCCTGGTGTCCTATGAGGAACCTGGTAGGAGTGAGCACATCTCGCACCATTGGTGTGGCATTCAGCCCTTGCATTGTGATCCTCATGTGCATGCTGCAACTAGCAATGTAAAGTTAGCTCAGGTGAGATGTTTCGGAACATAGGGCTGAGGGTGTAGAGTGGTTTCTTAATTCAGGTGGTTTACAGGACATCAAGGCATTCAGGGCTGGTAGCTAATTTATGGCTGGTCCTGGAGGTCATAGGGAGTTACTTGGGTCCCCGGTCTGTTAGGAGTCTGTGGTCTGTGCTGTGTGTCACATGGCCTGCTGGGCTCCAAGTGTCCCTGAAGGGCACAGCAGGCAGGGCTCCTGAGACCATGGGAACCCAGTGTGCCACTCATTTCAAGCCCCAACACAAACCTGCTTCTTACCCACCATAGCCCTTGACAGATCTCCTGTCCTGGTTCCCAATGAGGGACATTTCCCTTGGAGCTCAATCTGGTGACTCCCTTGTGCTGCCCTGCAGTTTAGCACAGCTGCTTGGCATGGCATCTGACTTGCAGGCAGCTTCTCTATAATGGGAGGTGCTGGGACCTGGTTCCTTAACTGCCATTCTGCTGACCCAGTTGCATCTTAACAAACCCACCACACTTCTTTGAAGGGCAATAAAGGTATTGGCCCCAAGTCCCAGCCCAGGCTCCATGGGTTTGGATCCAGCTTGAGCTGAGAAAACGGACTGGGCTCAACGCTGTACCAGGAGGAGTCTGCGAGTGTGTCAGTGGACCTCCCAATGGGTACACATTGCATAACTGCTGTCCACACTTCTGCGAGGTGCGCGACTGCAGTGCTGTCCCACAGGGACTCTGCTCACTGCCCGCCTCTGTCCCCAGTGCCAGATCATATACCCTCGGCAGCAGCTGCTGACACTTCGCGAGCTGGAGATGATCGGCTTCATTGAGAACAACGTGTCCAGGCTGAGTCTCCTCTTGAGTGAAATCTCAAGGTGCGAGTGAGTTGGCCTCTTGTGGTCATGGAGAAAAACCCGTTTGTCAGGGCTCCCTGGGGAGCCAGGGAGGGCCCAGGAAGGAGTGTGAGCCATTAGTGTGTCTTTGTGCACAGGCTCTGTGACATGTGGCCCTGGAGCAGCTGGTGATGGAGCAGAGGGCAGGCAGGGAGTGTGGTGGAGCCTCACAGGACAGTGAGAATGGGTGAGGGGCTGGGAGCCAGGCGGCCGTGACTGTCCGTGGCAGGTGCGATGCTGGGGTGTCCCAGAGAGCCTTGAGTTTCTTGCCAGAGCTTGAACTTCAGTCTGGAGCCATGAGAACGGTCTCAGTGAAAGGAGAGCATGAAGGCTGCAGTGCTGCTGAAGGTTTGGTTATCTGCTGAGAAGATTCCAGTTAATTAAGACAAGAACAGTCACAGAGTTCTGCAGAATCCGGGGTGGGGACCAGCGTGCTCCTTTGGGGACTGGCCAGGTGGTGGCAAAACAACCTCACACCCTTGCCTCTGCTCCTGGGGCAGCATGTGGTCCTGGCCCTGCCCAGGACAGGAGGGAAGTGCCCTGCAGGGCCAGGGTTGTCTTAGGGTCTCCTCAGCCTGCCTATGGGCTCACATCTCATAGTACAAGTGAAGTGGTCCTGAAATGCACACATTTTCATGTGAATGACAACCCACTTTTCTTACAGGAAAAGTGAGGGCCTCAGCGGCCGAGTCCTGAGGAAACTCCCCTTTCTGGCTCACGCACTATTTGTCCAGGTAAGTCCAAATCCTCAACTGTCCTGCACCATCTCCACTCCATCCACAGCCTTGACCTTGCCCTGATTCTAAGATGGCAAGATTAGGGCCTGGGATGTAGCTCAGTGGTACTGTACCTGCCTGGCAAGCATAAGGCCGAGAGTTCTATTCCTGGTACCAAAAAATAAGATGACAAGATTCTGGGGCAGGAGAACCAACCTTGACACCTGGGAGGAACAGGGTTCGGTTTTGAGTCCTCGAGGAAGGGTCTGTGCCTCCACAGTGCTGGCCCCTTGAATGTCATCTGTCATGGGCAGTGGCCTGGAGTTACCCTCCCCAGCCTGGTGCCTGGCCCTTCTGCCAGGAGGTGCCACCTCTTTCTCCTCCCAAGCAGTTGAGGGGGAGCGGGGAGGGCTGTGGTCTGGCAGAGCATATGTGCTGGTATCTGAGACAAGCAAATGCATGTTGGAACAGTTCTGTCTAATGAGAGTCACCTAGTGCTTCTCTTGGTCAGCAGTAACCTTGTGCTGGGCAGGGTGCTCCCTGCCCAGGTGATGTAGGGGGAACCCTTGGAAAAGGGATCCAGGGTGACATGCCTAGTGCCCCAAGTCTGTTCCAAACAATTCCTGTTCCTTGGCAGGTTAGCAGCTTACTCTGGTGTTTACCTGCCTGCTCCAGCATCCGTTTCTAACCTGCAGGAAATGGGATCACATTTGAGTGTCCTATGTGGGCCTGAGCAGAGGCCTGTATTGTGGGGTGGTCAGGCCTGAGACTATTATTGCCAGTATGTGGCGAGGATTGCTGTCTACACACTGCTTCCTGGGTGGGATGGTTGTTGCTGGGTGGCCCTGTATGGCCACCCAGTGATGGCCATGTGTCCTTCCAGGCCCCCACCATCACTGTTGAGGGCTTCCTCCAGGCCCTGTCTCGGGCAGTGGACAAGCAGTTTGAGGAGAGAAAGAAGCTATCGGCTTGTGACTGACCTAGCTCCATGCCTGTGGTTTCTGTGGCAGACTCGCAGGCAGCATCTGCCCCAAGCTTTGAGCTGCAGATGCCCTCAGCAGAACCACTCAGAGCTGCCAGGCAGAGGCGAGGCAGCCAGTTGCCCAGAGGGCTGTGTTTATGTTGTTTAGAATGCATCCTGGAAGGCAAACAGCTGGTCCTCTTGGTGTTTTTAAAAGGACAGTTCAAATTCTGTTACTCTCTGTGTTTATTCCCATCCTGTTCCAACCACTCACACACAAGGTTTGTTTAAAATAAAGGAATCAGTATGGCTGTTACAGAAACAAGAGAAACACGGTCACCCTAAATAAGCCTGTGATCAGAGCATCACAAGATGGATTCAGCCTCAGCTGGAAGAAAGCATGTAAGAAAAACCAGTTCCCATATCCCAGAAACTGCAGAAAAGTCTAGTTTTCCCTGAATCATTCAGGGGCCGTGCAGCTGCTTGTGGCTAGCAGTTGGGCTCAGGCGGCACTGTGCATCTATGTCTGTGGCTTCACCGTTTGTTCGGTGGCAGCATTCATGCCGAGTGCAGGTCCGTGGCGGCAGGTGTAAAGTAGGTTAATGATGGGTGCATTTCACAGAATATTATGTTTTGCTTTTACCTCATGCAAAAATAAATTTCATATCAGTGCTTTGTACATGAAGTCCACTTTTTAAAGGATGTAACCTGTGGTCATAGAACATTTTTAAGTAATTAAATTCATTTTCAGACTTTTCTTTGATTCCATTCTCTCAAATCGGTGAATTTTACTAAAAATCACTCACAGCTCCCTCAGCATGAAGGCTGCCTGTGCTCTGAGGACTCTGGCCAAGTTGCCTGCAGGAGCCATGCCTGGGCCGGGGACCTGTACCCCCAGTTAGAGACAGGCTTGGCAGGGCAAGGGTGCATCAACTGTGTGCTGAGCTGGACTGACCCACGGCCGGCACCACCCCAGCACTGGGGAGCCTGGCTCTGCTATTTCTGGGAAGCCATTTGGGGAGGTTGGCTGGGTGGGGTGAGCCCAGTACTTATCTGCAGGGAAGCAAATGATCCCAGTGCCTCTGCCTCCATTTTAGGAGGTGATTTGTACCCACAAAGCCAGGTGGCCCTGACCCCCAAGTTCTTAAGCTGGGGATGCTGCCTGGAGGTGTGGCACGTGATGCAGAGGTCAGTGTGCCAGGCTCCTTTTGTGGATTCCAGCTCTGAGCTACGGTGACACAGTCTCTCCAGGATGCCTGGTCACAGTGGTCAACCTTGCTGATCTTCCATGCCTACCCTTGTTTCCTGAAAATAGGACCTAGCTGGAAAACAATCAGCCCACCTCTGCCCGAGGCCCTATCTGTAGTAGTTTGCGTAAATTTGGTCTGATTTTCTAGTAGTTGATGGCAATGGGGAAAAGCTGGACTCTGCTTCCTGTGGCTAGTGGGAGCTCCACATGACTTTTATCCAGAAGACGGCCTTTTCGCCTGTGACTTCCCCCAGGTGATTCTGTCAGCTTCCTGCTGGTCAGGGTGGTGGCTAGCAGCCCCGGGGCTTTCTTGTTCCTTTATGGTGTGGATAGCTGTGAGCTGAAGGGGACAAAGGCCTGTACCTGGACCACCAGCAGAGGCTCAGACAGGACTTCCCTGCATGACTGGACCAGGGGCCAGCAAATGAGGCAGCACCTGTGCAAGAGCCATCACAGGATGCCTGAGACTCCAGGCCACAGCCTACTCTGGGTAAAGTTCCCAGACATGGCCACGTGCAGCCTGTCTGCCTCTGCCCTGACTCAGTGGTCACTGTAGCCTTTTAAGAAGTCTGCTGGAGCCCCGGGTCAACCAGTCCTAGCAGTGAGTGGCCAATATCCAGGCCACAGGCGTAGTGACCACTGGGAGCTAGCCTACTGTCTCCCACCCTGGGTCAGGACAGCTGGATGGCCAGACTCTGGTACACAGGGCACTGCAGCTGCACCTTGCTCAGCCGGGGCCACCCTGGCAGGTGACTGGTAGCCTGCTGTGTTCTATGGCCTGAGCACAGCTCTTGCTGGCAGAGCCCAGCAGGCCACAGTCCAGAGGGGGTGCACAGAGTCTCCCACTGAGGCTGCTGCCTCTGTGAGGGTTTCCCTCTGGAACCTTTTTGGCAGGGTCATCTGTCCTGTCCCTGGCTGGCCCACATGCTCTCCCGGCTGCCCATTCTTGGGACTGAGCTGGTCTTCAGCGTCCGCTCTGTTGATACCTCAGAACCAGGATGACCATCCTACAGGGGCTTCAGGGACTCTTCTGGACACTCCTCATTGCCAAAGCTGGCAGGGAGGCCAACTTCTTAATCACCTGACATGGGGTTCCAGGGCGATGGTTTCTGCCTAGCAAGACCAATAGGTTTTCTAAACACAACCCTCACAGGGTCAGTGACACATGTGCTGCAAGGGACACTCCTTCCTCATCTGTGCCGCTGTAACCTTGGGCCTGGCCCACAATTCCTGGTGCCTCTGCCTCCCCACCATCAGGGCCTATCCTCCACCCCACTGTGCAGGTCCCCTCTGACCACACCTTGCCCGCCATCTTCTGTGGGTACTGGTGGGTGACACTCATGGCCTTGGGTACTGAGGGAAGTGAGATGGCTGCCTGGGGAGGGACTGCGCCCAAGTGAGAGGGGCCGTGGGTAGGGCCACAGGACCTCAGGACAGGGCAGGCCTCCGGTGCCCATGTGTGGCCCAAGGACCAGTACACACCAAAACCAGGGTGACCTGGGGCTCAGGCTGCGCCAGGCCCTTGACTGGCAGTGGCTGGTCTTCCCAAGCATGTCATCTAGGGCAGTGACACTGGCCAGGCAGCAGGTGCCATGGACAATTCCCCATGCCCTGAAAGAAGGGGCGGCTGTAAGGGCCCTGGTGGGGATCCAGGGTCTGGGCCCAGGGTAGGTGAGGATCTTGTGTTCTCAGTCACTGGTATCAAAGTGCTCAGGGCCAGGTTGGGCCCAAGGTCAAAAAGTTTGACAGGAGAGCCAGACACAAGGGCTGGGGACTCAGGCAGGTGGGCAGAGCCCAGTCTTGGGCCACAAGGACAGAGAGCTGACCCCTGGACAAGCCTGCTGGCCTTCTGTGGGTGCGACTGATGGAGCTACCTCAGCCCACTAGGGGGCGGCACCTTCCTGTGACATGGGCTAGGACAGGCTGTGTGTGTGGGGGGGGGCACCAGGGTCTGAGGAAGGTCTGCCAGGCCAAGGCTGCAATGGCTCCCACAGTGACCACATCCACACACACACCGTGGGTGTCTGCAGGGGAGAAGAGAGGGGATCAAAGGCGGGGTCACAGCTGCCTGGCCAGGCTGGCTGAGTACTTTCTGGCCTTGTGGGTGGGGCACCACCATTGTCTGAAGTTCAGGGTAGCCCACTGGGTGTTGGGTGGCCATGAGCTGAGGGCAACTTCCTCAGGAAGATGACCAGCCACCCAGATCCTCCCCCCTGTGCTGTGCCAGAAGGTGGCACCCCCAAACACATCTCCATGTCACTCTGCAGACCCCACAGTAGCCATGGGAGGCAAGAGGCCCTGGGAGCAGAGACTGTTATAGGACACCTCTTTGCAGGCTGCCTCTTCTCCGCCACAGGCCACAGGGTGTGACTGTCAGTGCAGCAATGGGGCCTCCTGGGGGCCAGCTGCAGAGTGAGCACAGCCTGGAGAACTGCTGATCCCATGGCCACCCTCCAGGACTCCTGGCCAGCAGCGACCACAGCTGAGTTTCTGAACCCTGGAGGAGCAGAGGCCGCAGTCCTTGCCATGTCCACTCTGTCTCCTGCAGGGCCAACTGGTGGAGAGAGGAACACCACCTCTCTAGGTCAAGTGCTGCTCCCACTTCCAGGATGGACCTGAATTTTCCAGCTGGCCACTGCTCAGATGTAAGGGTCGGGGGCCCTGGGCCTGAGTCCACGCTTGGGTATAGTACCCTAGCCTGGCCAAGGGGAGGCCTCACCCTGCCTGGCCAGGAGCTGGTGCCACTGCCCCTCCTGTGATCTGGAGATGTCCTGCTCCTTCCCTCTTCCCCTCCCTTAAGAACTTCAGCAGGAAAGGAGGGGGCCAGGGCATGCTGCTGAAGCCTCAGGGGTTTGCAAAGCTCAGAGCTCATTTGAGGGCATCCATATGGACAGCCAGGGCCCTTGGCAAGGTTCAAGGGTGTTGACCCAGGGCCCAGCACTCAGGGAGTGGAACCTCTCAGCCTCCTTCCCAGTTGAGCTGAGCACCATCCCCCCTGCTCCTGCCCCTGCTGAGCTGTGAGGGACGGCTGTCGCCAGCTCTCACTGCTGCTGCCAGCATCCATGTTCCTCGAGGTGCAGACACTTCGGTTCAGTTCTTGTCTCATGTTGTCATCCCTGGCTCTGGGGCCTCAAATCTCCCTCTGCCCCTCTTACAAGGATGCTGGTCAGTGATTTAGGCTCCACCCTAATCCATGGTGGTCTCACCACCAGATCCTTGACTCCATCAGCATATACCCGACTTCTGATGTCAGAGCCACAGATTCCAGGGTTAGGACTTGGGCAGCCTGTGGGCCTGAGTGCCCAGTTGTATCTGTCCAGATTCACCTCCACGTCACTGGAGCTTGATGACAGGGCTGTAAGGGAGGGGGATGTGTGTCCAGGACCGTGGTGCTGGCCAGGCCAAAGCCTGTTCCTCTCACTGGGTGCCTGAGCTCTTCCTGCCTGAAGCCTGTTCATGGGGGTTGGGGGGGTGGTTGGTGGGCTGTGAAGCAGGCAGCTCCTTAACACATCTGGGCTCCCCAAGCCTGAACAGTTCAGAGGAGGCAAGAGGCCCCTGCAGGTCCACCTGTGTCCCTGCCTTTTGGGTGGGGTGGTGGGTGCTGTCACATGGGTACTGGCTAAGTATGGGCTCTCGAGTCCACTGTCCCCTTGACAGGATGCTCTTAGCTGATGCAGGGTTGGACGCAGACCCCGCATGGGTGGAGACAGGTCATGTACATGAAGCTGCTGAGCCATGTGTGTCACAGCCACAATGCTGCCACCCCTCCAGACTCACAGGGGGCCCTCTTCAGGGTCAGGCCACACAGGCAGGGACTGTCCATTTGCCCACATCCCCACTGGATAGGACACCACCTCCCTGACACCCCTCAGGTGGCTCTAACCTGTCTAAGACTAAAACCCCACGTGAGCAGAAGGCACCAAGAGTCACCATGTGCAGGAAGGGCTTGGAGGGTGAGGGCTGGCAGAATGCACCTCAAGAACCCAAGGGGTGCCAGCCAAAGGGAGAGGCAGCCAACCCTTCCTGTCCCTGGGATTAGGAGCTAGGACTCCCACTAGGAGGGCCAGGAGAAAGGAGGGCCTCGGTGGGCATCACAGCAGGGCAGGGGGCGCCAGCCCCCACAGCCCTTACCTGTCCCTGCCCCGGGTTTGCTTTCCCACGGTGGCCTCTATTGGCCAGCACTGAGCCTGTGCATTTCCCGTGCCAGGGTCTCCACCTCTGCAAAAGGCCCCCTTGGCACCAAATAAGGATGCTGAAGGTGGTGTTCTTCTCCCTGGGATCTGCAGATGCTGCGGGGGGAGGTTCCATCCCCTGCAGAGCACAGTGCTGGGAAAGATTACATTGTGTCCGTGAAGTGTCTGTGGGGAATAGTTGCCCAGGAGGGCCTGCTGTCCAGGGCAGCCTGCAGTGGGCTCCTCTAGATGGACCACATGTCCAGCAAAGAACCCCTGGCCAATAACCTCCAGGGTCTGGCATCTACTGTAGGCCTGGGTGGGGGCTTCTGAGGTGTTCAAAGCAGACCTGCAGCAGGAGGGAGTGTCAGGTGTGGTGTCCTGGTGCCTGCGTCTGTTCTTCTCATCTACCCTGGAGGGGCAGCTCTGAGGCAGGGATGGCACCATGTGGCCTTGCCGGGCCACCCTTGCATGGAAGCGGGACACAGCCAGGCCTGAAGGAGAGAGACTGTGCATGCGGGGGGCAGGACCAGCCCTGCAGAGCCATAGTCCAAAGCGGTGCTGGGCCTGCTCCCAGCTGCCAGAAAATGGCCCTGGGGCTAGAAGAGGCTCTGCAAGAGACTGCCCCACGTTCTGGATCCCCAAATCTCATTCCTGACCCCTAACCCTCCTTTGGACCCCCGACTCATTCTAGACCCCTCATCCTCATTCTGGACCCTGACCCTCATTCTGGATCCCTAGTCCTCATTCTAGACCCCTGGTCCTCATTCTGGACCTTTCATCCTTATTCTGGACCCCTGACCCTCATTCTGGGCCCCAGCCCTCAGTCTGGATCCCTGGTCCTCATTCTGGACCCTTCACCCTCATTCTGGATCCCTTATTCTCATTCTCTCATCCTCATTCTGAACCCCTGACCCTCCTTCTGGGCCCCTTCCCCTCAGTCTAGGCAGACAGGATGCTCCTGCTGGGTATGTCTTGTGACCGTGCTCAACTCGACTCTGTTCTGGGTCCTTCCCTCAGCACTGTGATCCCTCCTGATGGAAACCCTCTGTTATGGTTTGTGTCTAGATGTCCCCCCAAAGCCTCATGCATAGGACATTTTTGGAGGTGGCTGAATCTAGAATGTGAAATGCTGGGATTAAGGGTGCTGGGGTTAAGGGTGGGTGATAGCTGGATCAATCCATTGGTTGGATTGGCACCACCCCAATCCCTGTAGACTGGGTACAATATAAGGGACAGGTGATTGACAGAAAGGCTTGTTGTGCTCTCTCATTGCTTTTGCTGTCTCCCACCGCCATGAACTATTTGCGTGTGCCACCCTGCCTTGGAGCCAGCCAGTTATGGACTGAAGCCTTGACACACTGTGAGATAAATAATCCTTTCCCCTTTTAACTTTGGGTGTTGAGTATTTTGTCTCAACAATGAGAAGAAAGTAACTAAGAAGCTCTCTTTCTTTAAAACCTGAGGTATCATTCTTGTATCCACAGCCCTCTCCATCTGGAGTTATGGGCAATGGCTGGAGACCTTCCTCTGTCATCCAGCTTGCAATTCATGAGGAGGGCTTCATCGCAGAGGAATGAGGACAGGCCATGGAAACCTCCTCTCCACTGGTGATGGGAGGCTTCTCTCCCTCCAGTGTCATCTGTGTCACTTACGATGGAAATGGCCCGTCTCTCACACATGCATTGCTCCTTTGACTCTGGAACTTGTCCCTCATCACCTTGATGGAACCGATGAGCAAGCCTGTCCTCCTCTGTCCCCAGAGCCATGAGTCGCAGCTGGAAGACTTCTCTCCCGGATGTCCAAGTGCACCTGGCTGGCTCCTTTGTCAATTACCAGGTTGTTACTTATGACCACTTTCCCGTCATGAATTATTTATGACCGGAAAATTTCTCTAAGAAATGAATCCTATGCTATGAACAAATCTTTTCTTACTTAGCATTTAAATATACAACTTATGAGTAGAGATCTTCTTTTCTGTCAATCACCTGATATCTCATGACAGGAGCTCTTTCCTATTCTGTCTCCTGGATTATGATTAACCACAAACACTTTTGTTCTCTATCATGTGAGCGATTGTTTATGTCAGGAAGTTCTTTATCAGTCAACTGAGTTTCCATTCATAAAAACTTTCATTTGAAACAGCCAAATTATTTATGACTCAGAAACTTCTTTCTTATCACCTGAGTTGTCAATTTTTTATTTCTCTTTCAAGTGAGTCATCATTTATGATTATTCTTTCTCTAATATCTAATTTATGATTTGTGACTGGAAAATATTTTTTCTTATAATCTAAGTTATCATTTGTTACCAGAAACCTTCTTTCTCTATCACCTGTTTTGTCATTTAATTGTGTGAAGTGCCTTTCTCTATTATATTAATTATTGTTTATAATTAGAAATGTTCCTCCAACTTCAGAGTAAGCCTTTCTTTTTCTGTCACATGAGTTATTTATTATTAAAACACTTTTTCTATCTTACTAAGATAGCATTAACAACTGGACATTTCTTCTATCTCTTGATTTATCATATTTGACAGGAAACTAATTTTTCTACCAGTTGGATTACCATTTATGGTATGAATCTTTACTTTTTGGCCATCTGAATTTTTTTATGATTGGAAGCCATTGTCCTGAATCACTTTGGTTATCATTTATGACTGATACCTTTTTTTTTTGAGATGGTCTCACTATGCAGTTCAGGCTAGACCCCTTGAACTCACTACACAGCCCAGCCTGGCCTTGAACTCGTGGTGATCTTCCTGCCTCAGCATCCCAAGTGCTGGGATTTTAAGCAGGCACCACCACGTCCAGATGGGATTGATATCTTCCTGCTCTATTGTGTGAGTTACCTTTTATGACAGCAAATTTTCTTTATGACCTGATCTATCTTGACTGAAGGCTCCATCTCCATCGCCCATTTTTATGATAGAGTCCCCTTTTCCAATCCTTTTATTTATTTATTTGTTTGTTTATTACTTATTTATTTTTTGAGACAAGGTCTTGCTATGCAGTTCATGCTGGCCTTGAGCTCACTCTGTAACCCAGGCTCGTCTTGAACTTGGAACCATCCTCCTGCCTCAGCCTCCTGAGTGCTGGGATTACGGGCATGTGCCACCACACCTGGTTTTGGAAAGTAATTTTTCTTTCATGTCAACTGTGGTTTAGGACTTGGAACCTTCTCTCTGTAACTGATTTATCACATTAATTACTGAAACCTATTTCTAGCCTGTGATTTACCATTTATGATTCACAACTCTTTCTCTGTTAGCATAATTATTATTTGTGACCAGAACCTTCCTTTCCTGTCACTGGAGCTGTCATTTATGTCTAATGTCATCCATTTCTACAGCCCCAGCACCATGACTAAATTCCTCCCTGCCTCCTGAGTTGCGTGTAGGGCCAGAAACCTTTCTCCTTGCCATGGTGCATTTGTGACAGGAGCCTTCCTTCTTCTGCCTCACGGGTTTCTCCCATTGCCACCAGCAACTCCTCCACCCCCAGGTTGCTGCTAGGACGGGAAACTCTTCCCTGCCTCATGTGGTTTATGAGTTGTGGCCGGGAGTCCTTCTCATTTGTGGTGATCACTTGCGATGAAACCTGTCTTGCTCTGTCACCTGTGTTATTGGAAAGTGGGTTTTCTACCACCTATGTTATCATTTATGACTGAAAACCTGTCGTTCTTTATCACTAGATATACTCAGCTGAGTTACCATTATGGTTGGAGGCCTTTCTTTTTCTATTATCTAAGTATAATTTATGATTAAAACCTAACTTTATTACCTGTTTTCATTTATGACAGAAGAATCTCACCTCTTCTATCATCCAGTCTAGGATTCAAGACTGGAAATTATTTTCTCTTGCACCTCTCTTAACCTTTGTGGCTGACAACTCTTTTCTTTTTCACCGGAGTTATCTTTTATGACTGGAAAACTGCTTTTTGGATCATCTGAATTATTTATGTCTTGAAACCTTCTTTCTCTATCACAGGAATTATTGCTTATGAATAACACCTTTCTGTCACCCGACTTACAATTCCTGACTGGAAATCTCACCCTCTTCTGAATCACCTGTATTATCATTTATTTATGATTGAAACATCTAGTTCTATAACGCATGGATTTTTCTCTTGTGGTTGGAAATCTTTATCATGTGAGTTTCCATTTGTGTTTTGGAACCCCCTTTTTTTCTCTATTGCTTGAGTTTTCGTTATCACCACAAATTATCCTCTAAACCATTTGTAATTCACAACTTCTATTTCAGTCACCTGAGTCATTATTCGTGACTTGGAGGTCTTTGTACAGCACGTGGACCCTTTTTATGGCTGGAACCTTTCTCTGTCACCCGAGCTATCAATTCTGAGTGGAACCCTCAGAATACTCAGGCAGTCAGTGGGTAGAGGGTGCACAAAGAGCGCCAGGCATCTGAGCACCCCCGAGTGGACAGCCAGATTCCCAGAGAAGAGGGAGCATCACTTTGAGGACAGCTCAATGTCAGGTCCTGTGGGCTTGGGGCTTTCTAGAATGGCTTGTGCTGGTGCTGCACACAGCCAAGCAACCAGCAATCAGATTTTCTTCACAGGCGAGGAGTCAAGGTCCCAGGGCATCCGGGGACATAGTCGGGTCCCATGATGGGCCAGAAGCTGTGTGTTCCTCACACTTGGGTTGCTCCTGCTGAGCCGGGGCCCCATCACTCTGGCTGCCTCAAGGGCGGTTTTAAAATTATAAACTTTTGTTTCAGTTATTGTGTGTTTTTATTTCTAGAATTTCTGGTGGTTTTCTTTTAGTGCTTTTATTTACAACTATTTCAGCACTTTTTCACTCATTACATTAATCTTCTGCACTTTAATGTATTTATTCTTAGCTTGTCTGGTTTTTGTTTGTTTGTTTGTTTATTGAGTGTTATGGTTGATACATTGTGTCAACTTGGGGAGTCTAGAGGTTTGGCTGAGCCACTCAGCAGGAAGCCAGGGTGCTTACTTTGTACACATCCTGAGCCTGTGGAAGAGGAGGGCATGGAGATTGTGAGAGCTACACGCCTGCCCCCTGGGTGGGGAGAGCCTGTTTACATTGTAAGAGAGGTAGAAAGAGGCTGGTTGCTGCCATTCCTCCTTTTGGCTCTTGCTGCTTTGCTATCTTCCGCTGCCATGAACTGTAGCCCACTGACTCTGCCTCAGAACCAGCCAAGTATGGACTGAAACCTCCACAAACTGTAAGCTAAATAGTTCTTTTCTTCCTTCATTTTGGGCGTTGGGTGTTTTGTCTCAGCAACGAGAGAAAAGTAACCAAGACACTGAGATAGCATCTTGCTGTGTAGTTCAGGCTGGTCTTGTACTCACTGTGTAGCCCAGGCTGCCCTTGAACTCATGACTATTCTCCTGCCTCAGCCTCCCAAGTGCTGGGCTTACAGGCATGTGCCACCATGACTGGCAATTTGCTTATTCTTTTAAGTGAAATAAAATACTAGATTTGTTGGGTAACACATCTGTGCTACTCTTCTGGTATAGTGTCTGAGAGATGGCCAGGCGGTCACCTTCCTTAGTAGTTTAGGCACCAAAAAGAGACTAGAAAGGATGCATCATAAACAGGATGCAGCTGAGGCAGTCATTGGTGCATAGAGGGCTTCTCAGGATGACAGGTATTTAATGAAGATTTTGGGTGCAGCAACTCACAACTTCCCTTCTGTGGACAGACATAGGAAGGAAACACATCCTCTTCCTTCTCTCTTCTTGTTCGCTTCATCTCTTAATCCTCTTCCCATTTGAGAAAGATTTAAACAGAGATTAAAATGTAGGGCCAGGGATATAGCTTAGTGGCACAAGTGCCTCCCTGGCAAGTGCAAGGTCCTGAGTTTGATTCCTGGTACCAAAAAAAAAAAGTTCTGTACATGAACCAACACCACACAAGGAATATAAACATTACTGAGCAAAGCATGGTAGTGCATGCCTATATCCCAGCACTTGGGAGGCTGAGGCAGGAGGATCGCCGAGATTTCAAGGCCAGCCTGGACTATATAGTGAGTTTAAGGCCAACTTGGAAGTCATAGCAATTCTCTGTCTCAAAGACAAAAGAAAACAACCCCAAAATAAACAACATTATGTACGGAAAACAGGTATTAATAAAAATAAAAAAGTAAATGGTCAGAAAAAATAAATAAAACTAGCAATGCAAAAAAAAAAAAAGGGAAAATACAGTAACCCATGAGGTTTCATGTTAATCTGGCTGAATCCAGGTTGTGTTGGACATTCTCTCAGTGCAGTTATTAGAGACTTGTAGGCCTTTGGGCTCCTGGCTGGGTCCCTTTTGACTTCTGGCCGCTCTCAGAGCTCCTCCTGGACAGAGGCCTCTGTGTGATTACAGTGCATGGTGGGTAAGGGGGAGCGTGTTCTGATCCTAGGTTATCAGCTGTTTTGGGCGGGGTGGTCTCAGTCATTGCCACCGGGCCCTGGACCCATTCAGGGCAGGAGAAACATGGCTCAGTGAGAGTTAGACGGGAGGGGCTGGCCCACAGGTCCAGGTTGGTTGGATATGTATGAAAGACATTGGCCTGGGCCCTTCTGTCCCCAAGAATTAGCATGCCCTTGCCAGCCAGCATACTTTTCAAGATGTCTAAAGATGTGATTAACACAAAAGTGTAAGGTTTTGGACAAGTTCTTTCCCTATGTTTGTCCAGTTATTTTAATACCATTTGATGAAAAGGGTACCCTTTTGCTGGATGTGGTGTCAGTGTGTAATCCCAACACTGGAAGGCTGAGGCAGAAAGATTGCAAGTTCCAGTCCAGCTTGGGCAACTCAGCAACTCAATGAGCCCATATCTCAAAATTAAAAAAAAAAAAAATTGTCAAAAGACTGGTGATGTAGCTCAGAACAAAGGCCCTGGGTTCAGTTCCCAATCCTAGAAAAAAATGAAAACAAAGACTACACTTTCTCTATTGATTGCTTTTGTACCTTTCTCAAACTTTAATTGACCACACTGTGTCAGTCTATTTCTGGATCCGTGTCTGTGTGTGTGTATCTCTGTGTGTGTATCTTTGTCAGTACCGCTTTGTATTGGTTACTGTAGCTACACAGCAAACAATATTACCAATTTAAAAATTGTTTTGCCTAATTTTAGTTCCATGGTCTTTCCACATAAAGTTTAAGTGTGCTTTTATTTATCTACAAAAGAGTGTTGTGGGTTTTTAATTGCATTATCTCTATAGATAAACTTAGAATGACATCTTTCCTATGCTAACTCTTTCAATCCATGAACATGGTATGTCTCTCTACATTTTAGTTCTTCAATTTCCTTCAGCAATATTTTCTTGTTTTCAGCCTTTTGTTTTTGTCTTCTCAATAGCATATCATTTTAATTATAACCATTGCCTGATACAGAGAAAACTAACAAGTGTTTTTTACACATCATTGCAACATTGTAATCTTAGTAATTTAAGTATACCAAACTATAAATAAACGAATGATACATGCCTAAAAATTATCATGGTTTGTATTATCAGTGGCCACTGGACTTAGGACTAGTCCAAGACCTTGACTTAGATTTTGACCTAGGCCTAGACTGTGTCTTGACTGAGATTTGGATCTAAGTGGTTCTTTTTTCCTTCATTCCTTTTCATATCTTGAGCCAAACTTATCATGTGTTTTGGAATCTGTTTTAAAGGTGCCTATAGTTTTGGTGTGAGATGCAGACCTAGAATGTGATTTAGCCTTCATTTCTTTCTTGGGCTGGGACTTGGACCATGATCTTGAATTGGATTTAGATCTTGAAAAAGATTGATTTTGGTGTTTGAATCTATCATTGTCGGAATGGTTTCTGTTACATTGTGGTCTTCCAGTCGGTCTACAATTTCTAGGACTGTAAGATCATCTAAGTTGTAATGAAAAGACTGACTTCTCAGTCCCCTCCTTTCATAACTCTGGCTCCTAGAATGTCTGTATCTGTCATAATCATCGTAATGTGAAGAACGGTACACATTTCTTCCTTCCTTGGCTTTCATTTGATTTGGTGTCTTCTGATCCCCTTGTGCAAACTGTATTTCAGTCTGATGTCCACAAATCCATTTCCTGTCCAAATTATGTAAAGCATCTTCAGCATCATGAACATCCTCAAATTGAACATAAGCAAATCCTCTTAGTCATCTCATGTAGAAATGAAATAGAACATAGACATCAACTATTGGACCATAGCAGCCAAATTCATGCCGTAAATCTTCAGACCTAGTGTCATTGGCCATATTCCTGGTGAACAGAGATATGTTAAGGGTGTGCAGATGGTGGGATATGGCGGTGGCATCACTCTTGATCTGGAGCACTAATGGACTCGGCAAACCATCTGTGGCTACAGCGGCGGCACTGCAGACACACAACCAGAGTTTGTTTTCAGCTTTTTAATCCTGTAGATGCTTGGTAAAACTTATGTCTGTGTATTTTTGACCTACTGCAAATTGTATTTCTTTTGCATTTGCAATCCAGATGTGGTCCATCCTGGTGGATGTGCATTCTGCAGTTGTTGGGTAGGGCATTCTGTACACACCAGTTGGATCCAGTTGACTGATGATGTGGTTTCAATTTTTCTCTTGGAGCTGGGGATATAGCTCAGTGGAATAAGCGCCTGCCTAGCAAGTGCAGGGTCCTGAGTTCAATCCCCAGTACCGCCAAAAAAAACAAAAAAACAAAATGTTTAGGGGGCTGGGGATATAGCTCAGTGGAATAAGCGCTTGCCTAGCAAGCGCAGGGTCCTGAGTTCGATCCCTAGTACCGCAAAACAAAAAAAAAAAAAAAAAAAAAATTTTCTCTTCTCTTTCTCTTTGCTGATTTCGTTTTACTATTTCCACCAAGTTCTAAAAGAATACTGAAATGTCTAAGTATAATTGTAGATCTATTTCTCTTTTCATATCCATACATTTCTGCCTTGTGCATTTTGAATCTCTCTAGTTCAAGATCATGTCTTTTGGTGATTTATTTTTCTTCTCTTTTAAAAATCATTATATAATGCCCCTCGTTATCCCTGGTAAATATCTTTGGAAACCTACTTTGTTTTTTAGCAGAGTCACTTCAATGTACATTTGATTAATGTTTTCATTATATCTCTTTTAAATTATTTTTAGCCCATCTATATACTTATATTTTAAGTAAAACTTTTTGGAAAAAGCATGTTTTGGGTAATTTTTTCAGAAACCTTTCCATCTTTGTTACTGTCTTTCTGGAGTATTTGCACTTAATTACATTTATACTGGGATGACTACCATTTTATTATTTTTTCCTTTTCTTTCTCATTCCCTTGCTTCCCATTTCCCAACCCCTTTTGAGTTACTTGCTCATTTTATAGCCTGTTAGGCTTTCTGTCACTGTAATAAAACACCTGAGAGCGTTAACTTGTATGGAGAAAAGGTTTGTTTTGGCTTCTGGCCTTAGTGTCTCCAGTCTAAGACCGGGCAGCCCTGCCACTCCTAGGCCTCCAGTGGGAGTGCAGATGGCGATGGCATGGTGCACAGGGCAGAGCAGACACTCTCCTCATGGCCAGGAAGCAGAAGAGAATGAATACAGGGCTGGTCCCATCCTCCAGTGACCGAGACCTCTGCGGGCCCCACCCCCAAAGGCTCCACACCTCCCAGTAGTGCCACCCTGGGGACCAGGTCTTCAACATGTAGGCCTTTGGAGGACACTTACCAAATCGCAGTACGTAGTCATCCATCCAAGTCTAACCATTTCGCCCTTGGGGCTGAGGTACGGGAAGTCTTAGTATCATCTGGACCCACGATACCCTGAACTCCTACCAGAGATGTCCCCCAGTGTAGCCTTTTCCCCAGCAGATTGCGTACAACTGCGAAGCTTTCTGCTATTTATTAGCCACTTTATTTCCACACATCAAAGTGGACCCCATTCACACTTTATTTTGTCATCTTAAAAACCCACTGGCTTCAACCCCTACTATTGCACCCCAGGCCAAGTCCCAGAGCTCACGTGGAAGCTCCTGTGCCCATTTCGCAGTTATATGAAGTTTGTTTCTTAGCAAATTCTTTGGGAAGGGCTTTTGGGGACTATTCCCTGAGTGCTTGCAAATGTATGATGCTTTTGACTTTGCTCTTGAAGAACTGCTTGGCTGGAACAGCGTTCTTGGCTCACAGCTTCTTCCCTGGAGACCTTTTAAAATGTTGCTCCACGCTTTCTAGCAAGGAGTTGTTACTGAGACATGTGGTGCCAGTCTTGGGTTCTTTCCTTTGAAAATAAATTGGACTTGTGCATGTTTTTATTGTTTTCCTTTTGCCTTTCTTGAATGTCCAATCGTGTTTCCTTATTTTTGAAGCCCAATTATGTGTTAGACTCCATTCAGTGTTGAGCTCAGGGACACTTTTGAGCTGATTTACACAGTTCATCTTCCCAGTGTCTCTCATGAGGGCTGGGGATATAGCTCAGTGGAATAAGCGCTTGCCTAGCAAGCACAGGGTCCTGAGTTCGATACCCAGTACCAAAAAAAAAAAAAAAAAACTTGTACCAGTGTCTCTCATGTCCACAAAGTGCTCTTGATTCTCTAAGGTCTTGTCTAAGGCCTCTAAGGTCTCTAAGGTCTCCAATGTTTTCTTGTCTTTTTTGGGAGGGTCTAATACTTACGCATGTACACACAACACACATGCACACGCACACACACACAGAAGCATGGACCACATGCAATCTCAACCCGATACCATAAACGTCATCATGGTGGAAGAGGCGGGGAGTGGTGTTCTAGCAGATAATGAGGCCATTCCTCAGACAGGAATGCAGCTGCACACTGACCCGGCCCATCAGTAAACACACACAGTTCAGTGAGTAGGGCTTGCAGGCAGTGCACAGTGACACACAGCCTCAAAAGCTGGAGACAAGACCAGGAAACAACCTCAAGGGAGAGCAAGAGCAGTCAGACAGAGAATGCAGAGTCCAGGGATAACTCACCACTAGAGCATGGCCGAGTACATGGGAACCAGGGGCAGAAGAGAGAGAGCAGGGTAAAACCCAGGACAGCAGGTGAATGTGTGTGTGAGTACACGTGTGTGTGTCAGAGGTGTCCATGCACAGTGCGTGTCTGTATGCCCGTGTGTGTAAAATGTGTCTGCATGTGCACGTGCACATGTTCCTGGATGTGTGATTAGTGAGAGATGTGTGTATCTGTGCATGTGTGTCCTTGGGTGTGCAGCGTGGGGGATGTCTGTATGTGCGCACATGCTTGCCTGAGTGTGTCCTCCCTGTGCCAGCTGTTGGCTGCTGTGGGCTGTGGTGGAGGGGAGGGGAGTGTCTGGATCTTCAGTCCTGGCTGGCCTGGAAGAGCTGTGGGTCCCCGAGGGGCCTCTGCTCTCACAGCGGCTGTGGGGCCACTCAGGGAGCCTTTGGCTCATTCCCAGCCCTCCTGTGGAGGCCCTGTCACTCAGCCCACCCCTCAAGTCAGGGTCTTCACAGCGCTGTACAGCACTTGGGTCTCTGGTTTGCCCAGACTTCAGTGTTTCTGGGTACACTTCACAGGGGAGGGACCCCTCTGCTGGTTCAGGAGAGCAGCTTGCCCCAACCCACCGCTAGCCTTCCCTTTGGCAGAGACAGGCGCAGCGTAGGTCTGTCCTGCCCATTGGCTCTCACTGACCCCTGTCATTGGGGCTGCTGTGGCCAGTCCTTTGTGCTGCATTGTGGGCCTCTGGCACTGAGAGCTTCTTGGTGAGGTTTGGTGTTACTCCAAGAACCACTTCCTTCTGGTTTTCAGGATAAGTTGGAAAGGGGCCACCTTCTGCATCTCCAGGTTGAGTCCCCAGGAAAGGCCCAGGGCTGACCCCTGAGGGGCCACAGGACACCAGGTACAATGCTGTCTTAGCTCCTTGAGGCCTTAAGACCTGACAAAGATTAGAGAGGAAATTTCTGAGTTTGAAGAGGGACACAACAGGAACCCGGTTCCACAGATTTGCCAGGGTTATATACCTGGGAAGTCATACCCAGAGCTAAGGCCCTTGGGTAAAAACCGAGAGTGCTGTGGGCAGTGTGAGCCTGCCCTGGGCACCAGGTAGCTGCGCTCTTCAGGCTTGAGAGGCTCCTGCCCACCCTGGTCCCTGGTGGGCTGAACAAGGTGGCTGGGACTTTCAGTGTCCACAGACAGCGGCAGTGGCAGCGCCAGTGGTGCCACCGTCCTCTCCAGGGCTGGACCAAGATGTGCCAAAGGCAGGTGGGTGGGCTGCCGAGAGTGGGGTGCCTGATGCAGCAGGCCTGAGATGTCTCCTCCTCTGTCCAGGCTCAGAGTGCTCCTGCTCTGGGCAGTGCCCACCCTGCTCGGCTCCTGAGGCAGGTTTACCTGCTGTGGGCTCTGCCAGGTGCAGCCCTCAGTCCCAGGCTGACAGGGCGCAGATAGCGGCTCCCCAGGGGTTGCAGGAGGACTGAGACTTAGGGCTGGGTCACTCAGCAGTGCCACCCCGGACCGCTGGGCCAGCAGCAAAGCCAGCAACAGGACATAGATATAAGCCGTTGGCAGCAATACAGGGACAGTGGGTCCTCACCACGAGCCCCATGTTGAAGGCCAAAGCATCCCAGGGCCCTTCTCAGCTGCAGCCAGAGGCCAGCTTATAGAGGGGCAGGGAGCTCTGTGCCCTCATGGGATGCTGAGGCAGGGCTGGCCAAGTGTGGCTAGACTCAGGGGAGGGACCCTGCTGCCAGCTCAGGAGGGCCGGGGCCTCTGTCTCTGCTATCTACCTCCAGTGCCTGGGGCAGCAGTGTGGACAGGAGGCCTGAGAGTCCACCTGCTCAGGAAAGCTTGGCCACAGCACTCAGAGCAAAGCTGGCTGAGGAGGTGGGGAGCTGGGTGGAGGCTGCGTGGCCGCTGGGTGGGTGGGAGTGTTCAGGGCTGAGATGTCGCCCTGCCTGCATGAGGCCCAGAGCAGGGCACTGTAGGGGACCACACAGGCATGACAAGGGGCTCTGGCCTGTATGCCAAGTGCCGGTCCTGGGGATGCAGGGATAGGGCTGCAGTGACTCCAGTGAGGGGCCCACTGTCCTGGGGTACGTGGCTGTGGTAAAACCCTGCGTGGGCACCCATAGGAGCTGGTCACTGGCCAGGAGGGTGTCCATGGCCTGCACACATTTCCCCCTCCCTGGAGCATGTGCTCTCCACATACAGGGTCCTCAGAATGTCCAGTGACTGCATCCAGGCTGTAGAGCCCCTTTGCTTAGGAAGGAGCTGGACAGCCAGTGGCTCGGGCTCTGGGCATTCTGGGCTCAGTTTCTCACCTCCGAAGTGCTCAGAGCTGTGTGGGGTGCGTTCTTTGGTGGAGCAGATCAGCCCAAGCGGCTCTTTGTCCCTGCAGGGCCTGCCCAGCTTCCTGTGACCCAGAGTGCCAATGTGGGGTGCAGACACACTGAACATGGTGCTTCACCAGTCCTTCTGCATGGTACCAAGTGACACCAAGGGAAATGACGTGGGTGTCCGGAGTGAAGGCACCTCCTCCAAGGGACAAATGTGCCTAAGGGTGGACATACGAACTACATGGGGCTCTGCCCTGAGTGGGGAGGCTTTGGCCCCTGTGCTGTCTCCAGGGAACACCTAAGAATAGGGTCCCTTTTCCCTCACCCCGGCAGGGACCCAGGCTCTCGTGTGGACAGCAGCTGAGCAGCTTCCCGTCTCACAGCCCCAGCCCTGGGCCCCTGTGGGATGTGCATCCCAGCTGGACCCCATGGCTCAGAGCCAGCACATTACTGAGGGACAAGGTGTTCAGACGTGTCCTGGCTGTTTTGTCTGAGGTCCAGGCAGCTGTGGTCAGCAACAGAGACCCCCAGGCAGGCCCTGGCCTATCCTTGGTACAGGCCTCGGGCCAGGGCTGTCCCCAGAATGAGCCAAGATCAAGCCACCTCCTGCACAGTGGAGACCTGGGCCCAACCTCTCCCAGACGGATCTGCTGCCAGGAGCCTGCAGGTCTACACTAGGCCATAACTTGACAAACCCCAGCTGACAGTAGTTGCTCAGTACAACCTCTGAGGTACTGGTGGCTCTGTCCCAGTCCCTGTCCCATCCCCACCTTGAACCCTTGCCTCTTCCCCACTGACAGGTTTGTGTAGCTGTAGCTTAAAGGACCGCACAGCTCTGAGGCAGGCCCTCCAGGACCCAACCTATGTCTCCCACTGGGCAGAGGGTGCTCTGGGCCCTGAGGAGGTCGTGGGCGGTACTTCTTCCTCTCATCCCTCCTGTGGCCTCATGGTGTCCCCCTGGCCACGCCTGAGTCACTTTTCTCCTGCTACAGTGCAAAGGAATCCTTTGGGGGATGTCTCAGGGAATTGGGGCAGAGTGAGGTGAGTCTGGAACTGGGCTACAAGAGAGCTGCTCCCCCAGACCCAGGCCTCACCTGACCCTCAGCACACTTTTCAGCAGACTCTGCTTGAGCCATGGGAGATGTGGTCTGCCTCACCAAACCCTCTGTGCAGATGCTATTCTGTGTGCTGTGGGGACAGCTTGGTGGTGCACTCTTGTGTCCACCCAGGACCAGAGAGCTGTGGACTGAGTGCTCCCACAGCCTTGGCCTAGAATGGGTAGTATACTGGGGAGTGCCCACTGTAGGCATTTCCTGGGGTAAGTGTAGGATCCTCACAGCACAGGTAGCTCTTCCCTCTTTCCTAGCTCCACTCAGGCCCCGGAAGGCAGGAGGAGATCCACAGCCCCAGCTTTGGGCTCTGCGACAGGCTCTCCCCCCACAGGTGCTCAGGTGCCCCGTGGGTGTGTCGTCTAGCCTGTATTCTCCAAGGACCGTAACATACTCATGTGCTTCCATGGCAGGGGCCCCACGTGTGGGAACGGTGTCCCGTGGAAATGGGTATGGGGCCATGGGTAGGGTTTGTGACTCTGTTGGAGAAGACCTTACTGAGATTGGAAAAGAGAGTGAAATTGGAGTCAAGTTTTTCCAGCTGGAGGTGCAAACCACCAGCCAGAAGCCGAAGAAGGTTGGATAAAGACAATCAAGGAGAGTTGGGTATGGACCCAAGCCTGTACTTCCATCACCATGGGAGGCTGAGGCCAGAGGGTTGCAGTTCCAGCCCAGCATGGGCAGCTTTGTGACTTTGTAAGACTTGGTCTTAAAATAAAAAATAGAAAGGGGTTGGGGATACAGCTCAGTGTGAAGGTCTGGAGGGGAGGAGCTGGAGTTAAGTAAGAAGTGTAAGCAGCCATCTCAAGTCTGTGGGGTTTTGCTTTTTGGAATTAGAAGTAGGGCATTCTGGGAAAGCTTAGAGCTCTGCATCAGTGTCAGGAATGGTAACAAGCATAACCCTCCTCATGCCTCATCTGCCAGCCCCTGGCTCTTGATTCAACAATCATCACCACCCAAGTCTGTTCCTACCAAAGTCTCATGGGTAGTGTTGCTTGCTTTGTGCCACTTTGAGCTATCAGGAACGTCATGTCATGTGTAGCCTGCGTTGTAGTTCCGCACTGTGACATGAGACCCACCCATTTGGAGGGAGGTGGTCATCTCCACAGATGTCCCTTGGTGATGGGCAGGCTACAGTGGATTCCTCCTTTCTACCATAGCAAGCCCTGGACTGGACAAAACATATAGCACAGCATAGAGGAGATGGTTGTCTGGCTCATGGTTTGAGAGGATCCAGTCCATGATTGGCTGCTTCAAGGCAGAATATCATGGCAGGAGGGTGGCAGAGTACAGCTGTTCACCACACAGCACCTGAGAAGCAGAGAGCCAAGAAGAACCAGAGAGAGCAGAAGGGACTGGGGACCATGGTCACCTGCATGTCACCCCCATGGCCCACCAGACATACCCACAGAATGCCTTGCTAATTCCTGGAGCATCTCATGACAGCCAGGTTACCATCAAGATGAAGTGTCATACAAGGTTTCTCTTATAGGAGAAACTCAAAATATATGTATGCACATAAAAAACAAAGTAGAAGACACATGAATAGGAAGTAGAGAGAAATTCAAATAATTCCCCAAGTTACCTATTTCATTGTTTCAAAGATATTTTAATATATATGCTAATTTGCTTCATTTGCATTACTAATTTCTCTTCATTGAAAAGAAAATGTACTACTATTTCTTCTTTGTAAGAATCTATTTTGTCAACATCTTGTACTAAGTAACTACTTTGAGAAAACAATAAACAGTATATTCACTGTTCTTATTCTCTTATTCTTTTGTTATGAAATTTTATTTTATTTTTCCATGAAATAAAAAAGTACAAAAAAAGATGAAGCTGCACGGACCCCAACCCTGTGGTTGCTACAGTGACATGAAGCTCTGTTAGGTACCCCAGTACTGACTCATGGTGGTCTGGCTGCTGCACTGATTGCATGTCCAACTCAGCCACACAGTGACCACTGCCCCCGAAGTGGCCATGACAACTCCATCTTCACTGATCCGCCTCTCCTGATGTTTTGGTTTCTACCAATATAGCTGGCATGAAATGTTGCTGTCTTCCATTCTGCTGACAAAGAGCGTCTCACCTCTCATGTGTGCTGAGGCTGGGTCTCCACAGAACGTGCAGATCCTTGCCATGTTCTGAATGTCCTCACCAGGTCACAGGCACAGTGCGGTCTTGTCACTCTGTGGGTGTCTCTACTCTGGGGATTTCCAACACCAGATCATCTCAGTTTTAATGTTTATTGGTTTTTGCTTTGATAGGCTGTGTATTTCCTGAGTTAAGAAGTTCCCTTGTACCTCAAGGGCTCAGCTACCTCATCTTACACTGCCTCAGATTTATTTTTAATTTTGCATGTAACATTGATGTCTTTAACATACCTAAAATCTGTCTTTACCTGTGGTGTGAGTTCTTAATTTTCTATTTGTAGATACCCAGCTCTCCTCCCATTACCACAGCAGACTCACCTGTGCACCAAGGTATGATCAAAGCACATGGTGAATGTTTACATTTAAAAAGTGTATTAGGTAGAAGACACATTGCCAGGAATCTCCCTCAGAATCTTCCTCTCCCTTGCAACACTCTTATCCCATGGTTTTGCCATTTTCTGAAGCAGCTCTGGAGTCTTTTTTCAGGAGTGTCTTTATGAGATGTGATAAAAAAAAAATATGGTAAATGCTGTTGCCACATGCCTCCAACAGAAAGGCAGGTCCATAGAAACGTCTTCATTGCCCTATTCACTGGATTTGGCATCATGTGACTTCTGGCTCTTCCCCAAAATCAGAAAGACCATGAAAGGCAGTTTTTAATCATTTAGGGACATCCAGGTAGCTGGGACAGTGCAACTAAAGACGCTCAGGAAAGAGGATTCCAGAGCTGCTGCAGAAAGTGGCAAAGATGATGGGGTGAGTGTGTTCAAAACAAGGGGAAGATTCTGAAGGGGATTCATGGCTATATGTCTTTTATTGTAATACATTTTAAAATGTAAACATTCACCATATTTTTCATTACACTGCATACAGCCCTATCCCTGTCCCTCTTGAGTGCATGGCTGTCCCTGTCTATCCCGCTGTCCCTTTGCTGTGTGCACCAGTCCTGCTCTTTCTCACCACAGAGCTTGGGGTGGCTGCTGCTGCCTTCTTCTGGCTCACCCCTGTGAACTTTAAAGTCAGTTGAAGTCAGTTTGTTTGAGTATCACAGCCTACCAGGCATTGATCAGATCCTGTGAATCTGCTGTCGTTGTTTTACCACACTGAGTTTTGGTGCCACCAGCTGGGACATGGTCAGGTTAGGTCTCAATCAGCGTCTTAGGGAAGTTTCAATTTTCTTCTCGACAGCCTTGTTCTTCTTAGCTGTTTACATTTCTAAGTATTTTTCCTGGAATTTAGGTTTGCTATGGATTCTGCACGTTGGGTTTGAGCCCACTGCACTTGCTGCTCTCCATTCCCTTTAACCGTGCAGGTGTGAATCCCTTTAGCTTTTCTACCGTGTCATCTTTTATTTCTTTATTATTTCCTTTCATTGTGCTCATTTTTTCTTATTTGCATGATAATAGCATTTATAAATGTTTTTCTTTTTCAGTTATTGTCTCATTCCTCTTCTCTCCTTTCTCCTGCCCTTCCCTTCTGTGCCTTTCCTGTCCCTCCCTCTCCGCCTCTTCCCCACTCCCTCTCTCTGCCCCCCCTCTTCCCTTCTCCCATTCCCCTCTCTCTCCTTTTCTCCATGCCTCCCCCATCTCCATCCCTTTTCCTCTTCCCCCTTCTCCCTCTCCCTCCTGCCCCCTCTCTCTCCCTCTCTAGAGGATCCTATAGCCAGGCCTCTCCTGGAATGCTGGGAAAAAGCCATGTTTCTTGCATCCCTGATGAGCATGCTCAGCTGCATGCAGCCTCAATGTTTGCTGAAAGTCTTTGAAGAGACCCCTGATTCAGAAGAGGAAATTCCTTTCTATTCTTAGTGGCTGAGTCTTTTTCCATGAATGAGATTGAATGTTCCCAGATGTTGTCCTCGCTCTCCGGTGCTCACAGCTCCCCCTACAGGGAGGCTGTTGCACTGCACACCCTGCATGCCTATTCCTGTTGGCAAGTGGGTCCCTCTCTGTGACTAGGGCAATGAAGCCAGGCCAGGGCTGGAGTGGTGGGAGGGGTGATGGTGAAGCTGAGCTGGGGAGAACCTGCAGCCCTCAGGGTCCCATGCCTGAGAGGAACAGAGCAACAGGGCCCTGGAGAGTTGGACTCGCCTGCCCCATCCCACAGTCCCCAGGCTCAGCCAAAGAACAGCACACTGCCTGGCTTTCCCTTCAATGGACGCCAGCAGCCAGCAGCCAGCAGCCAGCAGCCAGCGTGGCAGCAGTTCATAAACAATTACACATTCCTCAAACCCTCACAAAGCCAAGAGAAAACAAAGTCTTGGTGCTGGAATTCTTGGGATGTTTTCCCTCACTCAGACCAACCCAGGTCACACAGCAGCAGAGGCAGTTGAACCTGGAAACCATGACAGTGGCACCTGCTGGTCCTGGACAGTAGGGTCAAGCTCCAGGAGCCTCAACCCCATGCCTGGATCTCCAGCTTACCCCTTGTCCTTTGGAGGTGCCTTTAGAATGTCTTGGCTCTTCTGGACACTCCAGCCTCAAACTCCCAGTCTGCAGGGACACTGGCTGGTCCTTGGAGCCCTCTGGGGCTCTCCTCCCAGGGTCCCACACTGGCAGCTTGGCCCTGTTATGAACGCAGCCTTTGCCTTCTCCTGGGCTCCCTCAGCTGTCAGGCTGTGGTCCCATCTCACAGGAAATGAGGCCTGGGTCCTAGGTGATATCAGGGGCACGCTGAGCTGCTCCTCTGACTCATGTGGCTGCCTTGGTCTGGGGTCCTGCTCATCAAGCCCTCTTGAGCCACTGCCTAGCCCAGGCCAGGTCAGCAGTGCCCATGGGCCCCTCCACCTCCCTGCCCACTGATTCCCAGGATGGCCAAGGCCTTCTGTCCCCCAGCCCTCCTCCCAGCCCCTGCCCCAAATGAGGTGAAGCCAAGCCACCTCTGGGGGCACCCAGGGCTCTGTATTAAAGGCTCAGGCCAGGGACACCATTTACGGCTTAAACCATAGAGGGGCTGATCACATGCTGATTCATGGTGCTCTGTAGGTGCCATTAACCTTTCACAGCAGCTTCTGGTGAGTCTATGGCAGGACATCTAGACAGGTGAGTGGCAGCCACATGGGCTCAGCACATCCTGGCCCTAGGCCTAAGGGTCGGTGTCCTTTCTCACTGGACAGTCCCTCAGGAGAGGCCGTTGGAGAATCACCCCTGTCATCGGCTGGAATGTTCTCAAGAGAGCATTGTCCACGCGTAGTCTGTGGTGTTGCTTCCTGGACACCAGGGTACTCCTGGTGGGGCTGTTGGACACACTACCTCGAATTCAGGCCAAAGTGTGGTGTCACCTGGTCCCTTCATCCAGAGCCAAATTCGGGAAAGAAACCAAACAGATGCAGGTGGCTGCTCGGTTCTGTGGCTGTGGTCTGGAAATGTTCCCAGTGAGGCTGGAGCCAGTTTTTGGCACTGGACACAGGCACACTGCTGGGACCTCAGGGACACACCCAGTGCCCAGCAGCTCCTGCCATGGTGTGGTGTTGTTCTGTCACCAGCCAGGTGCCCCCCCCCGTAATGACGCTGTCACTCTGAAGGGAAGGAGCCCTGCGCGTGGCAGCAGTGGCAGGGCGCTGCGTGCCAGAAGGCTCAGGCAGGGATGGTGCATGCTGACATGCATGTGCCATTAGTTAAGCCACAGAGCTGCCATTGCCTATGTCAGCCTCCTGTTAGATTGAAAAGCTGAGCTACAATGTGTCGGGCATGGTGTCCTCACGGAGGTGCTCGTGTGACTGGATTCACCACACAGCCACCTGCAGCCTGCATGCAGGTAGGGCTCTCAGTCTGGAACAATGTGGGTTAGACTTCTTTTATTTGAATCAGTGATGGCAAGAATCTGGGTGTTTGGCAAGAGCTCATTCCCTTGAGGACATCGGGCATCTTGGAGAGGGCAGAGCTTAGCCACCCAAGGTGCCTGCACCCAGGCTTGCTCTGCAGGTCACTCCCAGAGCAGTGTCACAGGCCCGGAGTGAGGGCACCAGCCACAAGGCCCTCACGGCAGCAGCTCTGCCTCGCTTCCACAGAACGGCTCCACATTGGCCACATGTGGCGTGACATGGTGAACCTCTGTGGCTGAGTCAGGGGCCAAGGGGCAGCCCAGACCAGAGGTGACCACCAGGGCTCAGGCAGCCATCAGTGGAGGCCTGGGGCAAGGCTCCAGCCTGGACACTCTAGCACCTCCTAGGCAAGCAGGGTCAGCTGGAGACTGGTTCATGGGACAGGAATGTGGGTGGCAGCTGGAGGGCTGGCACAGGTCCTGTAGCCACCTCAGTCCACCTAGAGCCTCCCAGACCTACCTGGACCACTCTGAATGCCCCTGATCTGGCCTGGAGCTGCCCAGATACACCTGGAACCCCAGAACCTGCTGGCTGCCTTCAGCATGGGCCTCCGAGCAGACAGTGGATCCTTCGTCCTAGCCTCCTCTCTATATTATAACCCTCAACAGTAAGGTCACCACTGCTGCATCTTACACAGCCACAGAGACCTTGTCTCCACTGACACACATGGTTGGCCCACCCAGCTGCCAACTCCATAGTGTCACCCTAACTGTGGTGGCTAGAGGACGCAGCTTATCCTTCCTTGGATAAGGAAGTGCCCTCCGTGCCCTCTGTGGAGGCTCGGTGCCCTCTCTCTGCAGAGAAGTGTTCGGCGAGGAGACTGAAAAGCGCTGGAGCCTCTGTAGTTGCGTGGGACTCTGGCTCCTGACTCCCAAGAGTCCTCAGGCTTCTCCTTCTTGGTTCCATCTGCTCTTGCTGTCCTGGGATCCCACCCCACTGTGCTTAATACCCTCACTACACCTGCTTGGGGGGCAGAGGGTGGATCCTAGCAAAGCTGATGAAGCAGCTGCTGCTTCTGCTTCTCACAGCTGCCGCTTCTCTCTCTGGGCCCACCTCCCAGTCACACCCTCGAGTTTGGACACCCCTGCCCCAGGTCCAACACCAGCCCAACCCAGCCCTCTTGCCCTGTCCTAGGGTGGACCTCAGAGGAGCACCATCCAGCCTGGAGGCTGTGGAAGAGCCTCTTCTGCCACTGTGCAGAGACAAGGCTGTCTCTGCCTTGGTTCCAGGGACACAGGACACAGCCCACACCCAGGTGAGGCTGGCTGTGTGGACATCATGTTTGCCTCCATGGCCTGCAAGGAAGCAGCTCCCACACAGGCCTCCCTGGGCCTCCACTGTGCTCACCCCTGTTCACCAGGCTTCAAGTTTCTCTAACAGAAACAAATGAATAGAACCGGGTGGGATAACCCTGGGAGGAAGTGTAGGAGAAGAGGTGGCACACAGCTCTGTTGATGAACAGCATTGAGTGGTGTCACCAAGCCGAGCTAGTAGGAAGGCAGTGACCCTGGAGCCCAGCAGGTGGCTGGCTGTCACCCATGTCCTGTCCTGCAGCCAGAGCTCCATTCTGCCCACCACTTTCTGCTCAAAGCTGTCAAGGCCCCCAGCAAATGGCAGGGACATGTGCAAGGTGCAGGTAGAGCAGAGATAGCCCTGTGGCCCTCACAGATCTCAAAGATGCCACTCAGCTGAGTAGAGGGCCAAAAGAGAGGAACCAATGCCTGGAGAGAAGCCTGAGGGGCACCGTCAGGGTCAGTGAGGAGCTGAAGTGGTCAGCATCTTGGGGCTCTCACAGGCTGGAGCCCCATGCAGATTACCAGTTAGCAAATTGGGGACCGTCACTAGTCAGAAATGCTGCCCCAGAGCCAGGTGTGGTGGTGCATGCCTGTGACCCCAGCCACTCAGAAGGCTGAGGCAGAAGGACCAGAAGTTTCAGGCTAACCTGGGCAAGTCAGCAACACCTTGACTCAACTTGAAATTTTAAAAGGGCTGGGGATGTAGCTCAGCGGCACAGGTTTGCCTAGATGTGTTGGGCCCTAGGTTTGATCCTCAGCACCACAAAAGCAGATAAATGTTGCCCAGAGCACAGCACAGGCCAGGGAAGGACCTGGCCAGCAGCCTACATGGACTGAACATAGCACAGTTCCTCAGTCCTGGGTGCTACCCCATCACCCACACAGCCACAGCAGGAGAGAGGCTGCCCCAGGTCCCTGCAGGGGACACAGGGATACAAGGTGGAAGTGCCCCAGGAAAGGACAGGGTGTCTGCACCTCAGCTGCAGGACCTGATGCAGGGCAGGCGTGCGAGGCCAGATATGGACCAAAGCCTGCTCAGCACCCAGATGAGCACCCTGCTCAGCTCCTGAGCCAAGGGCCCACCTTCCCCAGCCTCAGTTGCCCTGCCGGGTACTAATCTCCCTGGGGTTCAGGGTGTCCCCAACACCCACCTCTGCCCTGGTGGAGCCACTGAAGGGTTTATTTATTTATTTATTTAGTTATTTATTCAGAGACAGGGTCTCACTATGGCCCTTAATTTTTTTTGTACCGGGAATCGAACTCATGACCTTGCGCTTGCCAGGCAGGAGCTTGTGCTACTGAGCTATATCCCCGCCCCTAGGGTCTCACTATGGAGCGCAGGCTGGCCTTGAACTAATTGGGATCCTCCTGCCTCAGCCTCCCAAGTGCTGGGATTAGGCTGGAGGGTTTAGAAGGACAACAGTGACAGTCTGCTGTGAGACTGTGCACACACACACACCCACATGCACACACACATGCACATACATGTGCACACACAGACACAGAAGAACTGGAGCCTGCCCTTCCCATCTTTGTTGTTTGGAGAGGATTGTGGCTGACAGGTTCAAATGCAGGTGGCCCCGGTTTAGAGTGAGCTTGTCTGTACTGGAGAGAATACCAGCTCCTCCTGCCCACAGCACTGAGCCTGCCCCGCCTGTCCACAGGAGCCTTGTGAGGGAGGGGAGCTGGGTCGCACAGTCCACAGAAACTTGTGTCTCAGCTATGGCAGCCTCCAGGGTCCATCTGCTAGGGCCTTGGCCCTGCTCTCCCCACCTTGGCAGAAACCCAGGTTTCTTCCCACACCAACCAAAGTGACTGCAGAGGTTTGGGGCCTGGCAAACACTACCCACCTTGTGGAGCACTCAGGAGGTCACCCAGCATGTGCCGAGTCACTTGCACTGTGGTTCCAAGCTGCCCCAAGGGGCCCATTGGAGGGGACAGGAACAGGAAGGCAGGGGCGGGGGGTGCAGGGGGTGCAGGGGGCAGCTGGGGCGAGTTACACAGCCTACTGCAGAGTGGCTCATCCCCAGATGGTACCAGGGCCAGGACTAGGGAGAGCAGCAGGTGCGGCTGGGCCCCTAGGCAAGAACAGTCCTGTGAGTGGCCCCATGGAGAAGGCTGTAGGGGCAGAAAGCATAGGGCCAGTGGGTGTGGAGGAATGACCTGTCCCTGCTTCACTTCTGGTGGGGGTGGGGTGTCACTCTGAGATGGCCCCACGGGTCAGCTACCCTGTGGTCAATGCAGGGCTCTGCTCACATCCCAAACCCCAGCAAGAATGCAGAGGAGAAGCTGGCGTGAATTCTACTGAGGAAGGCCTTGAGCCACAGGACAACAGCTGGGCCCCTGACATCACCATGTCCTGCCCCGGGGACTGGGCCCTGGAACGTAAGACATGCAGGTGAGTGCCTCAATCCCTGCCTTATTCCTGTCATGTCTTGGTGTCATGGAGAGGGTGCAAAGAAAAACTTCCTGATGGGAAGTGGGTTTCCAAGAAAGACCACACCGTCCTCCTCTGGAGATGCCAGGAGACCTGGTCGGGAAGATGTCCTGAGGCCTGTCGAGCTGAACAGCTGGCCGCCAGACATCAGCAGAAGAAGAGCATAAGGCCCTTGTGTGTGTGTATAGACTTCTCCACGCCTCCAAAGGGCAGGGAGTGGCAGAGGGCGGGTGCACGCTGGTGTGAGTAATGACCAGCGCTCAGGGGCTCTGTCTGATAACACCTAAAATTGATCTTCATGCAGCTTGACAAATATCTCATCAAGTCCGAATAGGCATTTTAGCATGTCAGCCAGTCCTTTGTTCTCGGACACCCCTGTCACCAGCCATGTCCCAAGACAGCTCCAAGTCAGAAGCTGAGATCCTCTGAGAGTCCAGCTGGTTAAAGAAAACTCACAGGCAGCAGGAGGCATGCTGGGAATGTCTCCGGGCACCTCCTAAATTACCATCCAGGCTGGCTGCTGGCTCCAGGAAATGCACTCATTTTAGGTAATCAGAACCATTAAGTACTTTGCGGGGACCAAGCGTCCACATGTGACAGTGTCTCATTATTGAGGAGAAGAAAGAAGGAGCGAGCCGCACCCATCTCATTCCAAAGTCTTTCGCAACATTCCCGGGACAGCTCCAGCTTCGTTTTGGAGCTGAGCTGGAGACATTTGGTTTTTCTGCTTTGATGAGGCTCTGCTGTTTCCACAGCTTTGAACTTTATTTATTGTTATTAAATCACACTGATAATTTCTGAGACATATACTTTGTCCACAATTTAGAATGTTCTGCAGGGCTCGCCATCAGCTAAGTTCAAATCTTGCAGAGTGGGTTCAGCCGCTTCTCCTGATTCGCAGCAGAGTGCAGCCTGCAACTCATTACAGCTGACCCGCTATGGTTTGGGACAATTCTAATTCTCCTTAAAGCTGGACTCTGACCCTCACCATGGCTGGACTCTGCTTTATCCAAGGGGAATGTTGTTTCATAGCCTGAAGCCAGAACCCGAGTCTTTTATAGCTCCAACACTATTTCCTCATGGGGCCTAGGGGTTGGGCTGACTCTGGGAGCCTCTGCAGTCCTGGCAGAGCTGCCAGCCCTGGAGGGTCCCTATCCTCCTTCTGCACAGAGCCCTCTGGGCCGGCCTCGCACTCCCAGTCTGCCCTCTGAGGCAAGGCAGGGAGCCTTCTCAGCCAGAGCCGACCTTCCTTTCTTCTGCCCCTGTTGCTCCTCTCTTGTCTCCTCCCAGTGCCCCCTGGTGTCACACAGGAGAGTGGAAGGTGGGAGCGGGGAGGGGTCACAGCGGAGCCGGCGTGCAGTAGAGCTGGGAGGAGTCTGGAAGCAGCTGGATAGGGATGACACAGAGCAAGGTGGACAGAAGAGGCCTGGGGACAGAGCACCCACTGGCCTGCTGAGGGGCTCCTTTCACCCTGGCCTTGGGCCGTGGGACTCGCAGGTCCGTCAATCCTCCAGGCTGATCACAGCCAATTGGCAACTGGTGAGAGCCACAGCTGAGTCCAGGGGCCAGGCTGGGCCAGGTCTGCGGCAGAGGGGAGTGGGTGTGCAAAGGCCTGCAAGTGGAGCCCCATAGGTGGAGACTGGCGATGATGAGAGGGCCAACGCTGGGGGCTCTCATGGAGGGCAAGCCTGCTCTCCTGGGTGGGGGAGCAGTGCCCACCCCCAGTCAGATGCTCGCACTTCTGCATCAGAGACCCTGTGTGCCAGGGCCCTTCTCTGTGAACACCCACTGTGGGCTGGACAGGCCGGGTAGACAGGCAGGATGTAGAGCGTGAGGCCCAGGCCAAGATAGGCCCAGTGTGTTTGGGACACCATGGAGGCAGGCCTGGCTCCTGGGCACTGGAGCAGATGTCACAGCATTGAACACTGAACCTGGGCTCCTAGAGACAGAGGCTGGGTGTCGGTGTGGGGCCCCAGGGGTCAGACATTTGACCGAGGTAGGGGTCTGAGAGGGGAAGGGGGTCCTCATGTGAGGGTCTCTGCCTATGCCAGACCCTCGTCCTGGATGTGGTCCTTGCAGGCTGGTGGGCTCACAAAGTCCGGAAGGGATGGCTGGTGATGGCCTCCCCTGCCACCTTCCAGGTCGGCCATGTTCTCCCGCTTTCTCTCCTTGTTCTGTTTGCCCGTCCTGACATCAGGCGTCCCAGCCCTGGGCTCCAGCCCTCTCATGCACACCACTGACGGCAAGGAGGGGACTGTCCCACCTGGGCAAGCATGTTTTAGGGTCAACAATCAGCTCCTCAGGCACCATGGGTCCCTCCTCTCTCCTGCATCCTCTGAGCTTCTTCTAGGTTGCTCCTCTTTATTTTGAGGTTTTGTTGTGGGTTCTCTTGGCAGGTCTTCTGAAGCTTCCAAGAACGTTGTTATTGTGCCCTAAAATAGGTCTTTCAATGATTGTACTTTTTTACATGCAGTTTCCACTTTGTTCTCTTTTCTAAAGTAATTTTCATATTGCTAATTCTTCCCTCATTATATGTGAGTACATTTATTTATTTTGCAGTACTAGGGATCGAACACTAGCCTTTCCATGGATCTGCATCCCTAGCCATCTTTTATCTTAAGACAGGGTCTCTCAAAGTCACTAATTTGTCCAGACTGGGCTTGAAATTGTAGTCCTCCTGCCTCAGCCTCCCAGAGTGCTGAGGAGATAGGTTCTCTCATCTCTTGAAGAGATGTGTTATTTTAAATAACGCGTCCCTCCTCCAACTTGCTGTTTCACGAACTGTCACATTTCCATCTCTTCCATTTGTGACAGCTGAACTTGTGCCTGGTTCCCTTATTCTAGGGCTCACCCTGCCCTGCCGTGGGTTAATCGCCCCTGGGGAACCACACATCACCCAGCAGCTCTGTGTTCACATGTGACACCCAAGAGACAGAATCTACCACTGTAAAAGGAGTAAACTGCCAAACACTAAGGGACAAAAAGACAATACAAACAGAGCTGAATCCAAAGGGACATGGGACTCACAGTGCTGTTAATGTGCAGTGAACCCAGGTAACCAGAAGGGTCACTTCACAGGAATCTGAAACCTTTTCTTTAAATCGAGTGGAAGCACTAGAAGTAAAAGCTATGCTGACAGAACCTACTGCCTGACTCACAGGAGACTCCAGGGCCCTGAACTGGAGGACCAAGTCGGCTGGAAGTGTCAAGGAAAACAGGCAGGACCAGAAGTGGAAACGGAAACAGGGCAGAGCACAGCAGCCTCAGTGCAGACTGGAGTTGCGGAAGATGGGGAGAGGGAACACTTGAGGAAACTGGCTGAGAAACGTCCAGGCCCTGAGAGACAGGAAGCAAAACAGACGTGGGGCAGACACGGCTGCCACTGGTGTCACAGCAGGAAGCACAGGGCTGTGGGGCTACTGCGAGGCATGGCAGGAAGACTAGGGCACTCGGACTCTAGGCAGCGGCTCACCCAGAGGCCCAGCTTCAGGCACCACAGATTTTTGAAAAGAAATGTGAAGTGAAGACATGCAGATAGTGAAATTTGAGAGACTCTGTCAACTAATAATTTGTGGCAGATGAGAAATTACTCCTCCAAATCTTATCCTTTAAAATAAAAAAATAGAATAAATTACTAAAAAAACCAAAAAACAAAAAAATAAACAGAAAAGATGAGTGTGTAGGCAGCACAAGGGCACTGAGCTGAGGGTGGTGTGGAGCGTGTGAGGCTGAGATTCAGAGCAGAGGTGGGAGATTGTGACAAAACCGCGTGTAGAGCGACAGTGACAGTGCAGGGCGGAGCCTTGGGGCGGGCGCAGGTGAGAAGTCACTGCAACGGTCAGGGAAGGAACAGCGCTGCAGGCGGCAGGTGTTGATAGGACAATGGTTGATCACCAGAAGAGAGGTGCCAGCCCTGGAAGCCTGGGGTCCTGTCACCACCTGGTGCAGCGACCACTGGTGAGGTCACTGGTCCATGACGGTGATTTGCTAATGAGATGGAACTGCCACTGACATCAGAAAGTACCCGTCCTGCTGAGGTGCTGAGATGCAGATATGGTCTGTGACCACAATACCACATGCAGACAGACACAGAAAGATGCACAGGAAACCATCTCAAGTGTTTAGAACTGATAAATTTCTAGAATCCATTAGTCCAAAAGACACCAGACGAGATGTGGTGGCACTTGCCTGTAATCCCAGTGACCTGGGAGGCTGAAGCAGGAGGATCACCAGTTCAAGGGCATCCCGGGTAACTTAGCAAGACCCATCTCAAAATAATTTGATATTTTTTGGTACCAGGAATCAAACTCAGGACCCTGTGCTTGTCAGGCAGGCGCTATGCCACTGACCTGCATCCCTGGCTCTCAAAGAAGAAATTAGGAAATATGTTTAATTAATTGAAAATAAAATGAAGTATAAAAATTGTGTGATGTAGTTAAAACTTCCGTTCCTTTTTTTTTTTTTCCCGGGACCAGGGATCGAACTCAGGGCCTTAGTGCTTAGCGGCAAGCACTTACCCCACTGAGCTGTACCTCCAGCCCAATTAAAACTGTTGAGATGAAAATGCACACCTTCGATACCTGTATAAGAAAGAAGTGCTGAAAATCCAATAACTAAGCATTCTCAAGAACTTGGAAGAACAGAGCATTGAACTAGATAAATTAGAAGGATATAAGATGATACTGAAATTACAGAAATAGAAAACACATATAGGAAAACTCAACAGACAAATGTCACACTTGAAATAGAATAAATAAAATGATAAACAAATTCCCAGGAAGCATAACCAGGGAAACAGCAGGAGGCTGGACGGTGACAGCCCAAGTGGCACCACGCGGCTGCAGGCCTGCAGTAAGGAGGAGCGTGCCAGGGACTCAGGCACTCAAGATAAACTGAACAAGTCTGGAAAACAAACTGCTGACACAAGAAAATATACAATTTTATCCTAATCAAATGTTCCCACAAATAAAATGCTAGTTTCCAACTCAATTCAGTTACACCTGTGAGTTCTACAGTTTGTGGAGGAACCGATGGCGATCTCAGAAACTTCCAGAGTGAGAACAGACAAGGTGCCTTGAGGAAGGAGCTGCACAGGAATTTCCTGTGGAAATCTGCACTCGTGGTCAGCTGTACACGAAATAAACAACCACAAGTCCAGGTACAGGCTAGACACAATTGCAGCAGAAGTTAAGAATCAATCCAAACCCTATATTGCAGGTGTAAATTAGAAAATGTCACACAGTCATCTCAACAGATGAGAGAAACATTTTTTTCTTAATTTTCTTCCCATTCATTATGATCCAAGAAATTTAAGAAAAGCACTAGATTTCTCAATGTGATGAAAGATGTGGGATGCTAGAAGCTTCTATGCCACAGGTGCTGGATTCTCCTAGGACAGCTTCCTCATACAACAAAACAAGAGAAGAACAGATGGCATTGATTTTTAAAATTTTTATTAGGACATGTTTGCAGTACATAATTACATTCATTATATTTACTGTGGGAGTGGGTACACATCCTCAAGACCTATCACTTCTTTTTATGACCCCTTAAAAAAGAGAAAGTAGTCTTAATTCATTGATAATACATAGAAAATATAAAATAATTTACCGAGTAATGTATTTATGGGTATATAATTGTGGTGAGATCACTTAAGTCCAGTTTACCAAAACAGTTACTCTATGTGTATACAACAAATAATTAGGAGAAAGAGTGTTTTAATGGGCAAGAAGTACAACTAGAGAAGCAAAATACCTTAGGAAAAGCCTTTTGGAAGCGCTCAAGGCCTCCACAGGGGACCTGGGTCGGGTGTGGCCAGGCGTCCTCGAAAATCCAGCTGCGGTGCAGTGGACAGAACCTCCACAGCTCTTCCCATCTCCTGCTGTTTTAAACAAAGAGACATGGGAGTGGATAAATGCTGCTTCACTGACGTGGATCCAAGGGTCATGCATGGCAGGACATCACACAGGAAGAGGATGCAGAGCAGCCATCCCCACCAGGGTGCTGTCATGGGTGGGCAGGTCTTGGCCAGGAAGTGGTTACAGGCCATGAAAATCAAAGCACAATAAGGCACCAGTGGGGCCAGGGATATAGCTCAGTGGTCTAAGCAGCCTGCCCAGTATACACAGGGTCCTGAGTTCAATTCTCAGTACCAAAAAAAGGGGGGGCCAGTATAGCCCCTAAAGGTACTGCCTCTTCAGATGGGCCACACGAGAATCTGCAGGGTGTGGGGCATCAAATCCCGCATACCCTGGGATGCAGACGGGCATGGGCCCCTTGGAGATGGCTCAGCTGTAGCCTAACAGCCCAGTGGGCCTGGACAGGGCTCACAACAGCAAGGACAGTCCACTGCTCATGCCACCATGGGACCCACATCACATCACATGATCCCCACCAGCTGCCAGCAGGGAGTCCTGGGACCCTCACCAGGCACATGTGTGTATGTGCACGTGCTGCTATGTGCTTGCCTACACATGTGCACAGGTGACAGCTGCCTCTGGAACCTAAGCATCTGCTCCTCCTGGTCCCTTGGGGCTTGACACAGGGTGCTCAGGGACCAAGGACTTTGTTCCCTGGCAGAGAAGGCTGGGAGGGGCCCAGACAGAGCCCACAGAGGGGACCTCAGGATCTCTCCCACTATGCTGACAGCTGTGTGACCATGTGAGGTGCAGGACAGGGATGGGGGGGAGGGTGCAGCATGTGGCTGTCAGCCCAGCCAGGGAGAGAGTGGGGGAGGAGGAGCTGCAAGGAGGGCAGGGCCTGGGAAGCAGCCAGGTGTGAGGACACATTGGGGTCCTCAGGCTCAGGCCTTGGCAAGGGCAACATGGACCAGGTCCTAGAGAGCAGAGAGCGGTCACTCTTCCGCAGCTCAGCTCCTTGGCGTGTGAGCACGCAGTTGGTCCTTCATAACACAACCTGCTTTTTCAGTGGTGAAACCAGAGATGCTGAGCCTGGCCCTCGCTCCTACTTCTCCCAAACAGCTGGAGTATGAAATTACCCCAACTGGGCCAGTTTCTCAGGTCCTTCCTGGAGACGTCCCCTTTCCCCTTCTCAGGGGTGTCCTGACCCGCTGGTGGCAGTAGAGGAGGCAGCCCTCACCCCCACCCCCATGCCTTCATGGGCACTGTGCTACAGGGCCTGCTGGTCACCCAGGCGAGACCCTGGCCACAGAGTGCCTGCTGAAGTCCAGCTTACTCCAAGCTGTCACAGTTGAAATGGACAAGATGGAGATGAAGCCCCTGGTCCTGTGAGCCCTGGGTGCCTTCTCTGGCACCAGTGTGTGAGGAGAGGAAATGCTCATGTCTGCTGCAACCCTAAACATGCAACTTCAGATACCACACAAGCCCTGCGGACAGGATACCACACAAGTCCTTCAGATGTCAAGTGCAGCCTGAGGCCCTTTCCCCCACATCCTCCAACCGCAACAGTGACTAGCGCTCCCTGACGGCCTGAGTCCTGTCCTGGAAACGCCCCACTGTCCCTCCAGACAGTGTCCCCTGACCTGAACAAACTCCTCTCTGCCCTGCCCTTGCCTGCATGGAGTCTTTCGCAGCCTGGCCAGTGTCACTGCCTGTGATTTCTTAGGCCACATCCCCTTTCCAGCCTGGGTACCTCCCCCATCCCCAAGGTGAGCTCTCCTCTTCCTCCCAGCTCCCCAAGTGGCAGTTTCCAAGGAGGCTGCCAGGCTGTTGTCTTCCCTCACTGCCTGCCATGTGAGAATGCAAGTGCCTACCCCCTTATGCCATGCTGGCCACCCTTGCTCTTCTCTCCTGGGACTTTCCTTCATCTGAGGACAAAACTGCCACAAGATGGCCCCGGCGGGGCGCGGGAGCTGGATCCTGCAGCTGGGCTTCATGGGTTAGACTCTACTGGGCCCAGGACAGTCAGCTTCCAGGACTCTGTCCCCAACCTGTGGCAGTATGGGGTGTGTGACTCCTCCAGGAGCTGAGTACGCAGTGGCTCAGGGCCATGACCTTATGCTAAGCCATTACCACATGGCCACCAGTCAGAGGGAGTGGTGCCACTGGGTTTCTCTTGTGCTGCTATAGAGAACAAAGTGCTTTTCACTGAGGCAGTGAGAGCCCTTGAGTGAACCTCAGCCTCTTCTTTCCTTCCCTTCTCCCACCCCATCCAAGTTGAGTGGGAAAGGCCCTGGCTGGGGTACCTGTTGCCTTTCCTCTCCTTTGGCCCTCTGCAGTCACATACTGAGGAGCAGGCCCAGGCCCAGGAGAGGGGCACAGGGCAAAGACATGCCAGTCCCAGAGAGAAGCTCTGCTTTTCCTGTTCTAATTTACCGAGAGAAGAAAAATCCTGTCTTCAGGGGTCTTGCTTGGAAAAGAGACATCTTGTGCTGCTGATTTATGAAATCACCTAAAAAGCAGCCAATATGGCTGAGACTCTACCCATAGCATTTGTCTGAGAAAGTGCTGCATCCCCTTGTCCTGTGTCCCTTTGCCTGGGCATACACAGGAGTCTGCAGGCTGAGGCCTAGCCCTGCCTCAGACTGGCAGGGAAGCCAAGTTTGGGTCTATGCTGCCTCCTCCTCTACCTCTAGCCAGTTCAGCAAGCCCAAGCTGTGCTGAATCTGCACCTGACATGAGTCCTGTCTTCACAGGTTATGGGGACTCATGTAGCCACTGGGTGATTGAAACACACAGTGGCTTCAATTTCTGCCAGATTCTTCCAAACCAAAGTGCCTAGGAAACCAAAGATCTGGGGCAAGTAGGGGACACATGTGGTGCATATGTGAGCAGGGATGCATGGGACTGGTGGTGCCTTTGCACATTACAATCAGCGGGGAAACACACTAAATGGAAAAAGATAAACACTGTACATTTATAAAAGATTCATGAGATCAAACAAACTACTCAAGTACTGCAAAACATAGCTTTGATAATATAAACTATAGTTAATCAACAAGCCCACAGTCAGAGACTTTAATTTGCTTCTCTCATAAACCCATAATCAGTAAATTAAAGATACATCGATGGATTATTTCAATAAATATACAAGCCCCCAAACAGGAAGCACACAATCTTTTGAATAGTCATAGAATCTGAACAGCACCAAAAACAAACACAGGCAGATTACACTCAGACTATGATAGAAATGTTTTAATTAGTAATGAAGCAAAAACCAAAAAAAATCTATTCATAAACTTAATAACTACTGTGTTCATTTAACACAATATAAAAGTTAATATACATACAGATTGGAAATTACTGACCAGGAAAGCTCAGTGATCTGCTCCCTGCCGCTTGGGCAGATCAGCTGTGGGAGGGTTGAGTGCAACAACTGTGCCCCCAGGCATGAAGAATGATCCAAAGTACATAGATCACACATGGGACCTTAAACTAGGAAAAGAGCAACAAAATTAAAAGAGAATATGCAGAAAAATTTCAAAACCACAATACCATCAACTATACCTGCCCCTCAAACAGGAATCTGGTTCTTAAAAAGTATAAATAAATTAAGAACTTATCCTCTGCCTGTGTGTACTGTGATATAAAATATTCTGTTCAACCCTTCTGCTTCTGTTAGGGTAAACCAAGGCCAAGTTGAGACCACTGAGACAGGTAGAGTTTAAGCAATGTGCAAGGACAGTATTTTCAGTCTGGATGTGGCTGGCCCAAGGGCAAAAAGACCATTGGCCATGAGCAAGGGGTGAGGGCATATTTTAGAGGGGTCTTTAGGCAGAGGAGAGGGGAAATGCTGAGGGGGGGTACAAAATTTTAGATCTCTGAGTAGGGAGTCTAGTGCTAGGTGATGGACAGGGCAGTGTTGGATACAGGGGCTGCTGGCAGACATAGCATATTTCTTGTGGTTTTCTCCAGAATTGGCTCTCTACAGGTTGTGTAGGGCAACTACAAGCTGGTTAAGCTATGTAGGAGAGCTATTGCTGGTTAAGCTGTGGGAGGGTGGGGGGAATGTATCCTGTCAAAGGCTGAGCTCCCAAAGGTGTGAATAACAGATCTGCTTGGAGAGTTTTTCTCTCCTAGCTGGGCAGGGGTCTAGTTGGGAGACCTGACAGCTTCCAGGCAAAATGAAGGAAGGAGACTGAATTTACCTCCCAAGCAAAACAATAATGACCTCAGATCATGATGTCAAACAGTGGATTTCCAGACACCAGACACCGATAGAACTGACGAGAAGACTACAAATGAGGAGAAGTTCAAGCCGCTTCAGTCTCCTCTCCATGTAGCCTCTAGACTCCAAGGATGAGGTATCCCAGCAGGGGCTGGGGATCTGGGTGAGTCATGGAGGCAGAGGGCACAGGAGACCACCGGGTCCCAAGAGAGGATGGGGGACACACAGGGGGTCCCTGAGCATACAACTGACCAGAGACTCAGCAGGCTCGGCTTCCACAGCCACATGGGGCCAGATCTATGCCCAGCTTCACTATCTGGTTGGATCTGCCTGTGCAAGGGCCTTGGATAGCTATGGTACTATAAGAAGCATTACAGACCAGGCAGCTTAAACAAAATAGATGAATCACCACAGAGCTTTAGCGTCTGGAGGCCCAAGGTCAGGCGTATATGATGTCTCTGCTTGATGTGAGGGCCTCCTCCAAACTCCCATCTCCAAGTGGTTTGGGGCCTCTTGGCTTATGGTTACTATTATGGTCACAAGGGATCCTCCCTGTATACATCTGTGTCATTTTCTCTGTTTCCAAGCACACGAGTTGTTCTGGGTCAGGATCACCCTAAAGACCTCACCTCAAATCAATCATTTGTAAAGACTGTTTCCAAATGAGTCACACTCACAGGACCTAGGCTCAGAATTTTACCATCTGGGAGTGGGACACAAAATTTAACCCACAACAGCAGTCATGAGAAAGGATCACCAGGCTAAACCCTGTTATGTTCCCATCTCAGACAGCTTCAAAACCAGATCAGTAGAAGTCAAATTATTCCCACATAACTGCACCCCAGAACAGAGCTTGGGTGTATCTGTATAGACAGAGAAATGCCCAGCATTAACACATCCACAATATCTGCCATCTAGAAAAAGTTGGCAAGTTGCAAAGAAGTAAGAAAATATGACTCATGAAGGAGAAAGTAAATTACAGCAAAATAACACAGATTTAGTAGATAGTCACATTAAAACAGATCACTAAGGGTGTGGCATGAAAGAGTGTGCAGGTATCTCCCTCCCTGGCTCCTCCCTGCTTTCTGCTTCTGGCTGCCATGACAGAGCAGCCTTTCTCTCTGGTGGGCCCTTCCATCACATCAGTCTTGCCTTGCAGCCAGCTGGCTATGGACTGGAACCTCTAAAGAATGTGAGCCAGAATAAACCTGCCCTTCTTTAAGTGTTGTGGTCATGTATTGCATCTCAGTGACAAGAAAGCTACTAAGACAGACTTTGGTACAAAGAGTGAGACTGTTGTATCTACCTGGCCACAAGTAATTTAAAAGGTTTTGGAACTGGCTCATGATAAGCATTTAGAGAGGTATGGAGATGCTGGCTAGAGAAGTTGTAGAAGGCCGCAAGCTGACCTTGACAGGAGATTCTGGCCAGAGTTCAAAAGACAATAATACTCACAGAAATGCAGACAGTAAAGACTAAACTTCATTTGTTTCCATTGTGCAAAAAGATTCCATTGGAGGTGAACTCATGAACATCTGTATTATGTTCTGGCAGAAAATTTGCCTACATTTTGTTTTTATCCTGAGATTTTTCAGGAGATGAGATTAAGAATACCAGACTAATTAATCTGGTGGATGAAATTTCAAGGCAGCTCAACATTCAGGTGTATCAGTACTGTTAGCAGCTTTTATTTAGATCTACAGTGAAAATCAGAAGCAAGCATCACAGCTAAATGATGTGAAGCTTGGCCACAAAGGAAGAACCTGCAAAGTTTACACCTTTGAGAGCAAGGTTACCAAAATGATTGTCATTTTTTTTTAAAAAAAAAAAGCTAAGTACTGTCCATCAGGACAATAGGAAAGATGGCATCTCAGGAACAGCAAGACCCAGCCCATCACAGGCTCAAGAGTGTAAAAGAGTGACAGTAAACTCCTTTGAAAGACTGTTTTGAAGAGAGGGTCCCCCAGGGCACTCTTCTCAAGAAGGGCTGCCTAAGGCATTGATTCCTGGGAATTCATTTCACAGTGCTCAGCCATTCAAGTATTTGGAGGTCTCCGCAACCATGATTCAAGGGAACCCGGTTAATTCTCATACTGGCAACAGACCTTGGTGTCATCTACATGATTCTAGCTGTACAAGCATGCAGAATGCAAGTCTTATAAGGTCAGGGAGACTCCCACCCAGATTTCAAAAGAAGGTCTGGGAGGCCAGGCAGTGTGCCCTTGGAAGGGCAGTGTGTGAAGCTGTGAGAATAAAGCCAAAAGTGCAGTGAAGACCCCAGGAAATTGGAGAAGCCAGGAATATGGAGTGTCTACTGAGGCAAGCTGTAGGCAATGAGTAGATTATCCCAAGGGAGGCGCTATGAGGACTGCTAACTTTCAATGCCGTAAAGGTGGGGCTGCCCACGCCTTCTGGAACTCATGTCTACCCACAGCCTGTTCAGGGTGGTGAACATGCAGCTCCAGGATTTAATGTTTGCTCTGCTTGTTTTCAGTATTGCTTTGGTCCCATTTCCTTCTATCCCCCTACTTCTCCTTTTGTAATGGCATTGTATATCAGCAGTTTAATCCTCCCTCCAGCTCCTGGGGTGCTGAAAGCCAGCAGTTTGCTTTGGGTCTCAGAAGAAACTTTGGATTTGGACTTTTCAGCAATGCTAAAACTATTTAAACTGGCAGTTCATAGAGATAGACCACATACGTCTTGCATAAAGAGATGTGCATGAGTCATCTGGGGGTCGGGGTGAATATTATGCTTTAGATCTAAATGGCCCTCAGAGCTCTGTGAGTTTGGAGGGTGATTGGACTATGGAGTGCTGTAGCTAAGTGTGATGTTAGGAGTCAGGGCCTGGTCAGAGGGGGCTGGTCACCAGGATGTGGCTTAGAGGAGCCATTCCCCTTCCTGACCACTGCCTTCACTCTCTGCTTCTGGGCTGCCATGACCTCAGCAGCTCTCCTCCACAGTAATCCCTCCCGCTGTGCCCTTCCTGTCCCAGAGCTTCCAACTGTGAGCCAAAACCAACTGTTCCTGCTTTAAATTGTGGGTACTGGGAGCTGTGTCTCAGAGACCAGAAAGTGACTAAGACAGGGTGGATAAAAATCAAGACCCAAATACACACTGTGTACAAGAAACTAACTGTCAAGGTACAGGTGGCCCAGAATCAAAGGCTGGAGAAAGAGGCCCCTCTAGCACCCATCTAAGGTGAGCTTAATCTCAGGCAAAGGTGGTTTCAAAGCAAAAAACATGGCCAAGGGAAAAGTGACGCTTCATAAACATGAAGGTCCAGTGCACAAGGAAGCTATGCCTGTCTCAAACACCCACACACTTGATGGCAGGTCTCCAAGATGAAGCAGAGTTGATGGACCGGCTTGATGGCATGACAGCCCTAACCACCACAGGTGAAAGCCCAGGGGATAAAATCAGCAAGGACAAAGCAAAACAGACATGGGCCAGCACGGTCAAGTGGCATCCAGGACCACACCCAGCCACAGCGGCACACTCCTGACCAGGGCAGAGCCACCCTGCACAAAGCAGGCACAGGGAAGTCACAGCTTGCAGCCTCCACTCTGCATGCCACTGACCCGGCTCCTTTGCTCCCTAAAGAACTGGCCAGAGCTGTGGCCCCATTAGGGCACCCCATGTCTGAGGTGGGGAGGTGGCACGGGGACTACGAATTCTTGGGCCCCTTTGTTTCTTGTGGGGTACAGGGACCCCACTACAGCTCCCCAGGTGGGAGAATCCAACATCAGGGAAGGGAGCAAGCTCATCCCTTGGCCCAGACCTGCTCCCTGGAGGGACATTCAGGATGGAGGACTGGTCAGAAATGGACCTCATGCCTCCCTACACCCAGAGCCATTTCAGCCTCTTCAACCTGCCACTCAGCAAGGACCATGCCCACTCCTAAGTGGGTCTCACACTCAGCTCTCACCATGACATTACATGGGGACAGTGGTTTGGGGGCCGTGATACTGCAGCTGTTACCACAGATTTAGAGGTTCTTCATAGAACCCCTTAGACCACAGCATCCTCAGACCAAAGTACCCACAGCTTGAAGCACTTCATACCACAGGCTTTGCTGTGCATGGACTGGGCAGGAGGAAACATCCTCTAGATTCCACCTGTGATTGAGTGGCAGGCAGTACGCTTCCTTCCCTCCCTCCATAAGTAAGGAGCACCTGTACACACCCAGTGCTCGGGCTGCACAGGGTTCCCTGTCGAGAGGACAAGGCTTCTGGGACTGATGAGGTGCTGACCAGGAACAGACATAGAGGTCAGTGTAGAAGACAGGACCTGTCATGGGCACCAGGGTGCAGCCAGAGCTGGCCGCTGCAGGGCTGGTGGCAGTGGTTGGGTTGTGCTGGGCCACAAGACCCTGGCCCTATGGAGATGGCTTCAAGCAGAAGAGTGAGCCCTGTTCCCGCTCTATGCCCAGTCACTGGGTGCAGGGTAGCAGGGGCACCTGGCAGAGCCACACAAGCCACAGGTGTGGAAGTAGCTGGGTCCACAGGGAAGGGGAAGTGGAGCCCAGAGTGAGCAAGGGGGGTTGCTTGTGAGCTGTGACTGAGCCCCAGGAACTGGTGTGTGGAGGTCACCTTCTCCCCAAGCCAAGACAGCAGAGCCCACAGACCCCTCCTCCAACCAGGCCCAGGGGTCAGGAAAGTGCTGCCATGGCCACTGGGGCAGGGAGTTGCCCAGGACTCTGTGGATGCCCACCCAGGGCTCAGATGCCCCCACCAGGGATCAGGACAGACTCTCTTCCCTTCCTGGCATCTGCCTTCAGAATCTGTTCCCAACCCCTTGGCTGTGTATGACCTCTCCAAGGTCTCCAAGCTATGAGAAATGGCTTGGAGTGGAGGGTGGCCCACAGGCTCCCCTAACACAGAAGGCCTGCTCTAACCTCCCCAAAAGGAAACCCTCGGAGAGGCTGCCAGCTGCCTCAGATCCTGGTATCCACTTCTGCCCATCCAGGAAAGGAGAGATTCCAGACAGAGCCACAGTCCCATGGCCCCAGGCATCTAGCATCCTGTGTGTGTGTTCCCCTCTGCCCCGTGCTGGCTCTCATCTGCGTGACTGGGGTCACCAGCGTCGTAGAGCGGGGGCCGAGGTTGCTATAACCCTTCCTCGGAGTGTAGCTGGAAAGGCTTGCGCATGGGAAAGTGCCCTTGGTGTTACCTGAGGATGTGTGTCCCCTCTTGGGAGGAGGCCACATCAGGGGAGCTGTCCTGGGGGCTGGGGCTGCAGCAGGAGGGTCACCATGTACCCTGAGAGCTGGGGACTAGTTCGAGTCACCCCAGGAGCAGGAGGGCTTGAGCCTACAGCCTCCTCCACGAGGAGCCACTATCTGCTCAGCTTTGGTGTGGTCAGGCTGGCTCGGCTTGGGACAGGACAGTGCCCTGTGCCTTCCTTACAGCCACATGGACTTCCTGGGCGTCCCCTGCTAGTCCTGCCTTACGCTATCCTTACAATCCATCTTCGGGCTGGGAAAGCCATAATGACACCCATTACCAGGATGAAAAGGTGAGGACCCCACCCAGCATCTCATAATTAAATCTGGGAGCAGGGAGCCAGCCGGGTGCCCATGAGGCACCACAGAGCTTAGAGAAACACACATGCATGGGCCACAAGGCAATCAGCCAAGCGTGGAGAGACCCTGGGGGTGGCATCCCTGGTGTCCCACCCCCCATGTCCCGCTGGGAGGAGAACCAGGCCCCATCCATCCGAGCCAGCAGAGCCTCACTAACAGCATAGTGGGTGTGTGGGCACCTCAGGGAAGGGCCCAAAACCTTGCTAAGTCCCTGCTCAGGCCTGGTACCACCCCAGGGCCAGCTCGAATCTCCTTGCTGATGGCAGACTTAGAGGACAGTCACAGAGAAGCCCAGGGTGTGGGCTGTGCCACGCCCTGTGGAGATGGGAGACCCTTTGGCCTCTGCAACCCTGCAGTGGTCACACGAGAAGTGCCAGGGAGGAAGCAGGATAGGAGGGCTCATCCTGGCACAGCTTTAGGGAGTGCTGTAAGATTCTGTGGACTAAACCCTAAATAAACTTGCAGTTCCCTCCACACACACAGGGCAGGCTGAGAGGGAGGGGCAGACAAACCCTGGGACACGGTGGAGACAGCAGACCCCAGGGAAACAGGAGGCCAGCAGAAGGCACCCCATCTATCTCTGGGGCTTCCTGCCAGGGCTGTGGTCCTCTGACTCAGCTGCACACCTCCCATAACCCTGACACACATCCCGTTGTGTGCTTGGCCAGGAGAGACTGCCCAGCCCCAGCATGGACAGTGCTTGGACCTCTGATGTGGTCCTCGCCCATGGCTGGGAACTCCCCAGAACAGTCTCCATTGATACCAAGGTGACAGCACCGAGGGCACTGCATCCTCTTCTCCCCAAGTGGCCTGGGCTCCAGGCTCAAGACAGCATCCTGCAGGGAAGACCCTGACTTGGGGCTCTGGGAAGAGGGTGTGGCATGAGCTCAAGGCTACTCTTTGAGGCTAGGATGAGGGGCCCCACTGGGGCGATCACAGGGCTGCACTGTGGGCCCATAAACATGTGGTGCCCTCTGCGTGTGTGCCAGGGCTCCAGGACTGGGGGCACAGGCAAGGACACAGCATGGTAAGAGTCAGCTGGAGGCAAGGGCAGCTGACCTAGGGGATGGACTTGCATTCAGGTAGCAACAGTGTCAGGGGAAAGGCAGGGAGGAGTGGGAGCAGCCCTGCTAGCTCACTCTAGCCCCTCCTCTGAGCACTGGTCCTGGGGTTTGCTGCATGGACAAAGGAGGCTTCCTGCCTACTCCACTGCCTCGGCCCATAGCCAGCAGCTCCACATGGAAACTGAAAGACAGTGGATGCAGTGCTGGCCACCCTAAACCTCCTCCACGGAGGATGTGGCACAGGGTGATGACCTAGGGTGCAGCTCTGGGGTCACAGGAAGGGTTTCAGGGCAGCAAGAACCTTGGGGGCTCTTGGGGGAAGACGAGGGGTTGGGCAGGGTTCCACCAGTTCCTGTGGATGGGTCTGGCCAGAGACAGAGCTGCTCCCTCTGTGTCACACACAGCCCCAAGTGGAGAGAGAGATGCTCACAAGAGCCATCTGGAGGTCACATGTACCAAGCTTGATGCCCACTGTGCTGGCCCCAATGCCCAGCCAGGCCTGCCTGTCTCTGATGCCTGCTCTTGCTCTCTTGAGCAAGGACAGTGCCCTCCCCCACAGCTGGGCAACCTTGAAGCTGCAGGCTCCGAAAGGTTCAGGCAGCAGGCAGATTCCAGACCCTTGTAGGCTCTGCAGCCTATCCATGGAATATTCAGTTATTTTACTCTCTGTGAGCACTTCCCCTTGCCAGGACCTGTCAGCCTACAAGATGCTGCTCGGTGGAAGGCAACTGTACCAACAGGGTGTGAGGGGAGGCCCTGGGACCCAGGCACCCAGCAGAATGCCCTTGGACTTACTCAAGCGACAGGTGCTTCCTGCCCTGCTGACAGCATCCACCTGGCACACAGATTTCTCTAGAAGTGGCAGGGGGTACAGGGAGAGGTGTGGTACAGACTGAGGCTCACTGCCAGCCTCCCCTCTCTCTCTTTCCCTGGCAGGGAACATCGTGACACCCCCCCCCCACCCCCGCCGTCCCTTTGAGCTGGTGCAGTTTGCCACACCAACAAGACAGAGCTGCATCCCTGGTCCTCAAGTGAGACCTGTAGTGGTACATTTTCTAGTGAAAATTCATGACACACTGCTTTCTGCATGGTTGTTGTGTTCACTATGCCAGTGGACTTGCACGCATGCACACCTGCTGGATGCCACTGTATATCCTCTGTGTGTCTCATGGGCTGGCTTATGTCATTATTGACCCTGGGCCAACTACAAGGGCTCTGGGCCTCCACAGGAGTGATGGTAGTAACCACTGGAGATGGGCTAGTTGGACAGGATGGTTCAGGTGAGACATCCAAGGGCTCAGATGGCCTGGAGCTTCACCACTGTGCATGATAGGGTAGGAAGGAGGAGATGTCCAGGCAGCAGAGGACTACAGGGATGCGTTGGGGGCTGGCACCTTCCAAGGAAGATGGCAACAGGGAGACAGAAGGAATCTGGCTGATTCAGAGGAGGGCTGGCAGGGACAGAGTGAGCAGTGTGGAACCTCAGAAACCTGCTAAGCAGCCACTTCGAGGGCTGAGAGTCAGCGGTGGCCAATAGTGGGGATTCCTACCCACTCTGGACACCTGGAGGAACAACAGAATCTGGACAAAAAGGATGTTTGCCCATAAAGCCACAACAGGATACTGTTAGCAGACACATGCTCTGTATGACCATGTCCTAGAGGGACTGGCTGAGTACCAGAGGAAGAGGTGTGGGTGATGGGGAGGAGGCCCCAGAGAGAGCAGCTGGGTCCAGTAGGAGGGGGAGGAGTCTCTGGAAGGAGAGAAGTGGGCAAGGGTGGGTGAGACCCAAGCAGATGCCTATGGGCCAGCATAGAAAGGGTTGGGGGGGGCAGAGCCAAATGTCAGGGCCAGGCAGGTGAGGAGACCTGGTGCCTCCTGCACAGCTCACAGCCCTAGTCCAGCGAAGTCAGGGGTGGGCATGGTGGCCAGCAACGACCTCATCCATGGTGGGCAGAGGGCTAGGGCAAGACCTCTTGGAGGGGTGCGGGGTGCAGGCCAGCCCAGGATGGATTCTGGTTCTATTCGCAGAATCCTTCTCACCAGCTTCATCTCCAAGTCCCTGGGGGCGTCCTGTTCTCCGTCCCTTTGTCTTCCGACAGCCAAGCCAGACAGGTCGGTCTCTATATCCTGCGGATCCCTAGGGTCCTCCCTTGGAAGGGAGAGGCCTAGCCCCTGGAGTTTTGGGATCCTTGGGCCTCCCGGGATGGTGGATGCGGATCCCCAAGAGCCAGGACCTTTGCCCCCTCCTCAGGGCCCCACCTGCACGACAGTCCCGGGCGGAGCCGTGCGCCGCTTGCTGTGGCCGCGGGGGGCGCTGCGGAGGCCTGTGTTAAAGCCCGGCTCGGGCGCGCGCTCAGAGGGAGCCGGGGAGCCGCTGTTGCCGTCTCCGAGCCGTCCCGGGCCCCGACCCCGACCCCGACCCCGAGCCGGACCCGGGGCCAGCCTACGGATGGGGATCCAGCAGTCCAAGCGCAGCGAGCCCCGGGCGGGGTCCCCCACCGCCCCTGCGCGTCCCCGGGCTCCCGCGGGCGCCGCGAACCGTCGGAGGGAGAGCCCCGAAGGTGAGCGCCAGGGGACCCCGCCGGGTGGCTGGCGGTGGGAGGGGCGGCCGGGGCTCACGGCGTGCCTCACTCCCGCCCGCGTTTCCCGCCAGGAGACAGCTTCGCGGTGACCGCGTTCGCCGGTGGCCGCAGGGGCGCGGAGGATGCGGAGCGGCGGGGCGGCGCGGAGCACCGCGCGCGGGACAAGCAGGTAGGCGGCGGGGACAGGTAGGGGACCCGGCCGGAGGGTGTGCCCGGGCTGAAATAAGGCCGCGGCAGGCGAAGGCCAAGCGAGGGGGCCGCTGGGTGGGGGTGTGAGGGTCCTATAGCCCGGCTGGGATGGGGTGGTGAAGTTGGGGAACGGGGTGTGGGAGAGGCCAGGATGTTCCAGGCTGGAGGCCCTAGGGCCTGAGCCTCAGTCCCCAGGTGGAGTTGGAGGGTCCTTGTTCAGTAGGGTTGGCCCTGTCTTCCACAGTGACCAAGACCAGCAGGGGGTCCCGACACTGGAAAGCTGAAGCCACCCAGACCACAGCTGCTGCTCAGGGTCTCAGGGTGCTTTTTCTGCCTGGGTGTCCCAAAGGGTGGATTGGGAAGCCCTGTGTCCAGTATCAGACCTGTTCCAGCCGGGAGGCCCCAGGAGCATCTTGGCAAAGCAGCCCCTGGCTTGTATGCCAGCGCCGCAGTGGATGTTAGTTTTTCATTGATATTAGGGGCGGTAGGCCATGCCAAGGGCCTGAGATCCCCTTGCCCACTGTTGGCTCCACCACTCCACATCTTGCATGAGCACTGTACCAGGCCCCACATTCCTCATCCTCTATGGAAGGACTTCTGCCCCTTGTAGCTGGAAAGTCCTGGGTGTGTGTGTGTGGACGCTGCAGCTCCATTCCGAGCCAAGGCTCCTGGTGCTCAGAGATGAACGCAGCCGCTTTGCTTTGTGCTTCCTGGGTGGGTAATGCTGTGTCTGTGAAGGTAAGAGAGGCACATGGGTCTCTGCTTGGCACGGTGAGAACACAGGAGTCCAGGAGAGCCCTGGCCCTATCTTAGCTGTCATGCGGCTTGTGGGCACATTGGTGGCCAGCTCACTGGCTGTCAGGGCTGGCCTTTTGGGCTGTCATTGGTCAGATGTGACACTGGGCTTTGTCTACCTCAAGGTGACAGGCTTGAGCCTCCCTGTCTCCTGACTGTTCAGCTTGAGGACCTGGTCCTAAGGAAGTCTGAGGGCAGAGGGCGGTGACAGAGCTGATATCACTCCAAGTGCATCCTGGGTGTGGGACCTGGGGTTCTAGGATGTGCATTCAGAGCTTTTCTTGGAGTGGTGGGGTCTGGCTAGCATTACTTTCAACTGTGCCCTGACTTCATGAAGCTGAGGTCCTTTCTCAAATGGGAAAAACTGAGGACTGAGGCATACGTGACATACCTCGGCTGCCAGATGATCGTGCTGCTGTCCCAGGCTGTCCTCAGTCACTGTCCAGGAGGCCTGGCCAGGCCCACCCTCACCTTGAGATGCCTGGTGGGTGTAGCTCTCTCCCAGCCGTGTCCTCGCTGCCAGATAGAAGCCCCCTCTCGGGCAGCTCTTGCCTCAGGTCTGAAGGGGTCCAGTGGCTGCCCAGCAGGGGAAGAGCAGGTGCTGGACCTTCCCTTCTGTCTCCTGCCTTCACTGTCTCTACCTGGCATCCAGGGCTCCCGTATCATCCATGTCCTCCTGGTAGAAAACCCTGAACCTCACAGAAGTCACCATGTTTCACATAGAGTGACAGTGGGCCTGTGGAACTGTGGTAGTAACCCTGTGCCTGGTCAGGGCACATTTAAGCCTATCTCATCTGCCCAACCCTCACTCCAGAACTGACTACATGTATCTGTGGGCCCCTGAGCCCTTGAGTCTCAGTGTCCTGGGTGGAGTCCCCTCCTTGCCATGCATGGTTCTGGCAGGGCCACGGGGTGGCCTCCCTCAGGGCCTCTGAGGCCTGGGCTGTGGCTCATCAGTGATGGCTGTGAGGGGAACAAGTGGGACTGACAACACTGGAGGCAGTTGAGGTTGTGGGTGGCTGAAGTCACCAGCAGTAGCGGGGTGGTGGCTCTGGTGGTGCTGGGTCACAGCTTTTCTAAGTGGTGGCTGTCCATGGAGGAGCAGTGGTGGTCCCCTCAGTTTGCAACTCATTGCTGGGCTGTCTTTCATTTCCCCAGCACCCCTGCAGCTGGTGGAAAATGTTTTAGAGGACTGTCACTGTCACCAACTGGGTTTTGATGTGAGTGAAATACAGCCTGAAAAGGGAGTGTTCCCGCCAACTCCAAGGGTGGCATCTTAGCAGGGATTCTGGGGACCTGCTTATGTGTAAATTGAGGGGCTGCCACATCTGCAGGAGGGGAGGACACAGTGAGTGACATGAACCCTGGGGTCCTCTGGCTGCCCTGTTCTGGGCCAACCACAGTGCAGAGATGGCCTGGTCCACCACACCCACATGGAGTGCAGTGGTGCAAGGGGGCAGATGAACGGTCTGTGGACCAGGCAGGCATTCCCTGTCTGCCCTCTGCCTGATTTCTGGAGTTGGAGGCCCAGCCCCACTGCTCTTGGATGCTTTCCTTTAGTGACAGTTCCAGGTGTTTGTCCCTGTAGCATGGCTGTGGCAAGCACTGTGCTTCCCCTCTCCCTCCCCTGCAGGGTTCACAGCCTCTGCCCAGGTTTAGGGACACCTGTGTTTCCTGTGGTTGTCCCTAGGAAGTCCCTTGGTGCATGTCACAGCCAACATGGGGCATGGTGTGGAAGCTCAGGGATTCATATGCCCAGGGCAGGAGGTGGGGGTGTTGCAGCTGCTCCTTGGCTACCAGGCTTCAGGGTCTTAGAAGGGGCAGCATTGCCTGGGGCTCTCTAGCCCAGTGTCCAGTGTGGCCTCAGAAGACATTGTCTCACACCTCCTTTGGCTTTGTGTCCCTTGTACCTGGCTTTGGGGATGTACCCTGGTCTTTCAAAGCCCTCATGGATGTGCCTGGGGCCCAGGACGCAAACACTAGGCTGGAGGCTAAGGATCCCTAGGGTTTGGGGTAATCATCCTCACTCTCCCACAGATGCCCTGGAAGGCCCAGCTTGGCTGCGATGGTGGAGCTATCCCCACAGGCCCAGGCTGTGGCCAATGGCATCTATGACTCCCAGGGTCCAAGCATGGAGCATCTGCCCTGCCAGGGGCCATCGGTCCCTGGGGCCTCCATGTCCAGGGCTCAGATGTGGCCATGTGGGGCAGCAGCCAGCAGCCTGCCTGTGGCAAGGAGCAGCTATTGATGTCCCAAGTGGGCCTGAGGCTGGGCAGTGGAGCTGTGGCTAACAGGGTCAGGGGATGTGAATCCCATGGGAGGCCCTGTAGCTACTGGGAGCCATGGTGAGTGTCTGCTGCTGGAGATGGGACAGGCTTGCAGAGTGTGTGATGTCTACCCTCTGCATCTGTAATGCAAACTTCAGAGATTGACCATGCCAAGATGGGGACTCTGGGGGCCCAGGACACCCCAGAGACCACCTGGAGCTGAGTGGGAGGATGGAGCCAGGGCTGCTGGATTCCTAGGCCAGCTTCCCTGAACTGCTGCTCCTTTTGCTCCTGCTTGAGCTGAAATTCAGCATCTGGTCGTGAAAGAAGAGTGGTGACTTTGCTGGTGCTCAGCTGTGGGAAGCCAAGCCCTTCCCTGTGGAGCCCACACCCTTCCTCTACTTCCTTGTCGCTTGATCACTGGGTGATTCTGGTTCTTGCTTTGCTGAGTGAAGAGCTACAGTTTCCCTTCTTTGAAGCCCTTTTTCCTCAGTATCCTTCAGCCATTGGTCCAGCAGCTGTCTGGCCAGATGTGCAATGCTGCGGCATGGACTCAAGTGCAGTGAGGGCAGGCCCCGGGGCAGCTGAAAGCCAACCCAGTCACTACCACTGGCCAGCAGTCCTGTGGGGCCTGGACCCTCAGAAGAGGTGCTGGGTCCAAGGCCGGCACCGGCATGGAGGCCACACCCCAGTTGCTCACTTACATGGTGTGCATGGAGTCCAGGCCTGAAAGACACTGAGCAGTAAGCCATCTAGGCTGTGATCCAGCATCATTGTGCTGGGAGACCAGGTCTGCCAGAAGCCAGGATTACAGCCAAGTCACAGCTGGCTCCCTGGGCCCTTCCCTGCTGAAGGAGCCCTGCTGGCTGTCCTCTCAGTGGGTAGAAGCAGCAGGTCTGGCTGGCAGGCATGATTCGCTCCTGTAACCTACAGTTGTCCAACAGTCCTGCAGTGTGAGCCAGGCAGACCCTCTCCTGCCCTGTCTTTCCTACTCCTAGATGGACGCCCATGTCAAAAAGCCCCATACAGGCAAGGACAGGCCTGTGTCACCCAGGAAGTCCACTGTGGGAGGAGGTAGAGAGGGAGGCCCACTGTGCAGGTGGTAGAGAGGCCACATGGTACTTGCACAGCTGGTAGGGGGGTGGCCAAGGGTCGCAGGGACAGAGTTGCTCTTGGGGCAGCCACCTTATCCCTGCCCTGATGCCCTTTCCAGAGTCCCTGATGGGTGCCACTGTGCACTCAGGGCGAGGTAGACGTTTGAGGCGATGCTATGTGTCCACAGAGAAATCCTTCATGCAGCCAGCGCACTATAGCTCCTCTTGGCCCTGGACACCGGTTGGGGAGGGTGTGCCTGCCCCAGGATGGGGGCTGCCACTTATGCTTGCGCATCTGTAAGGGGTGTGGGCTCCTCAGAGGCCGATGCTCACCCAGGATGGGCCATAGCCTCTGCCCTCTCTGCTTAACCTTGCAGCTGGCTGTGCCCTGGGAAAGAGGGGCGGGCTCTTGGCTGTGCATGCTCTGTGTCCCCAAGGTCACTCACAGAGGAGCCCTGATGGTGCTTCACAATACCAGCAGGAAGCCACTGTCAAGGCCCACTTGGAAAAGAGGAACCTGAGCAGGGCAGGGTCATGCTGGGTGGATACCTGGACTGGGATCCCTGTAGGTAGACCCTGGAGTCCACGTCCACCCTGAGCCACTACACCTGCCTATGCCTCAATGGTAGGGGTTGATGGGGAGCCGGGCTGGGAGCCCCATGCTGGGTCCCCATAGGAGAGGTTAGTGAGGCTGCTGCAGTCAACATGGGTGTTACAACCTTGGGGAATGTGGGATTGCTGGAGAGTGGCTGTCCAGATGCCCTCGGGGCCAGCCAATGCCACAGGCCTGTGACAGGACAGGCAGTACAGTCAGCTGGAGGTAGAGGCATGGGCAGAGCACCATGGCAAGAGCAGGAGCTGAGTGGGAGGAACTGTGACCATCCCAGACTCCTCCCCAGAGACTCACTGACCACAGACAGTGCGTGCTGACCTCTCCATGACACTGGGCAGGCATGGGGTGGAGGATCTGCCTTCCCTGTCACGCCCTGGGCACTCTGAGCCCCCTCCCAGCTGTACAGCCCTCTCTTTGCACACACAGATTTGTTACATGACCTAGGCTCTTGACTACAACACTGTCTGGGCCCTGGGGCCATATGTTATGAGATGTCCCTGAAGCCAAGTTGCACTTCATTGGTGACAGGCCTGGTCAGGCTCACAGTGGCAGCTCTGGTCAGGCTGTGGCTGGCAGGGGTCTTCAGGTGACAGTGTCAGTCGGTCTCTGTGAGGTTTGCTTTGAGGCAGTGACATGTACGCCAGCGTCCTGCATGTGCAGAAAGGTCCTGTCACTGCTGGGAAGGGGTATCTCTGCTGGTCTGACATTTGTGTCTCTCCAGAGGGGATACGGACTCCTGGCTGAAAGGATAGGAAGCCACCTAGGGGCTCCTCGGCTGTCCAGGGGCTCAGGTGGGGTACAGATGGCACATGGGAGGACAGAGGCCACGCCTGCCTGTTGTGGAGGAGCTGTGGATGGACACAGTGGGCGCTGCATCTCTCATAGTGCTGCCCTTGGCCTCTGGGCCCTGGCAGCCAAGTCATGGACCAGAGGACAGAGACCAGGCCCATATACCCTGCTCCTCCAGCCACTCCAGCCCTCGTGACTGGAGCAGCAGGTTCTCAACCCCACGTCCATTACTGTGATTGTGTCCTCAGAACCATGTGCTGCTGTCTTTGCTGTCTCTGTGGTTGCACTGAGCCCAGGGATGTAGCTGGGCCTCCCACCCTCTGAGTCTACCCTGCAGCTCCCTGTGTGAGAGAGACAAAATCTTTTGTTACTTAACAGAGAGGAGCATGTGGGCCTCTTCTGGACATTTTATCCTTCCCGAAGGGGTCTGGGCAACTTCCCGGGGGAGGCCTGGATTGATCCCTGTTCCTTTAAGGCCCCTCTGACAGACCCAGATCCTGCTCAGCCTCCCTTTGATCTCTGCAGCTGTGGGCCGGCAATAACACAGCCCAGTGGGGAGGTTCTTAATGCAGTGTACAAGGAGTGTTCCGCACAGCACCACGGAGGGTGTTTAAAAAACAAGAAAAAACTTTTATTACTTTTTCTGAGTCTCTATATCCCCAGGGTCCTGGCTATAATCAAACACAAGCCCCTGGCCTTCCAGTCTCCTCTCTGCTGAGTATGTTGGCATGATGCACAAACACTCAATGCCTTCTAAATTAAAGGGAAAGAGTGCTGAGAGTTCAGCTGAGCTCTTTTCCATCTTTGGAATTGATCTTCTTTGAAACAAGAAATAGGCAGCTGGGGATATAGCTTGGTGGCACAAGTGCCTGCCTGGCAAACACAGGGTCCTGAGTTCAATTCCTGGTACCAAAAAAACATATTCATTTGCCTCCATACCACCCTGAATGCACCTGATCTCATCTGAAACAGGAAACAGACATTCATAGGAATAAAAGAAAACAAAAATGCCAGGTGGTTTTCCTGTGACACAGTCCAAATCCAGGGCCTGAGCCTGGTCTGCATGTGAGGCCAGTGGATTCGAGGTCTGAGGGCAAAGTTCCAGAATCTGGGGAGCCTCGTCTGGCTTTTGTTTGTCGTTTTGCACTTGCTGAGACCAGGACGCAGAGAACAGCACAGAGCGGGAGGCCACTGTCCTGGTCTCCTCTTCCTGGGAGTTCCAGGGCGGGAGAACACAGCCACCCCAACCCTCATGACTGGAGCAGCAGGTCCTCAGCCCCACGTCCGTCACTGTGTAGATGACCAACAACATGTACATCAGGGACATCAGGCTCTTCCAGGTGTAACACCATAGAAGGCACCCCAGCACTCTGTGCCAGCAGGGAGGGAAGCTGGAATCACAGAGGGCCTCAGTGCGATATATGCAACACTGGACTACACTGTTTAACCAGCGGTGCCAAGTGCGCAATGCAAAACTAAGCTTCAGGACTTGGGATAAATGTGGGGTGTGTTCCGCATGGCTTCTGGCCACCCAGTCCTCAGCTCAGGTTGTGCATATTTGTGTGTGTGAACCACCTGTAATGTGTGCAGACACATGCAGGATGCGTGCACACATGAATATGTGAGGCTGCACACCTGGCATTAATGTGTGCTGACAACTGTCCTGGGGACATTCCTGTCTACCTGCTACCCCTGGCAGAGGGTGGACATGGGGGGATGTCTGTGCCCTGTGGGTTAGCGTGCACCCAGCTCCTCCCTCCTGCCTTGGGTAACTTGGATGTCCCATGTCACCTGGTCCCCACTGACCTCTTGCTGCCTGAGGTCTGCCCTACAATGTTGCACATATCGCACCGAGGCCTTCTGTGACTCCAGCTTCCCTCCCTGCTGGCATGGAGTGCTGGGGTGCCTTTGATGGCACTGTGCCTGGAAGAGCCTGAATGTCCCTAGTGCGCACATTGTTGGTCATCTGTACAGTGCGTGTGGGGGCTCAGGGTCCAGTGTGCTTTTGGTGGGTGGCTCTGTGGCACCTTCCACATCTTTCTTCACTGAGCAGTGGAAATGGGGAGAAGCTGCACTTCTCTTATCCCAAGGTCATGGAGACAGATGTGTTGGAAACTCCTGGTCTAGCCCAGGAGCCTGTGGGTATTTTAAGGCCCCCCCTCATGCCACAGATTCTCTACATGTGAATGTCAAAGTGGTCTTCACAAACTCTCCAATCAGATGGTCCCAGCCCAAAGCACTGTAGGCAGAACCGAGCAGGCCCTGGGCCCGATGGCCTGGCCATGTGCTAGCTCCCCTCCCTCGGTCGCATGCCCTCGGTGACTGGCTCAGGAGTAAGGCTCCAGACATGCGGACCAGCCCCCACTGCACATGTGGTGGAGTCATTAACCCATAAAACTCTGCTGTCCCATCTGAAACCGTTTAGTGGAGGAAACCCAGATCTGGACTCCAAAGCCCCAAGGCGGTTTCAGACGCAGCTGAGGACCTGGTGTTGGAGCCAGGCTGTGGGAGGGGGGCCTTACCCTCCTCAGGGCTTTACCACCTTCCCAAAACTGTGACACCAGGAGCCACCCAAGTCCAAACACAACAGGCTGGATGTTCTGTGTCCAAGAGTCCCAGAAGCTGGCCCAGCATCTCCAGTCCCTTCCACAGCCCTTCTGTGTCCCTGACCCTTGTCCTTACCCTGGGACCCTCGACCCCTTCCCCATTGACCTCCTCAGCACCTCTAGCCCCTCTCTTTTCCTAGGGGCTCAGCCCTGTCCATGGGTGGTGTCCCCAGTCTGCCTGAGGGATGCCCACAAAATTCACATCCAGGACATGGGAGGCCCCTCAGTTGACCAGGGTCATTGGTGGCCTGTGTGTGGCATTGTCCTGGACTCCCATGGGGCTCTGGTCTGCAGTGTCATCAGCCAGCAGCAAAACATGTTTGAGGGTGCTGAGCTGCACTGCTCAGCCTTACCCAACCTCACCCACCCTCAGGGCCATTGACTGAGTCTTGCCCAGACCTCTCTAACCTCTAGGCCTCTGGTCCTCACACTGGCCCTATGATCATCTGTCCCCCCAGGTGGGTTCTTCCCAGCCCCCAGGCCCAGAAGTGTCAGGACTGGACATGGCTGAGCTGTGCCCAGGGGTCAGAGGCACCTGCTGGCCTGTAGCAAGGCCATCTGTTTCTTCTGGAGAGTTCATGGCTGTTGGGGCAGTATGCCTATGGCGGTCTGTTGAAACCTGTAGATGGTGACTGTCTGGTGCTGGACAGCTAGGGAGGGGCTCTATCTGACAAGCTGCACCTGTTCAGGGCCATAGGGGCCCAGGCGCCTGACCTGCTGCTTTGTTAGACATTCCAACCATAAGCAGATGACCTGCTACTCATGTTCTGGACATTGTCATGGGTGCCTCTGCCCCAGCCTTACCCATTCCTGTTCCTACGCCACCTCTCCCTGACTCCTACATACTCTTTCTGCCTTGTCTCTCTCTGTGTTACCCCTTAGGACTTTGCCCATGTGAGTCCCCCTTCCTATCCTCCCACCCCAATATTAGAGGAGACAGAGTTTGCCCAGACCCTCTGGGGCCCACACAGCCTTGACCTTGTGTTCTGCAGGCCATTGCTTCTGGGTCATAGGCTGGGCTATGGCCATCTGTATGTCTTTCCTGAGAAGTGTACCTGATGTGTTGCACAGCAGGGGGTTTTCCCACATGGTCCTCATGCCCACCCACTTGCCCTGGTGGGACCTGGATCCTGCTCACAGGAACTCAAGCTGAGTCCTCTCCCAGAGACTTGGGTAGGCTGGGTTGTAGATGCAGTGCACGCTTTCTGGAGAGTTGGTGTTCACACCAAATGCTCTCCCCTCATCCACAGAGGTGGACACCATCCTCTCCTAGGAGAGGTGCTTGAGTGTCCCATTGTGTGTTTGTGAGGAGGAGGCCTGTGCAGTCCCAGCCACCCTGGCTGACCACTGTCCCTGCACAGCTGTAGCACATGCCTTGGCACGTGGGAGCCTGGTCTTCCAAGGTGGATGCGTAACGTTGGTGCTTAGAACTCTTGCACAGCATTAGAGGAGTCTGACCTTCAAGGCCAGCTGGTCCCTGGCTGGGCTAGGGTACAAGCCAGAGTCAGGGATTGACTGTGTCCTTGGCCTGACCCCTGCTGCTGCTGAGGTGTAGGTGGAGGCAGTGTGTCCCCCACCTGCAGCTCAGGAACACTAGGAGTACTGCGTTACTATTATCCCTTAGTTTTTGCAGACTGATCACATTCGCAATCTCCCAAATGAGTGGACACTGAAGGCTAAGTAAAAGGGACAAGTGGAATGATATCAGCGCTCCAGGAGGATCAAAACCCTTCCACGGAATTCAAGATTCTCTCGAGGCTAAGACCAAGGTCTTCTCTGGGCAGCCTGTATTTGTTTAGTTATCAGAACAAGGGAGGGGCGTACTCAAGAAGGGAGGGAACCACTTAAGGACTTCTCTGAGTAAGGTGTTATATTAATTTAGAAGAGCTATGTTAACTCCAGGAAGGTCTCCAGCTGCCCTGGGCTGTGACCTTATCTTATCCTTTGAGGTTTCACAGCTTCACCCACCATTACAGACCTTAGTAGGGACCAGTGACTCAGAGGTTCACTTACTGAGTCCCATCTATGGACAAGGGGCCTCGGCCTTGGACAGACTCACAAGTAAGCATGGAAAGTCAATTGGTTAATTTCAATCCTGCTTGGAGCTGCTTCGTAGAGGTCTCCATCATAGGAGCAGGGTTGGTCTCTGGCCCCCACAGAACTGGCCCCTGGTCCCCGGCTGCTGGTCCTCTGAGAAAGCAGGGGCCAAGGTGCCCTAGGAAAACCCCCACCCCTTGCCACTTCCACGCATAGGCAGATGTGGGAAGTGCTTGCAGGCCACGGCCTGGGATGTCCTGGGACAGCCAGGATGGGTGGAAGTCAGTGTTTGGCAGCTGGGGTGTAAGGAGGGGGCTTAGTAGGAAAGGAGGCCACAGGGATCTCATGAGTCAGCTCCTGGGAGAAGGGTGGTGACCACACAGGGCAGGCGATGTCACCTGTGCTTGGGAGACGCATTACAGGGACTTGGCTGCCTAGGAATTCACTGGGAGGGGCAGCACATATGTGTCACTGGAAGCTCCTACCCTCTGTTCTGAAGCCATGCATATTAGAGGGCATTTGTCTGTATACAGCATGGGTTGGGTGTAAATTACTGCCATAGAACCCAGGTCTGCTGCCTCACAATGCCCATGTCCCCCTCTTTGATCCTGTCTCAGATGGTGGTGGCAGCTTTGTGCTTAGGATCCGCAGGTCCAAGTTTGTCAGGGGTGGGGGCTCCTCTGCAGTGGCTTTTGCCAAGCACAGGGAGAGACTGCCAGCCTGGGAGTAGGTGGCAGGGCCCAGGGTGGTTAGTGTGGCCCTGGCCAGTGATAGCAACCCTGGCCCATTATAGAATCCTGGTCAGATATAGAAAGCTTGGTCAGTTATAGAAACACCGGTGGTTATAGCAGCACTGATGGGTTATCACAGACTTGATTGCTTATTGTAGCCACAGTTGGTTACTATAGCCATGATTGGTTAGTGCAGCCCTGGGCAGTTATAGCAGCCCTCGTTGGTTGTTGTAGCTATAGTTGGTTATAGCAGCACTGGTTGCTTATAGTAACCCTGAGCTGTTATTGCAGTGGTGGTTGGTTAGCGGGCCAGTGATTTAGCTCAGTGGTGCAGTGCCTGCCTGGCAAGCCTGAGGTCCTGAGTTCGATTCCCAGTACTCCCCTCAGAAACCTGTAACTGCAAGCAGTGATTGGTTAGCGTAGCCCTGGTCAGTTATCGCAGCTTGGCTGGTTATCTTGTGTATGGAGTGTGTCCGGGGACAACTCTGGTCTATGCAGGGTTCCTTCTGTGGTGCTGGGCACTGTGCCCAGGGCCTCCCCACCCTATGCAAGGAGGCACCCAGCCTCTTTCTGTCCTAGATTCTGTGAGACCCCCCCATGTCCACCCTGTGCTCTGTAACAAATGCAAGATGCCAAAAATGGTGCTTGGGTGATTTTTAAAATTGCCTTTGGGTCTCACATGGTGGGAAAGGCATGAAGAGCTGGGATCAGGATGTGAAACTTCAGCCCAGCCCAGCCATCATACCCAGGTCTCAGACCCCTGCACCTCCACTTCCAGCACCCACCTGGGAGCTGCCACTGTCCAGCCCACAGAGGTCTTGGGATGATGCAGAGCACTTCCCAAGAGTTCCACTGGTGGTCAGCTGGCTCCAACCGAGAGGACATCACTGCCCTGCTCACTTCTGTGGGAAAGCTGTCTTGAGTCACGCAGGGTCTGGCCTGGCTCAGCCTGAGGTGCAGTGGAGAGAGTGCCATGTGAACAAAGGCATCAGCCTGTCCCAGATACAGCCCCGGGGTGGTCATGGGTGCTGAGGGGCAGCTGCTGCACTGGGTCCCTTGCCCTTTTGGCCAGCACTTGGTGGTGACTCAGGGCCACAGCCCTGGGTTGCAGAATCAGCTTTCTGTCCTGAGATGATCAGCTTGAAAGCAACACTGCTGACATGGTGCACAGCTCTGGAGGCACCAGGCCTCATGGCACTGGGCCTGGGCAGCACGGCATGGTGGAACATGGGACAGAACCACTGTCCTCTGGCCAGGAAGCACAAGAGGAGGTGTCTGATTTTGAGGGGACCTACAGTGCACCTCCTAGTAGTTTGGCCACCTCCCATCAGAAGCAGCTGGGTAAGGGCACCTGGGGATATCCCAGATCCAAGCTGATGCTCAGCTTGGTGTCCACTGCCTTGGTTTCCCTGGGCAGTGGTGTCTCCACAGGTGGCAGACTCAGAGCCTAGACATGCAGCCTGGTGTGGGATACTATCACCAGCGCCTGAGCTCCCCTTGAGCTCCAGGACCCGCATACCTGATGGAAGCTCAACTGTGGCTTCACAGGATGTTTTGATTTTGCAGAAAACTTTTAATCAAAAGTTAGGATTTTAGCAGTTACTGGGCTTCATCTTGACCTCCACCTGGGTTAGTGACCTGTCCTGTCCTTGAGAAGGAGAGTGTGCTGTGCAATATGGATGAAGAAGGGCCCTGTGGTGCCGGAGCAGACCCTGAGGACTGTGCATCTGGAAAACTGCCTCTGAAGCATTCTGAGTGCTGCTTTCTTGACCACCTGATGTGCTGGAGGTCTGGAGATAGGAGGGCACAGGCGACCCCAGAGGCCCTGAAATGCCAGGTGCATTTCCTGACAGCACCATGGCATGGCCATCAAGGGTATCATGCCCCTCAGGCTCTTGCTTATGGGGTCTCCCTCAAGGCAGCCATCTTCTCTGCCCCCAGCTCTGTCCATTCCAAAGCCCACCAGCCCAGTGTTGCCTCAAGCATGGGTCTGGGGCTCTGCTCTACAGCTTTCTGTACACATCCTGTTTCTTCTTCCACGTCCCGTGCATCTGTCACTCTGGATGGGAACCACGTGAGCTTGTGTTCTGTGCTTTTCCTTGGGTAAAGCATTGCTTGAATGTGTTCAAAGTCTTTCCCATCTTTCCATAACTGGTCCTGAGATGCACTGCTGCTGGCTGGCAGCTTCACATCTCAGCCCAGCCTTGCAGGAGGTGACGTCCCCTCAGCAGCTCCATGGAGCACTGCCATGGGTCCTGGGCACAAATTTGGTGAGGGCTCTGTGTGCTGGTGGGAGCAGGGGCAGGGAGCCATGCAGGCAGCCACAGCAGGTCCTAGGAGCCTGACATGGTGGGTGTCTGCATTCTGCATGAGGTTGGGCCTGGGACTTCTGTCTCAGGGAGGAGGTGTCCTGAGGCATGCAGAGTCGAGCATGTCTCCCTGCCTGCCCAGCTGAGCATGGGTCAGTTGCTACCCTGTCTTCCTGCAGGAGCTGCCCAGTGAGGACCCTAAGGAGGGGCCTTTCCAGGAAGACCAGGGCCCCCTAGAAGGTGAGTTTGGTCCCCCCAGCTGGTCCTCCCCACCCCTCAGATGTCACTGTCCTCCATAAGGACATCCTCCCACAGGCACACACATACTGGGCTCCATATCAGACGTGAGCTGGACCTGGCCATCAGAGACACAGAAGTGAAGCCATGTCCCCAGTGCTGGCTTATATCATGGCTAGTCTTAGGAACCCCGGTCTGCATGGGGAGGCTGGCTGTGTGGACTGGCACCGAGGCTGAGGTTGTATGCTGCAGGAATGGTGACCCATCAGGTCTGGGTATCTGCTGCGAGTGTGGTCTTTGATGTAGTCTGTCCCCATGCAGAGTGACAGGTCACCGCAGGACTCCCAGAAAGTGGGACTGTGCAGATGGGAGGGGCTGATGGTGCTGGGACCCCAACCCCAGTCTGCTAGACAGTGTCAAGCACTCTTGCCCCGAGAGGTTGGGCTGCTCCCTGGGAGCTGCTGTGAGTGGCACAGGGCCAGGGGACTGAGGGAGGCTGAGGATGCCCTGGATGAGGGGTCCCTGCCCTCCTTACTCCACAGCAGTGGGCTCTCTGCTCCAGCCATTGGGAGGGGTCAACAGCTTGGCATGGGAGGCAGCAGCCACTCCCCTGCCCTCCAACATCCCAGGCCACACCCTGGGCTGGCCCGTCTCTCACCTCTACTTGTCCCACAGTGGTTTTGCCCCCTGAGAAAGCTGAGGGCCAGGAAGGCCCAGGACAGCTCCTTGGTGTGGATGATGGAGAGAGGGCAGCAGCCCACGAGGGCCCGCGAGGAGGGGCCAGGAGGCACCTGAACATTGATGTAGGTCTCAGCCCCTACACACATGTCCCTGGGTTTCAGCTTAACTCTCTGGAATTGGGAGCCTGGCAGTTGTGTGGCCTCTTCTCATTCTGGGTGACGCTGCTGAGTGCTGGCACAGGCAGAGACAGCATTGTGGTGGGGAGGGTGGAGTTGGGTGAGGATGGATCTGGAGGTGCCAGGTCATACCCTTGGCTGGGGCAACCTCAGCCTCATCCAAAGGAGATGCCCCAGGGAGGCATCCTGGGTGGTGGGTCCCTGAATCATGTGTGCAGAGCCCTGGGCCATGGCAAGACAGCTGGTCCCCATTCCTACTGCACCTGCAGGCCCTCCAGTGCGATGTCTCTGTGGAAGAGGACAACCGCCAGGAGTGGACGTTCACACTCTACAACTTTGACAACAGCGGGATGGTCACCAGAGAGGTAACGCACCTAGCACCCGTGGAGAGTGCGTTTGGGTAGTTCGAGGTCTGGAAGGATCCAGCTAGCCCAGAGAGCAAGTGGATAGATGATGACACCCAGCCCACTATGGGGACAGACCAAGCCCCACTAAAGGGGAGAGGGGAGGCCCAGGGCAGGGAGGAGGCATAGGAGAGCAGACCCACTGTGTGTCCTTGAGGGCTGGTGTCCTCATGCCTGTGACCCAAGGTGGTCCCAAGGATTCCCTGCTCAGCCAGGCTGTGTGTCCAGGACAGCTAAGGGTACCCTGAAAAGAAGCAGGCAGTGGGACATGGGATGCTAACATGTGGAATGGGCATGGCTGGTGAAAGGGAATCTGGCTTGACTGGCTCCTGAGTCCTTGGACATTGGTACTATGATGTAAAGGGTCAGAGAAACATGAACTGACGACAGCAGGGTACACATCCTCAGGATGACCTCAGCCAGGATGAGGCCCTGCTGGCCTGCGTGGGTACATCCACCTAGAACATGAGGTGAATGGGGCTTGAGGTGCCGAGGGCGCCCAGGGGTGGGCAGTGATCCCTCTAGGTCTGCTGTGTCGTCCCAGGACATGTCCAGCCTAATGCACACCATCTATGAGGTTGTCGATGCCTCCATGAACCACTCTTCAGGCAGCAGCAAGACCCTCCGTGTAAAGCTGACCGTCAGCCCTGAGCCTGCAGGCACAAGGAAGGAGTATCCTGCCAGCCAGGGTGAGGGCCCTGGGCAAGAGCTACCCTGCTAGATGCTTCTGTCCCTGTGAGCACTCCCAGGGCAGCCCTCCATCCAAGCCACCTGACACACCTCTTCCACATTGTGCCATAGCTCTTAGCATCACATCAAGGGTCATGTTTAACTGCGCCCAGCCCTTTCTGTGTAAAAACCTTTCTCTGGTTACATAGCAGGCTGGCCTGGCAGAGTTCAACATGATCTTCTTAGTGAATAGATGTGTGGTTGAGTAAAGGATTGCATAATGAGTGAACACTGCAGATGTTTGAATAAATGGGTGGATGGATGGGTGTTGGATGGGTGGGTAGATGGATGAATGTTTGGATGGACAGATGGGTAGATGGGTGGTCAGATGCATAATTAGTTGGATGAATGGCTGGCTGGCTGGGTGCTGGGCGTTCGGGTGGATGGATGGATGGATGGATGGGTGTTTGGATGGACAGGTGCATAGGTGGGCAGATGGATATTTAGATGGATGAAGGGCTGGCTGGCTGGGTGCTGGGTGTTCAGATGGATGGATAGTGGAACACACACTAAATGACTGAGAGAAGCAGAGTACAAACTGGATGCTGAATGGGTGGCTAAGCTTAGCACTGTCAGAGTTTCTAAAGGTAGCAACAAGCAAGTGAAGGGCTGAGTGAATGAATAAATGTGTGTGTCCCTCTTCAGACCGGGAGCCCACTTGCAGCAGGACAGACAGTGAGCTGGCCGAGGATCCCCGAGGGCCTGACAAGAGGCTATCTGCCCACATCAGGTGAGCTGGGTGCAGGTACCAGGTGGGCTGTGTCCTGCACACCCCAACTCCCTTCAGGCTGAGCCACTGGGATGGACATGGGCACAGGGGACTGACAACTGTGTGCCATGGGGCAGAGGTGCCCACCCAGCTGAGCACTCATGTCCGCTGAGAGACAGGCAGGTTCTGACAGGCAGCAGCGGTGGGCCCAGCACCCTTATCTTGCTATTCTCAATCCCTGGGGTTCTACCCATTAGCACATGTGGCACAGCAGCAGCCACTGTGGTCCCAGAGGGGACTGCATGGCATCCCAGGGCTCTCTGAGATCCGCAGCTGGTGACCAGGATGTTGGATGGTACTCCGTGCCCAGCTGTGGGCCTTGCCCAGTAATGGGTGTCCAGAGACTTTCTTCCTCCTGCTGGCAGGGGTGGGTGTTGGACAGAGCAGCCTGGGGCACGCTGCACTGCACTCAGTGAGGGTCAGTGAGGCTTTGGCCCGGGTGGGTGCTCAGCTCCTGGTCTGCTCACACAGGAGGCCCAGTGGTGACCCCCGCCCCTGCCCTGCACGGGGTCCCTATTGTGTGGATGAGAATACTGAGCGCAGGAACCACTACCTGGACCTTGCCGGAATCGAAAACTACACCTCCAAGTTTGGTCCTGGTAGGTCCAGATGACACCCCCACTCTGGCTGCGTCCCAGGGGTGCAGAGCCTGGAGTGCCTCTGCCCAGGCACACCTTCCTCCTGCCCGGGCACCTGTGTGTCATCCCCCCATCATGGCTGGTGCCTAGAAAGCCAGAGGTCACCTCTAAGTAGGTGTGAGATGTCCAGGTCCAGGGAGGTGAGTGAGGGGCACCTGGGCCTGGGGAGCCCCTGCAAGGGGTGATGTTTCAGGACAGGGTAAGGTCACTAAAGAGGTCTGGATGTCAGTGTTGATGCCAGCAGGCCTGCCCACCATGTTCCCTGCTGACTGCAGCCCTTTGGGAGAGTCCTGAGCGGTGGTTGGTCACACCCTGGGGCTGTGGTCAGAGTGCTTGTCATCTGTCCAGTGTTCCCATAGGCTGGACCTCGTGACAGTGTAAACACTGCCTGGCCACTTACAGAGCCCCAGCCAGGCCCACGTGGCTGATGCTAACCTGGCTGGGTCTTTGTCACTGAGCCATCCTAGAACCTGGGGTGTGGGGAGGGTTCCGGGCCTCCCCTGGGGCATTTCCCAAGGGGATGCCGCTGTGTCCCCTAGAGCCCCACACAGGCCAGCCATGCCAGGGCAGGTGTCCGCTCATGGGACCCAGATGGGTGGCAGAGCCAGGCAGGTGGAGGCTAAGCTCTCCATCCCTGTCCTACTTACTGTGGGGCACATAGCCATCTAGGCACAACCTGGCCATCAGGCCAGCCCTGGAGCGAAGCCAGGGGTGTGACCTGTCCCTGGGCCTTGTCACATGTGGCTTCTGTGGGAGGACATAGGCCTCCTGCCCCTAGCCTCAGCCAGGCTTACGCCTGCCCCACTACAGGGTCACCACCCGAGCAGGCCCGGCAGGAGTACCCCAGCAGGGCTGCGCATCCTCAGAGCCGTTCCTGCTCCCAGGAGCCCGACTCCCATGCTGTGCACCACCGCCGCTCCCAGGTGCTGGCTGACCACACCATGCTGGCCACTGAGCCCACTGCCCGTGGCCTGGATGTACATCCCCGGCTGAAGGGGCCAGAGAAGCCATCCCTCAGGTCCCCCAAGGGCCCTGGGAAGCCTCCTGGGGCACCAGGTAGTGGGAAGCCTGGCAGAGCCCCCAGCTACTACCTGCCAGCTGCCACACCACCACAGGCCACCCTGGATGGTGGCCATCACCCGGCCCAACCTATAGTACCAACCCTGCCACCAGCCCATAGCCACAGGCGACCTCGGCAGAAGGGCAGGGAGGGCCACTCGCCATTCAAGGGCATGCACAGCCAGCCTGCCGTGGTGGAACATGAGGCAGTGTGGGATCTGCCACCTGCGCTGGGCATGGAGGGCTATGCGATGCCCATGGTCCAGCGGCATGAACACCACCACCACCATGAACATCACCACCACCACCACCACCACCACTTCCACCCATCCTAGCACCCACCACACCTGGCAGGGGCACCACATGCCCAGGCCACACTCCTTCAGTGGGTGTGGAACAGGGGCCTCTGCCTAGTAGGAGGAGTGCCCAACCCAACACCCAGCTCAGGCACCAGGGGTCAGGGCAGGGGCGGTGCTAGGATGGACCCATGAGCAAGGCCATCCTCCACATCCTTCTCCATGCTGCCTAGCAGGAGCACCCAGTGCCTCAGTGACAGTGCCCAGGAGGAAGCTCACCCATGTGGAAACCCTGTGTACCTCCATGTGGTCTGCAGTACCCAGGGTGTGGTGGGATGTCCACTCTCACTTTCCCTTGAGGACTGTGGCCTCCCCATGGCACTGGGCATGGGTAGAAAGCTGAGGCCTCCCGTGTTTATTCTTCATGAAGTTGGGGGTGGGGCGGCTTCCCGTGTGCTGCATCTCCTAGGTCCCCATGCACATGGCTCTGAGCACAAATGTAGTGTCAGAGTGGTAGCTACAGAACTGGTGGGAAGGTGGGAGGCCACAGGTCCCTAGTGTCCCTGCACCTCAGGGTACAGGGCAGGGACATGGTACACAGGCTGTGGTCAGTTAACAGACACTGGGAGGGTGACGTTCATGCTTGGCTCATCTAGGCAAATGGCTTGGACTCAGGCCACTGGTGTGCGGCCGCAGGAGCCTCCCAGGTATGCCCTTCCATGAGGGCTGGCAGTGCAGGATCCCAGCAGTGCATGGCCTAGGGGATTCCACAGAGGCAGGAAGCAGCAGGTGGAGCACAGGCTGGCTGGCAATTGTTTGCCTTTTGCAGTCTTTAAAACTGATGAACAGACTGATGGCCAGTGGGCACTGAAGTGTTTCTGCAGGCATAATAAAGATGCTGCATTTGGTAGCCTGCTGCACTGTCAGAACAGGCTTTCCTAAGCGCTGTGCTTCCCCCATACATGGTGCCGAGGGTGTGAGCTCTGAAGAGCATGGTATCCTTGGTGTACACGTGTGGACCTGCAACGCCACTGCACGGGCGAGGGCTCTTCCCTTGCACTGCTCTAAGAAATCCCAATGCCTGACATGGAAACTCAGATGCAGCTGCAACCACAGGCCACCAGGCACCATCCTGGGCCTTGAGGACCAGGTTCTGTGCTGCAGCTGAGGGGGAGCTGGGAGCGGCAAGCAGGAATCTTGTCAGGCGACACATGCAGCCTGGCCCTAGTGTCTGCTGCTTGGCATCCTTGGGCTTCTGCACACCTGGCATCTCCTGTAAGCTGTGCGCCTCTTCTCAGGAAAGCTGGGGTCCTGGGCATGCGCCCCTCATGTGAGTGCCTGGCTGGCCTTCTCGCTGGACCTGACTGTACCCTACATGTGGTGGGCTCTGGGGACAAACCTACTGGGGTTCCCTCAGAGTAAGTCCCTCTGCATCAGGTCTCTGCTGATGCCATCACCACCCAGCCTGCTCTTCCAGTGATGTTACAGACTGGATGTCCTCCAGCATCCTGGGGCCAGGGGCCAGCAACTGGCTGGGGTGAGGCGCTGAGGCTGAGCTCCAACCTCTGTTGGTTCGGACCCACGTTTAGACAGGCTGAATGGCAGAGGGCATCCGCCAGCCGCCAGACCAGCCTCATCCTGAGGATGGCCTCAAAGACTGATCACTTAATGCACCATGAAGGAGCTAGCATGGAGGGGGATCTGCTGTGCCCCGACTTGTGGACAAGATAGTGAGCCTCCGGGGGGTCTATCTTGGCTTGGCCTGGGAGCCCACACCTGTGGGCCAGGAAGGTGGCCCTGCCAGGCTACAAAGGACCTCCCCAGGCAGGATAGCCAGTGGTGACAGCATGGGCCAAGGGCCCTTTGTGATGGGAGCACAGGCTCTTGTGTTCTGCTGTGTACCCGTGGGCGGTCTGCTGGGTAGCCTCACTGGTAGCCTCGCTCCCACTGGACAAGCCCCTCTCTGAAGTATGTTTCCAAGTTACCACTTGTGGGTGTATGAGGTGTCCTCAGTCTCTTTCTCAAGGGCATTCCTCCAGTCACCTCAGCTTCCTCTGCCACCTGCTTCTGAGGCAACTGCCCCCCCCAGGCCCCCGTGGGCCCAGCACAGTGCTAAGCAGCAAAGCTCACAGCTTTGAGGTGTCTGTATCATCCAGGCTGGTACAGTCAGCAAGTGGTGCAGGTGGGGGTGCGCAGACATCCCAGCATCTCCTGCCCTGCCCTCTACTCCTGCTGGGCCCTGGCCTCTTGGGCCTGTCACATTGAGACACAGCACTGTGACATCCTAACTTTTGGGGCTGGACACCAAGTGCCCTGGCAAGAGGTGGGGACAGGAGTCCATGCAGCTTCTCCCAGTGACAACAGCTTGGGGAGCCACAGCTGTCCCCATGTGCTGCACTGTTCCTACATCCTGACCTGCTGGTCCTGCCTCAAGTCACAGACTCAGCAAGGTGAGAAATGAGCTGCCCACTGGTGATGCCCTGGGTTCCGTCCCAGCACGAGGGAAAGGATGTGCAGGTTGGGCCACTTTATCACTTGGTAGAAGTCAGTGTGCCGCTCTCACTGCTTGTTGTGACGTGGACACACGCAAGTGGCAGTCCTGCCCTCCCCTACCGAGCTCAGTGTGGCCCACCTAGCCTGCAGTTGTCTCTAAGAGGGGAGGCGAGCGTGAGTGGGATTCTACAGCCACTCAGATTTCACAGGACTTTATTCCACTAACAAAATAGTACAAAGACAAGGAGCCTATAAAAGGAAAACAGACAGGAGTCTGAAGGGCTGCAGGGAGCACTCAGACAGCAGCCATCTGCTCTCCTCCCTGTTCCACCCTGGGGCGAGGCCATAGAAGTCACAGAGCCCAGCAAAGCAGGCAGAGGTCATGGAAGCCTGGGCCCACTGTGCTGGCTGGACACGCCAGGCAGCAGTCGCTTGACAGTAGCTGACCTGCCAGGCACCTGACTGCAAAGGAACGCCTCTGGTCAGAGCTGGCCCACTGCCTGACCCAGCCTCTGTGGCTTGGGCCAAGTTTCTGGGGGGAACCCAGATGCCAGCAAAGGCCCTGAGTTTCCCACATGGATGTGATTATCAGGATGCTGCCCTCAGTATTTAAATAAATAAATACGTCCTACAGAGAGCAAGGCACAAATTGCTGACCCATGACTGTGACCTACAAAGCGGAAAGCTCAAAGGTAAAGTGCAAACCGTGTCTGGCCCTTAAGAGGTACCGAGAACCTGTCCCAAAGAGGGACACAGGGACATGGCCAGGCAGGTCCTGCCCAAAGACAGCCCTGGCTGCAGCTCAGTGTCCTTTCTGGAGGGCAAGGGGTGAGATGGTGCCCCTCAGCAGGGCAGAAGGGGCTGCGCTGTCTTGTGCAGCATGGAGAAATCTTGGCGTTTCTGCCTTCAGCACCCTGCCAGTGCTGCAGAGCCCAGCACTCCATGGGCTGAGCCCTGCCCCTGGGGCCAAGGCCACATCCTCATGCCAGCTCCCCTCTAGGCCAGCAGCCTGTGTTCTGCCTGTCGGGGAAAGGGCGGTGGTCTTCAGTGCTCTACCACTTGGGGGACAGAAGGAGGTGGAGACCGGCAGCTCTCAGCCCTAGAGCACAGTAGCATCTGGCAAGTGCCCGGGTGGGAGGTGGGCAGCCCCGGAGAAGCAGGGATCCTGGACCAGGGCCACCTCGCTCCCCAGTGCTGCCCAGGTCTCTGCAAGGAGGGGGTCCCAGGGACAGCTCTGGGGTTCCTGAAGGAGGCCACATGTGATCCGGCTAGCTGGCACCTTGCAGCATGGTGCTCACCCACCCAGCAGCATGGCCTTAGGAGTAGATGGTGATGACCTCGCGGCCGCCACCCCTGACCAGAAGCACCCTGTTCAGCCCCTCGGTCAAGACCTCCAGGAACTCCATGTCTGGATGTGGAGTTAAGGCCGGTGGTCCCCGGCTGCCAGGAGGGAGACATCACTCGAGACAGATGGGTCTGAGGAAGGAAGGGGACCCTGGGAAGGGAAGGGGAGGCAGGACTGGGGCTCTTGGTGGACCTGCAGGCCAGGCCTGGCCATCATCAACCCAACCATTGGGGAACAGGGAGGGGACCATGCCCAGAGGGGCTGGGCTGCTCCTGCAGGCAGGTTTGGGGTCACATCATCTACTCATCACTCCACTGATGCCCTGCAGTGGTCACACACGCCCCATGGCTGCTCTACGTCAAGGATACAGTTCTCGTCACCCTGTCGGTTTCTGGGAGGCCCCGGCATGTTCAGCAGAACCAGCTGGGCGTCCTGGGATTTGGTGAGGACAACGCCATTGAGCTTCACCGCTGTGTGCATCCTTCTGACATTGGACTGGTCCCTGAGGGGAGGAGGGTGGTGGTTCTGGGTGTCGTGGTCTGCACTGTGCCCACCACCATGGGCCCACGTGTGCCAGGAGCAGGGCTAGGTGGATGTGGCCCTGGTGCCTCATGACTTGTTCAGCCTGGGACTCAAAAGCTATAAGCTCTGAGCAGCTGCAGAAGCAGGCTAGGCCCCCAGGGGACAGCAGGTAAACAGCCTAAGAGGTGGCTGCTGCACAGGCTGAAGCAAGGGCATAGGTCAGCACAGCTGTTGGGCAGGTGAACGTGGGGGCCACTGTGGCCTGACCTTGTCCCTAATGAAGTTCCCAGCACACCCCAATCTTGACTGCCCACAGTAAGCCAAGACACAGGTCTCAGGTCGAGAGGGACCAGTGCCCCAAAAGGAAAACCGCTGCACCACCTCCTGGCCCCAGGCCATGGACAGTACTGACCCGGCTGCTATGGCCTCAGCCCCATCTGCAGTCCACAGGGTCCAGAGACACTGTTCCAAGGCCAGTGCAGCCCAGGAAGGGTCAAGCTACCCAGACTAGCACTGCTCAGACATGTGAGCAAGTAGATACACCTGGTTGCCTTGTGTACCCTGTGTCCCCAGGCAGGTAGCCACAATCCAGACTGGGCTGATGTCCCAGGAAGCTGCCAGGCAGCCCTGCCGTAGAGCACTAACTTTCAGTCTGCTTGAGCCTCCATCTCATGGGAAAACCTGCTCATCTGGGCCTCTGTGGCCACAGAACAGGGTCACGGCCAGTCTGCCACTGCCAGTTCCCAACACAGCCCTTCCTAGGGAGTTCTTGTGCCCATATGCAGAGAAAGACAAGTGGAGGCCATGAGGTGTGGGTCAGGGGGACCCAAAGATGTCCCAGGCACAGCCTGTGGCCACTCAGCCCAAGCCACAGCCTTGGCCTGGGTGGGAGCCTATGGCACCAGGAGGAAGCCAGGACAAAGGGCCACTATTCTTGTGCCAACTAGCCCGACAGTCACAGGACCAGGACTCCCCGAGAGGGTCTTTCCTTACAAGAACCCCAAATCTGCTGCCTGGGAAAGCCACCATCCCAAGGAGCTGGTCGGGCAGTGGCTCTGGAGTTGAATGTGACCCTGAACTCACGAGTTGAGGGTTTGGAACTCACACATAGTCCCAACTCCCCAGCCCAGGTCTGGTCCCCTTGGGGGCCTGGCACAGGTGGAGGCAGCATCCCTGGGGTTCTGGAAGCTTCCTCAGCTCCCCAGCAGCCACCTGAATCAATAAGAAGGTGCCCATCCCAGACTGGACACAGAGTAGAGCTTTTGCCAAAATGGCCAAGGCTGACCCTGGCCCCCAGCCCCCTTGGAATATCCTCTGGACCTGAGACTCAGGAGCTGAGACCCACACACCAGAGATGCAGTCCTCAGGGGCTAGGGAGGCATGGGTGCTGGGGCTTAGGCATGGGGGGGAGGGACATTCCCAGGTCACCTGGGCACTGCTTTAACTTATGAAGTATTTGGAGAAACTTTAGATTTACAGGAAGCAGCACTGTGTCCTCCCCCTGGGCCTGGCATGGGACCCCGCCCTGGAGCTTGGACATGGCCACTCCTGCTAAAGCTCTCACCATGGTGACAGCATCGAGTGCAGAAACACTACATAAGCTGCCAGACTCACTGCCCATAGGATGCCGCTCCAGCCGCATGCCCACCCGCCAGGTCAGCTGTGTGCAGGGAGTAGGAAGATGGATGCTCTGCTCAGGCAGGCTGAGTGCAGGCCAACGTGCAGGGAGGCAGGCACGGGCAGCAGGTGGGGCTTGGACTTACAGGGTCCCCCACTCCCTCCGCAGCAAGAGGAATGGAGAGAGGGTTAGTCTGGAACAGGCCCACCCTGTTCACCAGGGGTAGCGGGCTTGCCTGGCACGCAGGAAACCTGGACACCCCCAGCACCCACCCCAAGACTGGACTGAGAAGTGGTTTTGGACCCCAGTCCAGGGTGGAGCCTGCAGGAGGGAGCAGGACGAGCCATACCCACTCCCCTTGGCTCCGAACTGACCCCGGTTGGTCCTGGGGTCCTGAGCATTCATGGGGATATGGCAGGGGCCCAGGGAACATGGTGGCCAAGTCACTGGCAGGGTAGGAGCTGGAACCATGGTCTGTGGGAGCTGAGGCTCCTTCAGCACACAATAGCTGTGCAAGACCAACCTCACCCTGCTGCCCACGGCAGCCCCAGGCTACAGGACACATGAGCAGCCAGGCTGCTGGGCCTGCTGGACCTGCAGGCCTCATGCAGGCACTCACGGCTTCAGGCTGAAGAGGTCCCTGAACCCTGCCGCACCGCCAGTGCCCTTGTCTTTGTGCCTCTCTGCTGTCAGCTTCTCCTTCGTCCAGGTCATCTGCACCTTGTCTGGCATTGGTGGGGCCTGAGCCCTGGTGGCCGCCGCAGTATGTGACGCAGTGTTCCGGTCGTGGATCAGCTGGGCCTGGAGGACATAGGGGAGTAGACTCAGCACAACTGGGGGCTCTGTGAAGCCCCCAAGGAGAGGGATTCATGTGTCCATCTGGTGGCACAGCCTGGAGGATGTCACATGGACCCAGGAGCCCTGACCTGGCCCCACAGGGAGCCTAGTGCTGCCCTGACTGCCCCATCCCTCTACTCCATCTCTCTTATATGGCCTAACTACCCCTGCCCTGAGAGCCACAAAAGGACCCAGACTCTAAACAACTGGAGGGGACACTCAGGCCACAAGGGTCTTCTCCATGCAGGTGACCTGAGACTGTGTCCTCCCACTCACTGGCCCCATCTCCAGGCCTCTCTCTACTGGGCAAGTGGGCCATGACAGGGGTGGGGACAGATGCTGTGCCAGGGGCTGATCACAGGATGGGCCTGCAGTCACTTCTGATTACCTAGGACAAGGACGGGATGGAAAAAACACAGGGGCCTGAGCCCATGGCTTAAAGAGCCTTGACCCACCAGTCAGGCCTTGTCGCAAAGGCACCCAGGTATAGGGGCCCTGGGAGGGGACGACGGAAACATGCACAGGAGGGGCAGCATCTTCACTTGGCGCTGGATGAGCAGAGCGACGGTGGGGACATCTAGCCAGAGCTTGGGTCCCTGCCCCGCTCTTTCCCGCTGGGTCTGGACACTGAGCTGTCAGCAGAGCCTGGGTTCTAGGCTCCCCGCACCTCTCTCTCCTGCTCGGTCTTCGACAGCTGCATCTGCCGCAACATCTGGGACCTCTGCTCCATCATCAGTGTCTTCTCATAGGTGAATGCGGAGATGTCATTCTCCACCTGCGCAGACATGACACAGAACGCTTTGCCACCGTCCCCACCCCAGCCATGTCCTGCTATCCCCTGGCATGGACACCATGTGTCCTGACTCTGTTGTCCTCCCTCGGGGGTACGGACCCCACCCACAGCAGGGCTGGCACCAGAGTGTGAGCAGGCGTGTGAAGCTGGTGGTTACAACTGGACATGCTCAGCTCCTGCCTGTCCCTTCTGACACAGACACCAGTGATGTGACAACCACGCTGCCACTACACATAAGCCTACATCACCCAGCCTCTGGATGGAACATTTCAGCTGTGCCACGGGGTGGTGCCTCAAGGGACACACATGTGTAACAGGCATCCTTTGCCAAATGTGGGACAGCTCATCACCCACAGAGGTTAAAACCACAGAAAGCCCCCAGTCACTGCCCTTGTAGTGACCGGCAGATGGCCCATTCATCTGCACCATGGCTCTGATGGTGTCGCCAGGGCAGGGCTTGGCCAGGGAGGGCAGCAGCCTCAGAACCCAACCCCATGCACACCACAGGCTCTGGCTACAGGGACCTCACCCATGCCCAGGTCTTCCTGTGCTGCCGTGCAGCTGTGCTGCCCACCTCCCATGTCCAGGGCTTGTTCCCAGGCAGCTCCTGTCTCTAGGTCACCATGGCCAGGAAGCAAGCCAGGCCATAAAGAGCAGCACCCAGGCCAGCCTGCAAGCACCGAGACTGGTCCACGTGACACAGTGCCCACAGCAGGGCCAGGCATGGCAGGGAAGGTCTTGATAGGCAGGAGGGGCAACTCTAGACCCAAGAGGACACAGGTGACTCACGACTGCCTGGTGAGTCAATGGAACCATGGTCTGTGGTCCCACTGCTGTTACAGAGGTGCGCATAGATGACAGGCCTGCCCACTGCAGTGCAGTATCTGCAGCCTGGGCATGGGTGGCATCACCACTTCACAGCTCAGAGGGTAGCAGGCACCCCATGCCATGTCCAGCCAGGCTATGTCCTGCAGCAGCCAGGGCCACAACTGCAGGAACCAGGAGCAGCCACCCAGACTGCACAGTGATGCAGCAAAGAGCCATCAGGAGCAGGGACACCTGGTCACCCATGCCATGGGTGCTCAGAGCACAGGGAAGAACTCAGGTCAGAGGTCACCGTGGGGGCAGCATCTCAGATCCCTGAGACAGTAGCTCTGGGAACAGGGATGCCTGAGCAGCTGGGGGTGGGGACTATGATTAGACCGCACTGCAGGCTCCTCAGAGGTGGCATCATAAGCACCACACAGAGGTCAGCCAGAGAGCGTGTGGGCTGGCCACACTGTCCCTGCCTCATCCCCACAAGCTGGTACGCACCATCTCTACCACCTCAACTTCGGCACTGATTCTGAGGTGGTACAGGAACATCTGCAGGTCTTTCTTCATCTGGATGCTGTTGTCGTCTTCCTGGGCCACCGTGAAGATGCGCATCCGGCACTTGCGCCACACCTGGGGGCATGGTGAGCCATGTGGGGGGCAGCGCAGTCAGGCTGGCCCAGGGAGCTCCTGCCCCGTGTTCCCCAAGCTCTGCTCAGCACTCGCCAGCCCACCTTGTGCTGGCGCAGCAGGAAGGGCAGCAGCATGAGCATGCCGCCATCGTGCACAATCCACCACACATCGATGTGGCCTTCGCCCAGGCGCTCCTGGTTCTGGGGGAATGTGTCGATGTTCTTAGCCACCAGCAGGGCCTGGTGTGCAGCCGTGGTGTCACGGATGGTGTCTGCAGAGACAGGTGGTGGGGGTGAGTTGCCTAAGGGCAGGTGGGCCATGTGAACAACCTTCAGGGCACAACCTTCACACAGTGCATCCTGGCTCTAGATGCCCTGTGGGGTGCAGCTGGGGTGAGGGTGGGGAGTGTGCAGAGATGGGAAGGGCCCTGGCCTTCAGTGGTCCCCAGGGCCATGGCAATAGATGGGGACAGGAGTGACACACCTGGCTGGGAGTGGGATGCACACAGGGCCCAGGGCTACACTCACCGACAAAGTTCTTCCAGGAGAAGGGGTTGTCTGCCTGTTTCCAGGCCTGGGGCCAGGCCATGAGCACGGTGTTGTGCTTCATGCCGCCCAGGCCTGCCGACTGGATCAGGTGGGAGGTGCCATCCCGCAGGCTGGAGGACACCACCAACTGGCAGAAGCCCTTGGTTTTCTCCACACCCATCAGTGCCCGGATGTTCTGTGGGGGACAGGAAGGTCAGTGGGAAGCCCCCACTTTGGCCTAGGCTTCTGTGCTGAGCAGTCATGTGCTCCCGACATACAAGGGACAGGATGTCTGTCTGCACATGGTGCTAGAGGACCTGTGTTGTCACCAAGCCATGCTACATCATTCTGACACCCATTCACATGATCTGCACCTAGTCTGCTGAAAACATCCCATAAGCAGGCTGACTCTGACAGCCCTTCTATAGAAAGCATGTGTCATGGGACTTCAGCAGCAGATCTCACAGGATTAGAGAAGACATTGCTAAAATTCATTTGGAACCAGAAGAGACCTGGAATAGCAAAAGCAGTTCTGGGCAACAAAGGCAAGGTGTGTGTGTGTGTGGGGCATCACAATCCCCGCCATGAAATTATACTACAGAGCTATTATGATAAAAACAGCATGGTACCAACTAAAAAGCAGACCTTCAACTCAGTGGTACAGATCCAGAGATGCAGAAAGAATTACAAAAACACTCAGCAACCTTAGTTTTGATAAAGGGGCCAAACACATTTATTGAAAGGAAGATGCCTCTTTAATAGACAGAGCGGCGAAAACTGGCTCTTCACACACCTTAGCAGAAACTAGACCCATGTCTCTCACCATGCACTAAACTAAAATCAAAATGGATCAAATACCTAAATACTAAAAGAGAAGCACTAAGTCATCTGGACAAGAGAATAGGCAGAACTCTTGACACTGGTATCGGCCAAGACTTCAAGAACAAAAACCAGACCTAATAGGAACTGAGACAAAGAATCAAAACCTGGGAGCTCATCTTATTACAAGCTTTTGTACAGCGAGAGAAACCACCACCAGAGTGAAGAGACAACCTGTAGTGTGGGAAAAAAATGTTTGCCAGCTGTTCCTCAAAGGGTTAACAACTGGAATATATAGACAATGGAAAAAAAATCAACCCCTGCCCCAATTTAAGACTCAATCCAAAAGCAGGCATCTGAAATAGACAGCTCTCAGATGAAAAAGTAGAAATGGCAAATAAATATTTGAAAAAACGTTCAACATCACTAGTCATTCTAAAGATGCAAATCGAAACACTGAGATTCCATCTCACACCAGAAAGAAAGGTCATCACCAAGAAATCAACCAAAAGGAGAAAGAAAAGAAATCATCCAATAACAAGTGCTGGAGGGGCTGTGAGGAAAAAGGAACCCTTCTCCGCTGTTGGTAGGAGCGTAGACTGGTACAAGTACTGTGGAAATCAGTGTGGAGATTCCTCAAAAAACTAGGACTAGAGGTCCCATTCAACCCAGCTATTCACCTTCTTGGTATCTTTCCAAAAAAGCACATACCACAGTGACATATGCATACCCACATTAACAGCAACACACTTTTTTTTTTTTGGTACGGGAAATTGAACTCATGACCTCAGGCTTGCCAGGCAAGTGCTTATGCTGCTGAGCTATATCCACAGCCCATATAGCAGCACACTTTGTAATAGCTAAATCTTGGAAATGGCCAAAGTGCCCATCAACCAATGAATGGATGAAGAAAATGGGGATTTTTATACAATGGAGTACTACTCAGCCATAAAGGATAAGCTTGAGACTTTTCTAGGTAAATGGATGCAGTGAAATAAACCAAGACACACATGAAAATATCACACTGTTTCTCTGGTGTGAGAAACTGAAAGTGTAAATTACGAACAAAATGTATAACAGATATTGTGAAACAGGAAGAAATTGTTCAAAAGGAAAGGGAAACTAGGGAGGGGGAAAGGAAAGGGGAAATGAGAAAAGAAAACAAAGTTTTGTAAGTATGGAGGGGGAGAGAGGTTGGAGGGAGTGGAGTGGGAAAGGAGGAACTGAGATACATCACATGCAGGTATAAACTTCCCACAGTGAATGTGATCGATATATATACCTAGAATGTACCAACAAACTTCACAATAACAAAAAGAGAAACAAAACACTGGTGCAGGCAGACAGCATGTGAGGCCATCGCTGCACGGTCTGGCTCCGCGCTACGGCCCTGGGCAGCCCCCACTCTGAGCAGCCAGATGTCAGGGGAAGCTGGAGCACACGGGCTGAGACCTGCCTCAGACAGCTTTGTCGGAAGAAGGGTCCTGCAGATGTGGTGAGGTCTCAGAAGGCTTCCTGATTCGGGCAGCCCCAAGTCAGGGACAAGTGTCCTTGCTGGACATAGGCAGAGGGGGGGCTGAGGCAGGGACACCTTGATCCCTCAGCTGGGGAAACAGCTGTAGTCTTGGGGTGTGGTCTGCCAACCTCCTACCCCCAACTTCTGCATGTTAGAACCTCAGCAATACCTGTCACTCTAGCAGTCGCAGGTACCCCAAGGGCAACCCCGCCCAGCCTGCAATGGCCACACCAGTGCAACCTGCCTTTCCCCTTGCCTGCTCTCAGCTGCTGCCCTCACCCTGGAAGCTGCTGCCAACCACACAGGGGAGGAGCAGATGGGGTACAGGGACCCAAAACACTCTTAAATTTCTGCTGAACTCAGGAATGGCCTCAATGGGACATCTGGCTACTGAGGGCCCACACTGACAGGAGGGACCTGGGGACACGGCTACCCTGGGGCACGCAGGGCCTATGGGGAGGAGCAGGGCCCTGCCGCTAGCTGCTCCAAGATCTGCTTTCTAACATTCCCTGGCCAGAACCCAGCCATGCCTGGTGTGGAGTGGGCATGGCCTCTGCAGTCATGGGACCCAGCATGTGCTCTGGACAAGTGGCCCTGGGTCAGGAAAAACAGGAACCTCCCAGGAGGCCTCCGCTTTCATCCCCTGGCTCCTACAGCATCTGGGCAGAGGACACTCTAGGACACACAGCTCAGCAGCACGCACACCAGACCCAGGGCTCCAGGGCCACCCTCCACACTGCCAAGGCAGATCTGATTGACAGGGAGCCTGGGCCTTGGCAGAGACGGTAGGGCAGGCTGGGGCCTGGTGCCAGCACAATCCCTGCAGTACAGCTCACTCACAAGGCACTAGCAACAGGGTACCAGCACCACCTAGACACCAAGGAGCTGAGTTCACACAGGACCAGCCGGAGTCTGGGCTTCTGCAGGTGCCCCCGCAGGGCAGGATGTGCAAAGAACATGGCACTCACAAGGCAAAGGCAGGGGCCACCTGGATGCTTGAGATGAGCACAGCTGGGTTGAAGCCAGGCCACGCTTGCCCCCACTTCCTGACAGACCAGGCACCACCACGGAAAGGCTCCCTGGGGCGGGTGGGGCATCACGCACACAGGAGGACAAGGGCATTTGGCCACAAAGCAGCAGCCACTGGCCCCAAGGTGAGACTTGCTCCTCTCCTGGGAGGGAAGAGCCCGCCCCACCATGCTGGCCCTCGGTGGCCCCAAAGAGGTCGACTGGTGACGCTACCATCCCACAACTCAGGACCATGATGTAGCCTGAGGGCACTGAGGCCACAGCCGTCACTGCCACTCTCCCTCCGTGTGGCCAGCCTGGATTTATAGACCTGGGGGTGACAGAGAGACGTGCCCCAGGACACCGCACAGGCCACCGAGGACACCTGCTGGGAAGGAGGTGGGAGGGGCTGAGACCCAGCCACAGCCTGACAGGGCCCTGTGCAAGGCTGACGGTGGGCAGGCCTGATTGGTGGGCAGGTCTGATCATCGGCAGACGGATGGGGATGCTGGAGGTGACAGCACCTGACCCAATGAGGACAGCAGAGGCTGGGGCAGCCACAGGGGCAGTGTGGCCCCACCTGCCCTGACCCTGCTTAGGTTTGAAATTCTCATCACAAGCAGCCCAAATGAAGATACTGCATTTGAGATCCTGGGGTTGCAGGGCCACCAGCTGTGACCAGCAGATGTCAGCTGGTGTCAGCACCCCACAGGAATAGCACATGGCACAGGGTCAGCTCCTCCACCAGGGGTGGCCACAGCCCCTCCAGCTGGGCCCTGCACACCTGGGCTCCAAGTCCATGGGCTGGATCCTTGTGCCATCTCCACAGCCCCACACAGCACCCTCCACACCCACCTCCTCAGCCCGCTGCGCCTCCGCATGCTTGTCCAAGAAGGTGCCCTCCAGCACAGAGCCCACAATGGTCAAGCCCTTGCCAGCCTTCAGCTGCGAGGTGAAGGACAGCAAGCGTGGGTGCTTCACGGCCTGCTCCATGTCCAGGTTCAGCATCACCAGCACCTGGGGCCTGGAGGGCAGGGCAGGAGGGACCGAGAGAACGGGGACAGCAGTGAGGACACCAGCACAGGAACAGCTCATGGGGGAAAGGTGAGGAGATAGGACAAAAGGGCAGGAAGGGGCAGGATGACAGGAAGATAGGCACCTGGCCCGCACCCCTGGCTCCCTGGGAGACTGAGGCAGGTATCCCCTGCAGGCAAAGGCCAGGGCCTCCGTGTCGAGGACACTCATGTCCCCTGGGGGCCTTATAGTAGAGACACTTGCTACCCCCATTTCTGCCTGCCAACTGCTGGGCAGGACCTAGGGAACCCCACAGTTCCCAAGTGCCCACAGCGGTGGCTCACCTCCAGTTCTTGGTGTGGGGTGGTCCATGTTCCACGCGCAGCAGGGCGTAACGGGCGGCGTTCAGGGACAGGCCCCTGATGCCGTCCCCCCACTCTTTCTCGGCCCTGTGGGGACAGAGCGGCCCTCGTATGCAGCACCCTGGGCCTCTTGAACCCAGTGGAGCGACTTATGGCAGGTCGGGGGCCCATGAGGTAGGTCTGGGGAGGAACAGGGAGGCAGAGGCAGCACAGCCCCCATGTAGGACAGAGCTCAGGCCTCAGCACAGAGGGCCAGGTACCGGTCCTCCAGCTGGGTCAGCCACTGCCCCCAGTCCCTGCCCTGGAGCCACCAAGCAGGGAGCAAAGCAGGCTGGGTCCTGGGGGAAAGCCCAGAGGGCAAGGAGTGCACAGCATGGGAGGAGCTGGGCCCCAGCAGTCAGGCTGCAGTGGGTCCACAAGATGGGGCCAAGGCACCATCTTGCTCTGCTCCCTCCATTCAGGGAATGGGGCCCCCACGCCGTGCCAGGCCAGTCCCCCGGGGCTGGGCCAGGGCCAGGGCCAGGGAGACCTGGGGGGGTAGGGAGGCCATGGGGACAGACAGAGCAGCTGCTGAGATCATAGCCCTGAAATGTGACCCATGTGGTGCATGGTTGCTGGCTGTCATGTTTTGCAGATGGGTGCTTTAGGGAAACGGGAGGCTTGTCACACACCACCCTGGAAGCACACTATGAAGCCCAGGTAGGGGGATGGCGCTGCGTGGCCTACACCTGGGCAGAGAGACTGGCAATGGTGTGGACAGGAGGGTCTCATGGGGAGGGGAGGGTGGGCAGGGTCCCGGCCACTCAGGGCACAAAATAAGCAAGGATGCAGAGAAGGATACACGGCCAAGTCACAGAACAGGAGGGGCAAAAGCTTACCAGCAAGGGTGCCCTGCCATTAGGACCACCAGCAACAGCAAGCTGCAGGCCAGAAGCGGACTCTGCCTGTCCAAGCTTCGGCCAGGGCTCCCTGTGTCCCTGCCCCCAACAAAGGCCACCTCATGCCCCACGGCCAGGAGCACCCTGAGGGACAGCAACAGAACCCAGCCCCACCGCTGTTGAGCCACTCACCCACGGTACTCGATGTACTTGTAGATGCAGCCGGCGATGAGCATGGCAAAGAGAGCGTAGTACCATGAGCAGATGAACATCAGCGCCAGGCACAGGCTCATGCCCAGGAAGGACAGCGCCCTGTGGGACACGTGGCTCAGGGCTGGCTGCCTTGCACGCCGCTGTCCCAACACTGGGAGCACAGTCCCGATGCGCAGCCATCTGCCCACCCCAGGCCTCCTGGTCTCCCAGGTGACACCATCACCCACACCCTCCTGTGGCACCCAGGTCCCACCAGCGACACACGGTAGCCTTCCTCTGCCCCCAGGGCCCAATGCCCAGGAAAGCCTCAGGCAGCCCACACCTGCCCATCGCCCATGCTCCAGGGGGGTAAGGCCCAGCCTGGCCACAAGGTGGGGACCCAACACTGCACGGGACCTAGAAGTCCCAGGGAGGCCCAGCTGTCCCCACAGCCTCACCAGTGGTAGTACTTGAAGCGTGGGCGCCAGTTGGGTGTGCGCAGCAGCGTTTGCAAAGCACAGGCCAAGTTCACAAACAGGTAGCACATGAGGAAGAACCTGGACAGGAACCCAGGGGTTGCAGACACTGAGTACACTGGCCTGGCCTCTGCCCTGCCTGCATCTAGCTCCCATCTCCAAGATACCTCTAATTCACATGGACGCGGGCCACACCCTGCCACCCAGCCACACACTGCTTACAGTGAGCGGCGTCCACAGCACTGACCATCCTGCCCTCCCGGCCCAGGGCCCCTACGGCTCCACACCCACATGTGTCAATCCTGCCCACCCTGCCCCCACATGTGTGCCCAGCCATTCATCGCCGTTCCCCCGGCTGAAGTTGCTGAGCGCACACAGGGACACATGACCACTCACATGGACAGGATGGGGGCCACGCTGTCCAGCGAGGCAATGAGGATGCCAGTCTCACAGATGAGGGCTGTGAGCAGCAGAGCCCACGTGGGCTCCCCATTGGATTTCCCATGGCCAAACACCTGTGGGGATCAGGCCGGGTGGGTGGGTGGGGAAGACGAGCAGTAATGACCTTCCTAACGGTCACAGGATGTCCCCAGCCAGGTCCCAGGCTGCCATCACGGTGGCCCCAGGACCCTTGCTTACCCATACCCAGAGCCTCCAAGTTCACCCCAGGGAGCCTCATCCTTGGACACCCAGGCTGTCCTTGCTGTCAGTGAGACTGGCTAGGGCACAGGGTCCACAGGCCACGTGGACAGACCCAGCCTTGGGAGTAGTGGGGGAAGTGCAACACTCTTGGGGCTGACCTGGGCACCAGACAAGCAGCAGAGGGAAACAACCCTCATGGCACCCAGAGGAGACACTTTAAAAGCCACACCCAGGAAGAGGGCCCTCACAGCCCCTCCCACCTGACCCCAACTTCCCAGGCCCCCAAAGGGCAGTGGTGTCTACCACAGAGCCCAGGATAGGGCTCACCTGCAGGAAGGGGACAATGCCATCACGGGCAATGGCTTGCAGCAGGCGGGGTGCCCCAGTCAGGCTCTGCAGGCCAGCACCACAGGTGGAGAAGAAGGAGCCGATGACAATGACCCAGGGGGAGGGCCAGGCCAGCATGCCGATGACCAGGTTTCCCTGCAGGGCCTCCCCAAACCTGTGGGTGGCAGGGTGGGCCATCAGCACAGCTTCTGGGAATGAGCTGAGGATGGGTGGAAATGTCTCTATCCCCCTGGGGGCGGGGGATGTGCCAGGGTGGGGTCAGCTCCTCAGTGAGGAGACTGGGTCAAGACCCCCAGGCCCGCCCCGCATGGCCAGCGCCGAGGTGGCTCTTGGAACAGGAAGCCTCAACACTCTAGAGTCACCTGCAGACTGGGCCTGCTGTGGCCTGGCGACCATGTGGTCTCCTCCAGCAAGGCACCTGTGACTGAGGCCCTGACAGATGTGCACTCCACCAGGCTCCACACCCTACTGAGCTGCAGCCCCGGGTGCAAGGCTCCTCCCTGTCCACATCCCAGGCCCAGCAAGCAGCTACCTGGTGGGCAGTTTGGGGCCTTCAGGGCAGCCTGAGCAGACAGGGCAGCCGCCTCAGGGCAGGCGGAGCTCTGAGCCCCGCCAGGACTTCCCTTTCGAAGCAGAGGTTGCCACGACAACTGACCACACTGTGTGAAGACGAAAAGGACGACATACTTATCCCGCAAGACGACACCTTCAATGCAGGCCCCAAAGAGCACAATGCAGGAGAGATCTGCAGCATAGGTCAAGGAATGACCAGTCCTCGGCGGGAGAAGGGGCCATGTGCATGCCACCCCCACCCTGACCCTGTCTGTCCCAGCCCTGGGTGGTCCTGGGGCCCCTTCTTGCAGCTCTGTCCAGCTGCCCAGCACAGGGCTCTGGGTGGGTACACAGCTCAGGAAAGACAGGACTCACGGACGTCAGAGACCTGCAGCCCGACTTCCTGTTCCTACACTGACCGTGGCTGTGTCCCTTCAACAGCTGCCTGTGCTCATTGCTGAGTGTCCACGTGACAGTGCGTCCCTCCCCTGCCGGTGCAGAGAATCACGTGACCAAGCATGAGGAAAACTGGGTGCAAGCATCATGGGTGACCAGCACACATGTGCTAGGCAGCCCAGCTCCACAGGGGACAAGGCTGCAGCCAGGTCCCACTCAGCTGAGACCCCTGAGACAGCTCTGTGTGGGAGCAGAGGGCAGTGCAAGGCCGGTAGCCGGCGCCTGCGCCTTGAGCCTCTCAAGGATGCAGATGAGAGACGTGGTCACGATGGCCAGGATGGTCCCTGTGGGGATAGACTTCTGCGCGTCCTTGAGGTCCCCGGAGCGGTTGGACCCCGCCATGATACCTGTGGGAAACATGAACAAGCTGACAAGGGTGGGCGGAGCTGGTGCACAGCCACAGCTGGCCCATACCCAGCACGGCATCAGAAAGGGTGGGGCATGACTGCTGCCAGGTGCTGGATGGGGGTCTGTGGGGATCCTGTGTCTTCAGGTCACTGTCCTCCACCAAACGGCCAGCTTCAGAGAGTGTGGCCCCGACCCCATTGTCCATGCCACAGGACAGAGCAGGGGGCACAGCAGGTCACAGTGAGGCTAGAGTCCCAGTGACCCTCTCCAGGGTGCAAGGACGAGGCCTAGCCCTGCCATTCCCGGTCACCATGGAGGCAGTACCACTTCAGAAGCTGCTCTCCCACCACGTCGGAACCCTGAGATCTCAGCAGACCTCACAGCTGTGGTCAGAAATCCCCAGACAGAGCCATGTGCTGATGACTTGGGGCCTGACCCAGCCCAAAGGGAGCTGCACAAACCCTCCTGCCCACAGGAAGAGTTGCTGCACAGAGCTCACACAGGAGGGCAAACCTGGGCCGGAGGCACAGAGAAGCCAGCGGCGACTGGGTCCAGTCTGAGTCACCGACCTGCGCAGAGGATGGCAGGGGATGGCTGGGGATGGCTGAGGACAGCCAGGGACCTGGGCCTCAGGTGCATGCAGGACCACTCTGGTCTCCACCCCCAGTGCTGTCCAGGCAATTCCCAGGGGGACTCACTCCGAGAGATACAGGGAGAGATAGAGACAAAGATGGAGACGACAGAGACAGGGAACAGAAACAATAGGGAGACAAAGGTGGAAACAGTGACAGAAACAGAGACAGACAAGATGGTGACACAGAAAGAAAGTTAAGGAAGGACAGGAATGCAGAGCTGGAGACAGATGGGAAGAGACAGAGAGCGCACTGACAGACAAGGACAGAGACAGGGAAGGGAGCCTCACCAGTGACGGAGGGGAAGTAGATGCCGACCAACATGGTGAAGTAGGTCACGATGTCAGTCAGCACGTAGGGCAGCCCGCTGGCACGGCTCTCGTCAGGCACGGGCACTGCAGGTATGCCCTCCTTCTCCACGAAGGCGCCCTTGTCTGAGTATGTGCTCCACAGGTTCTCTGAGGAAACAGGCAGGCTCACCGGCAGGTTCTGGAACCTTCTGTCAGGCTTTCTGAGGCCTTGTGCCTCAGGGGACAGAGTCTTGCTGTCCACAGTGCCCTCCTTCTCAACCCACAAGCCACCCTCACCAAACCCAAACTTATGCGCAAGGCCCTGGCAGGGAGCCTCGGGACCACATAGTCCGAAAACAGACTCCCACATCAGCACTCAGCACAGGCCCAGAGCTGCCAATCCCATGTGCAGTCAGGGCAGCACAGCCCATGCTGCCTATAGATGGCTGGGCCCCCTCACAGGCCACCACACGGCCTACCTGCCCTGCATCCACCTGCACCCCTCTGTTCCAGACCCCACTACCACGTGACTTTGTGGGGGTCCACCATACCACCGAACCTGGACAGACACCTGGGTGCCCAGCAAGGTCACACATGGGGTACACACCAGACTCCAGCCTAACCCCAAGACACCTTCAGGCGGGCAACCAGGGGCCAGCAGTACTTTGTACCCCCAGTGCTGCCTCCTCCCCAGAACCAGGCCTATCTTCCAGGTGACAGTAAGACAGACAACTAGTTTGGGGAGAAACATTCCCAGCAGTCACATAAGAAGAGCCCTGGAGGAGTCAGTGGAGAGGGTGAGAACACAGAACAACTGTGGCCGGAGGTGCCTCTGAAGATTAAAGTCACCAGCCAGATTTACACACTTCCCTCAGGGATAAACGGAAGCTTGAGATTACTATTACCACCTGTTTGAGATTTCCCATATAAGTGAACTATCACCTCACTGGGGTGGACCATTCTCTGCTACCAAGACTAAGACTAAACACAGACTGAGACTACAGTTGACCACCAACATTAACGACGTCACCAGGTGCCCCTGCTACACCTGCATCAGTATCCGCCAAGCGGCTACACCTGTAATCTTATTGGTTGAGTATAGCTCTGACCCACACTGTGCTCACCTCCAGATTTTACTCTGTAAAACTTTCTCAGAGAAATGGGCTCACTGGTGACCCACTCAGGGCCCTTCCTGTCTCAAGAGCTACTTCTCGTCTCCAATAAATGTCCTCTTAACTTCTGCTGTTCCTTGGAATCCGTTCTTAGGTCTGATACCTAGCAGGTTGGCAGTGACATTTTCCTCCTTTACCCTGAGGAACAGAGGGATGTCTCCCTCACAGAACCAGAGCCCACACCCATTATTTCCTTGACACTGTCCCGAGCACACCACCAACACACTATGAAATGAACTCTGGCTCTGAGACCAACTTGTGGGCCTGATATGCGTTGTTAGGCTTCTCTGCCCTGTTGTGGGTGCAGGGGACAGCCAGGCAGCTGGGGAGGGTGGCAGCCAAAGGTCTGGCCAGGCAGGAAGCCAGGGACACAAGTGGGCAGGAGGGACTGGGCCTCGCTCCCAGGGCTCACCCAGGAAAACGCCGCTGGCCACGCCGGGGATGCCCTGGATCTCGGTGACATTGTTCTGCATGAAATACTGGTCGCAGGCAGCACTGGGGCTGGAGCCATTGCAGAAGAGGCCCCAGAGCGCGGTGGTCACCATCGTGGAGCCGTTGTTGACCATGTGGACCTTGGCACAGGTGTCAAAGCTGCGCTTTGCCAGTGTGCGGTTCCCTAGGAGGCAGACCCTGCAACAGGCAGGTGTGACTCAGTTTCTCCACTGCCTCAGGGCCCCCAGTGTCTGATGTGCTGAGCTATGGCAACGGCAGGGCCACCCCTGGGCCTGACCCTGAGCCAGAGTGGGGCCGAGGTGGCCCATCCTTCTGAGCTGCCCTGGCCTTCACATAGGCTCTGTATCCCAGGAGTAGGTGCTGCTCTGCCAACAGGGGGGTCCTCGACCCATTTGCCCAGAGCCCAGGAGCCCCAGCCTCAGCCCCACGCCACTTCCAGTTAGCCAGGAGTCCCGCTCCCCTATCCCCACCCTTCTCAACCTCGCTGGGAAGGGGCGGAGAAAAAGTCTACTCGGGCTTTTGTGAGGGCACAGGCACCTGGGCGGTGGAGGGGGTGGCCACACTATAGCTGCCTGGCCACTCATACAGTGTGGGGTCCACTTGGCCTCCAGCCCACAGAGAGCAGCATGGCCTGACCACACAACACCATGACCATTGCACACCCACATTCCCCACAGTAACCCAAGGGCACCCAGGGAGATAAAATGGTCCAGGAACCCCTGGAGGGCAGGGCCAAGGAGCAGGGCTAGGCCTGCAGGCAGACTCACGGGATGTCAGGCGGGTCGAAGGCAGTCTTGATGACACCAGCATAGATGGCCAGGATGGACAGCACAACACAGGCCAGGAAGACCAGGGCCAGTTTGTTGACATACTTGACGCCCACAAACACCACCACGGCCATGAGAGCCAGTGTGCAGGTGCCATACACCCGCATGTTGTGCAGCATGGCAGCTGCCTCACTGCCTGCTGCCTCCCCATGGAAGATGGCTGCTCCTGGGGAGATGTAGGTCTGTGGAACCATGGCATGTCAGCAGGGTCAGCTGCCCAGACTCTGAGACCCTGCGTCCCAGCCCTGCTGACATACTGACACCCAAGAAGCAAGGAGCATGAAGACCTCTTCGTGCAGACCCAGGGCCCTGCATCCCAACTCCCTCCCTGTCCAGCCCCACCTGCCACACTGCATCCTAGTTTGTGAGCAGAGCAAGGGAGTAGAGGGGCCCTTTCGGCCAGCAGAAAAGCTGGGCTCCCCCTGCCTCTGGCCTTACTACATGGCAGAAGCTAGTGGGGCACGTGCCACAGGCCTTGCAAGAGGGAGCTGTGCCTTCAGGAGCAGGATGTAGCCAGAGCATGGGCAGGGTCGGGATGTGGGGCACTGAGGGCAGCCTGTGGGCAGAGGATGCATTGGGCAAGGGGAAAGCCACTGCATGGTACTTACCAGGAAGATCTCGATGGTCCCAAGGATGTACATGGCCCCCGCGAACGTTGTACCCAGGTAGAAGCAGAGGCCAACAGCTCCCCCAAACTCAGGACCCAGTGAACGAGATATCATATAGTAGGAGCCCCCAGCTGCAAGGCACATGGGCAGAGAAACAGGTTAGGTGGCACGGCATACCCACACAGCTGCAGAGCTGGGGGTGCTCAGTAACCCACAGAATACCACGTGGGGATGCCTGGGGGCTCCTGTGACCCTGACCCTAGGCCCCATTCCCAGGGAGAGGCAGGGCAGTCAAGAGCCCTCATGCACATAGACGCAAAGATGGGGCAGCTCACACAGCCTGGCCTGCAGCCCCTGTGCTGGTCTGGAACGATTCTCACAGAGGCAGAGCAAAGCCAGGCTGCGTGGGGACTGTCACTATTTCTCTCCACCCCATGAGACAGAGCCCAGGGCAGGAAGCAGAGCCTGGAGCCAGCAAGGCCTCACACTCCTGGGTAAGGGAAGGTCACAATGGTGCACAGGTGGGTGGCCACCCAGGAACTGCTCCTGGTGCTGGCGGGACATGGTGTAACACAAGGCCTGCCCCATTCATACACACTGTGAGGTGTCTGAACCCAGTCTTCAAGAAGACTGGATTTAATGAAAAACCCCACAGATAGTGGGCTCCACACAGGGAGAGGACTTGTGTAAACCAGCTCGAGGGCTGTGGCGCCTCACCTGGGACCACGCCGTTGGTGGCAATGGCGCTCATGGAGATGGCAGTCAGCAACGTCTGCAAAGATAGGTGGCCTTTTAGGGCAGGTACCCTGGGCTTTGCCACTTAGCCTGTATGAGGCAACATGTGGGGCCAGGTCCCAGCTTATAGGACACCCCAACATGGGACTCAGGCCCTGGAGGGCTGACTCTACCCAGCTGTCCCCTCCCCAAGGACCCCCAGGGAGATGTCGCCCTGCACAGGAGCACAGGGGCCCGTCTCATTCTCATTCCTCAAGGGTACAGCGAGTGTCCAGGAGGCTCTGGGGCCCACCTCCAGCGACCATCATCTCAGGAAAGCCTGCCCATGGCACCAGGAAGTGCCAGCGGCCACTGCAAGTGACCAGATAGGGGAGGGACAGCACCATGGCTGGAGCCGGTCACAAGAGGTCCAGTGGGTATCTTCAGGTGACAGAGGGGAGATGAAGGAGCTACATTATGCTCTTCTCGTGAGAGTAAGGGCAGAGACAGCTGGGTTGGTGACAGGGCTAGGGGCATGGAGACGGAGAGAAGATCCCCAGTCACCAAGACCAGCAGAGGGCACAGGGCCACAGGAAATGTCCCACCCAAGCTGGAAGGTGGCCCTGTCAAACGACAGGGCCTACTGAAGAGCCTGGCGATAGCTTGGCACACCCTGTGCGATGTGAAAGATGGCACTGGCCAGTCAGTGGGCCTCAGCAGAGCAGCAGGCAGCCTGTGTCGCCCTTCATACCAGCACCTTGGGACAGAGCTGCAGGTTCATCCCAGGACTCAGAGCAGTAGACTCCAGGTCCCCATGGGTGAGGATGCCCCACCTCCTGAGGCCTTGGGAAGCAGGAGGCCATGCCACTCACACAGGTGCAGCACATGGACACGATGAGGAAGGACTCCAGAACGCCGGCTGCCCCCACGATCCACGTCAGGCGCAGGAAGAGGATCACACCCAGGATGTTCTGGAGGCAGGGCAGGTAGACGCCGATGAAGGTGCCCATGCGTGGAGCCTGGAAGACAGCACCATGTCCAGGGGGCCAGCTTGGTGCACACGGTGTGGCTTGGCCTTTAGCCCTGACCCAGGCCTTCCCCAGACCCCTCCTTACTAAATGTGAGCTGTGTTTCGCCCCACCCTCCTCCCACCTTGGGCATGGTGTGATGCTGGGACATCACCCAATGCCAAGAGGGCCCAGGGGGTGACCACTGACCCTGTGACCAGGCTGAGAGAACCCCTCAAGAGGACATGCTAACCACCACAGGACAGGAAAGCTCCTCAGGGAGCACACACAGCACAACCCCACTAAGTCCTAGCTGGACAGAGTACAGAGCTCCACAGGTAAGGCCCACGGCCTGACAAGAGGGCAACCAGGCCTGGGCACCTCACTCACTGAGCCAGGACAACTGGCGGCAATGATGTCCAAAGGGGACCCAAGTGGCTACCTCCCATATTGCTCTAGACAGAGTTCAGGGTTTGCAACCTGCTAGCTGTGGGTGGACAAAGGCCTTGTAGCCTCCACTGGAGAGACTGAAAATGTCACTGGTCCCTGAGGGGAGGCAGAGCCACCTGACAGACAGGCCAAGGCCCACACGTGACTGCCAGCTCACCAGGGCTCAGCCTCTGACCCCGCTGGCCTGAGACAGCTTACTGGCCAAGAAGGGGACAATGGGCTGCCCCTGACCTTCCCACCCTGGGACACAGCCAGCCCCTAAGTGGGACAAGCCAATCCTCTGCACTGAGTTCCGCCCCACAACATGAGGCCCTGCGAGTCCTGTGATGGCCCCAGCCCAGGACTGAAATTCAGCCTGGGATACCAGGTCCACAAGCAGTACAGGGGCCAGGGCTTCGGCCTGGGGTGGGCACCTCCAGAGCCTGCCCTGGTGCACTGCACACAAATCCTCCAACCAGGTCCATGAGGGCACCCGGGCAGTCGGAGTGAGGCTGGGGGTAGGTTCTGGGAATGTTCCCACTAGGACCCCTGGGAACTGTCTGTTCTCTAGTGCAGGCTGAGTCTCTACAACTTCAGCTCCAGCAGAGAATGGAGGGACAGACAATAGTTGGCGGCCAAGGGTGGGACACAGGCCCTCCAGGCCATAAGGCAGCCATGGGCCACGCCCAACTACAGAAATGCACTGGAGTGAGAAACCCATTGCTTCAACCCCAGTTTCCCCTAGAGCCAGTGGGAGCCTCTGCAGCTCCCAAAAGGTCCCAGGAAGCCCCCATCACTCAGTGCCAGGAAGTCAGCCAGAGCCAGCCCGAGGTGACCTTACTGCCTACCCTGTCCCTCCATCGGTGCCCTGTATGGGCTCCTGTGACCCCCCACCAGCAGCCTCAGGCACAAACAGGGTACACATCTTGGGAGCCCAGAGCACAGTCCACTACAGCATGAGGAGAGGGAGAACGCATTGCAGGGCCAGGATGCTGCCTGAGGGAGACTGGGGAGTGGGGTGTGGGGAAGGCGACGCCCCAGCCCTTCATGCCCTCCAAGCCTCTCCCCTATCACAGGTCCCTCCTCACAGAGAAAGTGGGGCCTTGGTGATATTTTTGAAAAGCACCACGAAAAAGAAAAGCACCAGGGCAACTGGGCACAGTCCTGTAACTCCAATACTCCAGGAGGCTGAGAGAGGAGGATCACAAATTCAGGCCCTGCCTGGACAACTTACAGATGCAGCGAGACTGTCTCAAGACAAAATTAAAGCAGCTGGGATGTAGCTCAGTGCAAAGGCTCTGGGCTCAATTCCCAGTACCGCAAAAGAAGAAACAAAAAAGCCAGGCAGCAGTGCCCTCTCTTGGCCACCTATGGAAGACAAGGCCGGTACACCAGGAAAGAGACCTGGAAACAGCGACTCCGTGGCCAGGAGTGGTGGCCCGTGACTTGGGGGTATGTGAGGAGCAGCACCTTCCCACTCATCTCACTGGCACTGCCTAGGCACCTGTTCGGACCCTGGCGACTTTGTGGAGGGCGGAGAGCCCCACACAGCCCATTGGCATTCAGTGTCAGGACCATCTCACCCTCCCTCCAGGACTGAACCCATTCCGCTTGGCAGCAGGGGCCAGGCCACACCCTGGCCTCCGTGGAGACTTCCGGTGCCTCACAGGGAGAGGCGGGGTCACCATACCCCACGGGCCGGTGGGGACGGCGTGGGCGGGGCAGCACCTTGGCCTCCCGACGCCTGCTATCTTCGTCCTCCTCGTGCTCCACCACACCCTGGCTCAGGTTGGTGTAGGTGGCCAGCTTGTTCAGCAGGGAAGACACCATGGGGTTGCTGTCCATCTCCTCCTGTTGGGGACAGGCGTCTGTCACAGGACAGTCTGAGAGGACCCTGGGCACACACACCCCGAGGCCTGGAGGCGGCGACGAGGGCAGCCCTGGCGAGCAAGTACGTGATGGCCTGCTCCCACCGCCTGGTCACACCAGGCCTCACGGCACAGCTGCTCCGCCTCCCACCTGACAGCCTGGGCTGGGACAAGGCAGGACCAGGTCACCTCAAAGAGCGCCATGTTCTTCCCTTCATAGTAGCTCTCCCGCTCCACGTCAACACTGCTGATGAACGGGCTGCTCTCCCGGGGCGTCCCATCTCCTGCAGGGTGAGGGGGCAGCATCAGAGGGAAGAGCAGGACACGGCGGAGGCAGGGCCAGGCCCAAGGCAACCTCTCCTGACCCACAACCTGCGCCAGGGCACCGAGCTCCTCACCAGCACGCCACACACACCAAACCTCAGGCAGCACACCTGACATCAGTGCGGATAATGAGGGCCCTTGGCCTTAAAAATTATTCCTGGCCCTGGACTCAGAGAAACTCTTACCTACAGGCACAGAGCTAACTTCCTGGCCCCTGCTCAGCCCAATTCTTTAGGGCAGCTGAGAGGTTTGAAAGGTTTGCGGCTTTTCACACAAGATCACTGACGTCCCCAGGGCAGGCCAGCTCCTGTCTCGCTAGGTCCTCTCTCTTCCTCTGTCCGCAGGTGGACATGTGGCAGGGTCAGCTCTGGTCCCATATCCTTTGTCCCAGGCAAAGATACAAGGCAGGCACAGGCCCAGCAGAGTGGGCTGGCACCTCTGGCCATGAGGTCCCAAGCACCACGCAAGGCCATACAAATGAGCCTCTGGTGTTCTCAGGCAGAGTGATAAAGCCTCCTGTGCTTCTCACCTCTGACCTTACAGGCACGGGTCACCTATCCCACCCAAACTCCATGGACGTCTGCACAGCCCAAGGTGATCCTTGACACTTGTGCTCAATCCCCACCCTCTAGCCCAGCATGCCAGCACCCTAACCACTTGGTCACACAGCCTCCATACCAGGACCTGACCACCTCTGGTCTGTAGGGAGGGGACCAGGTCTCTGTGCCCTTCTCGCCCTCCAGGGGTCCCCCAGCCCAGGACACAGGACAAGGAGACAGCCTCCTGGCCTGGCTTTTCCTGCCTTGGTTTCCCATGAGACAGGATTTCCATACAGATGTAGTGACCTCTGTGAGAACTCTGGGGTGCAGAGAACAGCTAGCCTCTGTGGTTGCCCATGTGGCCACTTCTCGAACTTCTGTCCTGGCCAGGCTGCACACGGCAGGTGCCCTGAGGGCACCCTGGCATGTCTACCTTGGGCCATCACCAGGGCTTGGGGACACGAGCATTCTGTCCCAGCTCTGAGGGGGCAGGCATGTGCCAGGGAAGGCAGGAACTATCAGGGTGGTGCCAGGAGCAAGAGGGAAAGACAGGAAGTGGGCAGGAGCAGAAAAGGAGCCAGGGGAAAGTGAGGCAGGCTGGGCCCAAAGCACCTTCAGGCCAGCCCCAACCCCACAGCAGGATCCCCAGGGCCCCTCAGGGACTCATCTGTGTGGGGCTTGGAGGCAGGGTCACACCTCAGGGCCAGCTCTGGGGGTCACTGCATCCTGCACAAAGGCCATGGGTGCCTCTGCGGCCTCTGCACTGAGGGACAGCAGCACTTGGCCAGCCATACAGGCACATAAGCCACAGGGTGGTGCTCCTACAAATCAAGGCTTGGAGCTCTGGGGCTGGGGGAGCTCCGGGGCTGGGGGCTCAGGGCAGAAAGGAGGCCTGGCACCCCCAGCCCCCACAGAGGAGGACAACATTCAAGTCACAACTCATTCCCTCTTCAGTCCCAAATGTTGCACTTTCCTTACCTCCAGGCACAAGGAAGGACCTTAAACCCAGGAACTCCACCCAGACAGCCCTGTCAGGGGTGACTCAGCACTCAGTCTGGCACACACATTGAGTGGGTTCTGCCTTGACAGTAGCCTTGGGTATCAAATTCCCCAAATGGTGGCAGACTGTGCCGGTATCACGGGTAACTTCCACTGGTTTAGCGTGCAGCTCACATAGCTACACTGCAGTGTTGGGACCTCAGGACCTGTGCATCCCAGCATACCGGCCCCCTCAGGGCCCTCTGCTGGGGACACACCTGAGCCTGGCCCCTGGTCACGGGCTCCAGGAATCAAGGCCACTGAAGGCCAGGTAACAAAAAAAACACAAAATGCTCAGCCCTGAATTTAACACTGAGCCACTCCCAAGACAACATGCAGAATGAAAACCTTTTTGTCTGGGCCCAGGCTCACCAGACATCCTACCCTAAGGGTCCCCACAGTCTCCACAGGACCCCTGGATGACCCACCACATGGCCTAGGCACCCCAGAACCCCCTGATCCCCTCACCACAGCTGCAGAGCAGTGGATAGCACAGCAGTGGATGGGGTTCTCTGCCAAGGGTGCTCAGGTGGGGTAGGCAGTGAGGATAGCACCGTCTGACCAGGTTGGGCTGAGGACCAGAGTCATGGAGGGCACCACCTGCCCTAAGCTCAACCCCACATGCCCTGTGGACCTGTGACACTGTCCTTCCTCCCTGGCCCCACCAAGTGGGGTCTCATCTCCTGTAGCCCCATGGTAAGCACACAAGGCCAGCCTGCGCTCCATCCTGTATCGTGAACTGAAACACGGCTGCTCTTTCACAGAGGGCTGAGAGGTCGGGGGCAGTGGGGTCTGGAAATCCACGTCCATACCCATGCGCACACACTCACATGCACATGTACACACATGCACACCTGCACTGCTTGTGAAACCCACACCTGCCCCTCCACTTCCATCCAAAGGTCAGACCGCAACAGGGTCCCCTCGTCCTGCCCACCCCAGGTGCCACACACAGACAAAGACCACAAAGGTACAGGCGAACCCCAGCAACCAGACACAGGGCTGCAGCAGGACAAGTGGGCTGAGCCTCACTCTGCCACACAGGGACCCCACAGGAGTGAGCAGCAGGACCACAACTATGCCCCACACCCCTGGCCACATTCATGCCCTGCACCACACCCCCAGCCACGTCCACACTCGGCACCCCCCCGGTAGTGTCCACACGCCACACTACAGAGGGCCTGTAAAGCCTGTAAAAGGACAAAGGAAGCCATGCCTGCCAGCTGCACCCCAGCCTGGGAAGGACTTTTGGCACCCCCAAGCATGGTAAGCACACAGCACTTCTGGGATGCAGCTCTGCTCAGGGCACAGGGGGAGGACAGGGCTCCCCAGGTCTTCAGGGGCAGAGTGGACATCACTGCAAACTGCACAGGGCAGAACCCAAATTTCATTTCTAGCAACACTACTTGGCTTCATGGTGAAACTTGATTACTGAAGTCTTCACTGTGTCGATCTTAGTGCTCTGGTTTGGTAACTGTACTCAGAGAGAGCTTGGAAAAAAGCACTGGTTTTTATGAAACATGCTGTGTAAGCAGCATCATCATCTGCTGTGTGTTATCAAACAGCTCCGACATCTGTATGTGCACGTGTGCACGTGTGCACGGCTGCGTTTCTGCCCATGTGCAGTGTGTGTGTGTGTGTGTGTGTGTGTGTGTGTGTGTGTGAGACAAAGAGAGAGAGAGGTGGAGCCAGGCGGGGGGGTGGGACAGTCACAGGGCAGTCACGGCCAATGCCACCTCTCAGGGAACCCAGGGCTGGGGGGACAGGGAGAGGTATAGTCTGGGCTCCTGCAACCTCCTGACATCCACAGATGAACCAACACAGTGGTTAAAGAAAGGTATGAATGCCCTCATGTCTCTGGGACCTGCAGGCCTCCCTGGGCCTCTGCCCTGTCCCCTCCTGCGTGGGTTGGGGTCCTGCCACGACCCATGATGACCCGTGACAGAGCCTAGCATGAACGATAGCGTGCAGAAGACATGAAGACCACACCCAGGCCCTGAGCATCACGGCACAGGGTCTCAGAGGGGCCAGGGCCTGGACCACCCCGCAGGTTTCAGATTCTCCCTCTGATGGAACCAACCTCAAGCTCATGACCTTGGACAAGGTGGCTGGCTGCTGGGGCTCAGGTTCCTCACCCCAGGCAGAGGCAGCAGCATACAAGGGCAGGAGGCAAGTGGTGCCCAGAGCCCGTGCCCTCCGCCTACTCGGGAGGGCACAGCCTGGCGTGGCTGGGTTCTTAGTCTCACAGTTGTTTATCCGAAACTCCACCAGTGGCATAGGCAGAGAAATGCGCACACAAAGCTGCTCGAGCGCAGGGAACAATTGTCCTTCCCAGGCTGGCGCCCAGGGAGCAGTGACGCAGGAGCTCTGCGCTCTGGGGCATCTGTCTGGCAGTGCTGGGATGTGGCCCCCACCTTCTGACTGGGAGAACAAAGAACTGTGGGCTGTGGGCCGCAGACAGAAAACCTGAGGAGCAGGGCCGAGGAGTGGCCCTTTCAAGCGGCATGAATACCTGGCCACATCCACTATCAGGGTGACCACGAGGCTGAGAAGCTTGGGGAGATGTCATGCAGTAAACACTGCACAAACACAGGCCTGGCCGGGCTGGGCTGCAGGGGTCACGTTCTTGACCCACACAGGGGCCAGGCACCAGGGTGAGGGCCATTCAGCCTCAGGGACTGCTGGGCTTCATGCTGGGGCTCATCACAGTGAAGGGGTACCAAAGTCAGGAAAACACAAGAAGCTAGAAGGGGAGCAAGGGCTCCTCGGGACTGGGACATCCTTCCAATTTGGGGACTATGCTGGACACCCCAAATCCACAGCCAAACTTGATCATTTTCTCTTATGTGCTGAGCCCTAGGCCAGAATTCCAGCAGCAGTCCTTTAAAACGACAGTGCAAGAGGATCCTTTCTGAGACTCAGCAAGGTGACTAGGCAGAAGGGTACCCACAGGAATGAGGCTGCTTCTATGCAGAACCAACACAGGAGAGGAACCATCCATGTGCAGTCTCAGAGATGTCCCCTTCTCATCCCACCCATACGACTGGGAGATGCCTAGTCCCATCTGAGTGGGACCTTCCTTCCCAAAGGTTTCATTTGTATTTCCATAAACTGAAAACACCCCACTTTACTACCTGGTGATCTTTGATTTTAAGATCTCCTTTTAAATCCAAATACATTCAAGTTTTAGTTTTGTGGCTTCTTCTTCAGACATGGAACCTGGGGCAAGAACATGCTAGGACACTGCTCTCCCACTGAGCTATACTCCCAGCCCTTTCTAGTTCTGAGATAATACCTTGCTAAACTGCCCAGGCTGGCCTCAAATTTATGATTCTCCTCCACAGCCTGAACAGATGGGATTCTGTTTGTTTTTAAGAAGGGACTTACAATTAAAGTTCACACTAAGGCCACCTTGATTTTAAATGCATACACTAGAACACATCCTGCACAGCCTATTCCTCACCCATGCAATGGGCACACAGAGGGCTCTGAAAGCTGGATGCCCACAGCAGGGCTCACACACCTGGGACAGCCCCTCATACTCCCTGCCCAGGGTCCAAGTCACCCAGAATGACCCACCAGGGCTCAGGGACCCACTGGGCTCAGGAACCAAGCCACTCACCTGCACTAGCGTACTGGTCCCCAACAGCCTGCGCACTCATGGTGGCCGGAAGGATCTGAGCCCAGACCAAGGAGGGCCTGGGCTGCCACTGCAGGGAGGGGGCTCTGATGCCACCTGCTGTGTCTCTGAGGCAGGGCCCCTGAGGTGCCGTCCCCAGGTGCTAGGCACTTCTGGGGTGGCCTCTGTCCGCAGAATGAAGTAGAGAGATGACGTGACAAGAGACAGCCTGGCGGCCGGATCAGATGTCCTCAGCCAGGCCCTTACACACAGCCGCCACCCCAGCTGGAAGGGCAGGACCAACACCTGCTGTCTGCGGGGGAGAGGGCCCCCAAGCCAGGGCTCATCTGCAACACACCCACTGCATTCGTCAGCTGGGCAGATGCTGACAAACAGCACAGGGGGAGGTCACAAGGTAACCAGGATGCCAACACCCCAACAATTCAGTCCCACTGCCTCCCCAAAATATATCCCTTTCTGGGCATCCCTCATTTAAAGACTGAAAATGCTCAACTCATCCCATTTACAGCACTCCTTTCCAAAGCCAGTCATTTCCCGTCAGGAGGCTGGGACCTACCCTCCCTGGCCTGCACCTGAAGCTTCAAGAGGGCTGATCTGCACCTGGCTGCACTGGGCCGAACTCAGGACATCATGAGCTACAGGATTCCACTCTGTGGAACAGAGCCATGGGACCTGGCTCAGTTCTGGGAGGCCCTGTGGGCCCGAAGGGAGGACACAGAAGCAGCTGGTCCCGGCAGGTTCTCTTGTATCTTGGAGTATGACACAGCGGAATACTAAGGTTTTAAAACAAGGACCTCCAGCCACTGAAATCCAACTATATCTGGGAACTGTACCTGCAAGCCTCACCTGGAGAACAGAGTGGTGGGAGTTGCCTGGGCTGAGGCGGCCAGCCAGAGCCCCCAGGCACACACAACACAGAAGAGAGGAGCAGGACACTGAGGAGGGACCTGCCTTTAGGGGCTGCAGCCGTGTCATGAAAGTGTCTGTCACACTGTCCTGACCTGTGTGGTGAGGAGGGAGCACCAAGTACCATACAGGGCCTTTCTACAGAAATAGACGGGATTCAGATGTCCTAGGTTCTCTGGAAAGAAGCCCTGGGGCCTGATCAGCTCTTGCCTTTCTGCAGGGGCAGCCGCTTCTTGAACCCACTCTCTCTGAGGCTTCTGAAGGCACACAGGTCTCACTGCAGCTCTGCCCCGGAGGCCGACATGCCCTCCACCAGCCTAGGCTTGGCTGGCATCTCTGGCCAGAGGCTGCCACACCCCACTCCACAACAACCATCACCTCCCTTCTGGTGCCCCACCTGCCCAGATGTGTGGGCAGGAAAACAGTGGGGAGTGCCCTGGGGCTGGGTAGCAGAGTACCTACCCACAAGCCTGTTGCCCCCCGTGGGAACAGAGAACAAGAGGGGTGGGTGGCAGTGGCGGCAGAGCATGGGGTACACGAAGAGATACACTTTGAGAAGGGACGCACTTGTATGTAGACGCCTCACCAGGCAACCTGTCTCACCAGGGCTGTGGGGATGGCGTGCACCCCTCCCACGCCACAGGACAGGTGCTCAAGACACCAGCTGCAGGCCACCTTGGGTCTGGGCTCCCCTGCATGTCCCAGGGGCCTTGGGATGATCACACACAGGCTCTTTGCTGGTGAGCAGGCCACAGTACTGAGCTCTCCTGTGGGGACGCTGACCCTGGCCCCAGTGGTGCAGGGGCACTTCAGGTGGGGTGGCCTCCCCTGCAGACCAGCGGAAGTTGCAAGCAGGATCAGCCCTAGTACAGAGGGTCTGTTCTGAGGCAACAGGCAAGGCCCCCGTCCCTGGCTATCCAAACCTCAGAAGTGTCCAGGTCTCAGCAGGGAGAAACCAGGCACCCAGTAGGCCCTCACCCTCCTCATGCCAGGCCTTGCTTGCCGCTGGGCATACCCCCTCCTTGGACTACAGCTGCCCCTCTGTCCTTCCTCCAGGGATCTAATGGGGACAACACCATCTCTCAGGAAGGCTCCAGAGGGAGAGGCAGAGGGCGGCCTGTGGGACTCAGAGCCACCCGCTTTCCCCAGGGTCAGCTGAGCAGGCTGAGGCGCCGGCAGCCTCCACCCTTCCTGCCCCCAAGCACTGCAGGAAGTCTGCTCAGCTCCACAGCCTGCAGAGAGCAGGGTCACACAGGGACCCTGCCTAAGCACAGAAGCCATGCCATGACGTCCCACACTGTAGCTTCCTGCTCCCTAAAATGTGACAAGCTTGCACATAGGCCAGGGATCCCCAGGGTACAGGGATGAGGAGGAGCCCACGTGCAGGGAAGACAAACTGCAGCACTCAGGCCAAGTAGGTTTCTGGAGCCATGCAGCACCGAGCAGTGAAAGGAGGAAACTTTGAGAACCAAGAAGGCCCTCTGCACCACCGAGCCCCTCCACCCAGCATTCTCTTTCCGACTAAGCGATGTGGGCAGGGCCAGCTGCTAAGGTCCCTCCCCACCGCCCTGGCTCAGGAGGAGGGGACCGTGCCCAGCACCCTGGCTGCTGCGTCCCTGCAAGCCGAAGTGACTCTCCAGAGTGAGTCCCGTCCTGTTTCCTCCCCAAATGCTGCCTGGGCCAGAACCACTTCCTCCACCATAACATCCTTTGCTTTAAGGCTGATGCCACCCATTGCCAGTGCCATGCATGCCAGGCACACAGAGATGGCAGTGTGGAGGGCCTGACACTGCGACACTCTTCCCTGGCATCTGGGCCAGGTCAAAGCAGGAGCGGAAACCCCAGATGAGGCCACACACAGTGCCCTCCCACTCACCCCAGCTGGGCGGTGCCACCCACCCCAAGGTTCAGGGACCAAATGCTCTCTCCAGAAACACAGTGTGTTGCTGTCTGCACATCCCCCAAAACGTCCCACAGTCATGGGGCAGGATTCTGGAGTTTGTGATCGATCCATAGTCCAATGCTGGGATTGTGGGTGTGAGAGCTACACCAGCTCTGGGGTGAGCAGCCTGCACACAGTGTAAGGGAGGGAAAGAGGCTGCTCTCTGCTCCTCCTCCCTTTTGCTCTTGTTGCTTTTGCTGTTTTCAATGCATTATTGCCACCCTGCCTTGGAGCCAGCCAAGTATGGGCTGAAACTTCCACAAACTCTTGAGCTAAATAAAATAAACCCTTCCTTGCTTGATTCTGGGCGTCAGGTATTTTGTCTCAGCAACAAGAGAAAAGTAACCAAGACACACAGAAAAGTTCAGGGACATGGACTGAGTTGAGCAAGACCTCCAGAACTAAAGGGACAGCTGCTACCTAGATGAGGAGGGATTGGCCCTGGTCACCCTACAGGGCCAGCAGGCATACTCCTTCCACCAACTCTTGGGGTGCCTGGGTTGCCCAGGCTGATGGGCTGGGCAGATAACTGCTCAAGAGCATTTTAAATCTGACAGCTGCACCACCCCAGAATTCAGGGAAGCACAGGAGAGGCCCAGCTTGCTGCCCAAGAGACACAGGCACTGAACATGAAACATGACCAGAAGCCCACGAGCTGTTGTCAGACACATGCACACACCATACACAAGGTGCTCACACACATGTGGCTTGCACACATATATTTATACATGTGTGGCACATGACTCACAATCATACGTGCCACTGATTCATAACACATGCATGCCACCATACAACAGTTACACACACAGACACTTGCGTGCTGGTGCCCATGTGCACACATGCTCACATGTATATGGCCTTGCACATGCACCATGATTGATGTGCATCTGGCACACACATGCAGGAAGCCCAGGTCCATATCCCAGGTTGCACTGCCCAGTGGAGAGGCCCAGGACACCAGCCATCCGGGATCACATCTCTGCAAAGGGCGCACAGCGAGGGGCTCTGGGACCTTCCACCTACAGGACAAAGCCTAGAGGGGGTGTTGGGCCATAGAGGGGAGAGGATGGACCCAGTACCCACTGGTACTGCCCCTACGAAGGCTTAGGCTGAAGTGCAGAGCAGGCAAGTGGAGGGGTCGGGACCCCCACTAGGGGCAGGAACCTGATCCAATCCGGCCTGGCTGCCCTCATCTGATGCAGTAGCACTCGATCCTCCCCTGTGGCCGGCAGACGCGGTTCTGAGCCTCCCTGAGGACGGCGGCTAAGCCACTGGCGCCAGAGCCACAGATGGAGCCAAGAGATGAGACCTCATGGTCACTCTGATGGCAGCCAGCTCCAGGAGACACGCTGAGGCAGAGAAAGACCCAGGTCACTGAGACAGGCTCGGAGATGCATCACCCGGAGGGGACAGGAGCTCAGCCGCTAGGAACCTAGGCCTGGTAGCCACAATCTGTGGACACAGCAGGAAACAGGCACATGAGGCACATGAGGTCCATGGCCCAGGCCCAGGCCGTGGCATAGAGAGCACCCAGCAGCCTAACCGCCTGGGACACCCAGTGTCCCTCCTTGTGGGCCCCATGGGCCTCTTCCCACTTCTCCAGACAGGCTGGGCAGTGAGCCCTGCATGCAGCCCACAGCACCACACACCAGGAAGGAGTGTTGCTCTTCAGTCTCTCTAGAAGGACACCACTTGGGCTCACTGGGACAGCATATATGTGCCTACTTCTGGGCCAGTGCCACACTGCTGGGGGTGAGGGGGTGGGGTGGGTGTTTGGTGACAGACTAAGGTCCCAAACCCAGCTCATGCAGGCCCTTCCTTATCATGGACAGGGTTCTGTAGGCCCCTCCAGATACAGGGACCCTGGGCCAGGCCACTGGGCACTCTGGAAATAGGACCCTGTTCTTGGCGTGCTCCCCGGGTCCAGCTGAAACCAGCCTTACTCCCTGTGTAGTAACAGCCCAGCTTGCCTCAAAAGTCCCAGGGACCCCAGCCCCTACCTCAGGCCACCTGTCATTCCTGAGGATATCCACCCCTGCCCGTGGGAGCCTGTGGCTGTGCCAGCTCCTCGCTCCTGGCAGTCCCCTCCACCCAGACTCCTATCCCCAGCATAGCCGTCACTATGGAGATGCTGGCGTCCAGGCCGCACCCTGCAGGGACTGTTAATACTTAAGCTGAACTTTGTACTCGCTCTGCCCTTGGGTGAGTCCAGCAGGGAAGACAGGGCCCAGCAGCCCAGGAGGAGCCACCAGGAGTCATAGCGGGCATCCCTTTGCAGAGTGTCACCATGCACACCTCAGGACAGTGAGCAGGGGAGGCCGGGAGCGCCTGGTGAGGCCCAGCTGGCTGGCCCTGTGACCAGTAGGAAGAGTCTGTGACAAAGGTCCACTGCTCTGCCAGGGCCAGCATGGCCAAGATCTAGCCAGAACCCCACCTGCCAGCACCCTCTAAGCCCAGGAGGGGATCCAAGGTGGGCACATGAGCAGAGGACACCTGGGGTCACCTCTGCCAGGGAAGCCCAGCTAAAGTCTAGCACCCCACCCAGCCACGGAGGGTGGGTGGGACAGGACCACGTGATGCCCCCTCCTGGATTGGGGGGCCTCTGGGAGGCTTGGCATTTGTGTGGGTAAGTGTGCACATTATCTGTGCTCTCCTGCCTGAGTTCATGGCCCACAACAGCCCTCAGACCATGTACCCAACACCAGCAACACATCGGCCCAGAAAGGTAGGAAAACACACTAAGGACACACAGCACCGTAGCTGCTCTGCATCAGGTTCCTTCCCTCTGGGTGAAGCCTCCTCCCTGGAGGTGCCCTGCATTGCTGGGAATCACCCTGGACCCCCACTCCTGTACACACATGTACATATGCCCATTCTCAGGCTCCGCCTGGTGAACCCAGGCTGCCTCTTCACTGACTTCCTCACCGCCTCAGCACCCAGGGCCCTGTGACTCACCATGGAGGGGAGGTGCCCATAACTGCCTGTGCTGGTGGCTCTGGGAGCCTGACACACTCCCCTCCTGCTCATACCTTGCACCCTGGGACACCTACCACTGTCCCAGTGGGCACTGGCCCCCAGCTTCTTCTGATCAGTCCTGCAGAACCACTCCCCCACTCCAGTGTCACATGCACCAGGTTCCTGTCCCTAGACGGGTGGGGACCTGAGAGGGACATGGCCTAGGAGAATAATCCTCCAGACCCTGTGGTAGCCAAGGGAACCAGCACCTGCCAGGCACCCCAGGTGTGGCCATCACCTCAGAAGCTGCTCACCGATCCAACACACATCTGCCTGGGGCAAGAGGGGGCACTGAGATGACGCCAGGGCCAGCCAGAAGCTTCTCCCATCACGAATGCACCACAGCTGGGACAGGCTCAGGCCCAGGGGTAAGGCAGGTGACCGAGCCACCCATTGGACAGGTCTGACCAAGGGAGAGAAGGGACCAGCGTCATGCACTACCTTGTGACCAAGCCCTCCCCCACTCCTGTGGCAGGAACACACACATTCCCACTCACACACAGGCTCCACAAGACAACCTGACTACCCACTTCCAAGGGCCGGGCTCCAGAGGCCAACTGCTTCTTGTGCACCCTTTGTTTCCTTTTGGTTTCTGTTATTTGCAGTACTTTGGATCAAACCCACAGTGTTCTTACACTGAGCTACACCTCTGGCCCTTTCTAATTTGAGACAGGGCCTAAGTTGCCCAAGGTGAACTCAAACTTTCCATCCTCCTGCCTCAGCCTCCTGAGTAGCTAGGATTTACAGGAGTGCACTATCATGTCCAGCTTCGGTGGGCTTTGTTTTGCAGTCCTGAGGCTCAAACCCAGACCTTCATATGCATGCCAGGCAAGCACTGGCCACTAAGCGGCAGCCCCAGCTCCTTCAGTTCCAAAACAGGGATCTGGTCAAGGCCATGTCAGTAACTGGCCCTCGCCCTCTACACACTAAACACCACACACTTCCCAAGGACATCCGGACCCTTACTTCCCCCCACTCCAAGTACTTCTGACTGACTAGCTGGTGCTGAGGGTTCAGGCCTCGCCTGTCCTTGCTTGGGTGGCCTTCAGTGTCACTGTGATCTATCCTTTCCTGACACCCAGGGTGGCAGCTGCTACTTACTATCCTTGTTCAGCAGGATGGACAGACAGAACCTGGAAGTGCTCTCTCCTGAGTTTCCTTTGTTGCAGTATTGAGGATGGAACCCAGGGGTGCCCACCACTGAGCTATGTCCCAGCCCATTCATTTTCAGATAGACTCCCTAATTTGAGTCCCTCAGTTGGGACTCAAATTTTTGATCTTCCTGCCTCAGCCTCCCAAGTGCTGGGATCATAGGCATGTACCACCACGCCAGGCTCTCAGTCCATTTCCCAACTGAACTGTTCCCTGAGTTCCGTGCCCTCATGGTGGCCCTGAGATCATTGAGCAGTGGCAGCTGTAAGGACAGCACAGCAGTGCCCACTGCCTGCCTGCATCAGATGGCTAGGCAGGGCAAAGGGGACTCAGGACTGTTCCAGCCAGTGTCAGGGCATGGTCACCTCTACAGAGGAGCTCAGCAACAGAGCACAAATCATGGAAAAGGAATCCAAAAAGAGGAACTACAGCCAAACCCAGGCAGCACTACCCCAGGAAAGGCCTGCAGGCACCAGAGGTACCAGGGACCTCCCCCAGCCCCACTGTGCCTGGCCACCACACAGCTGGGCAGCTGACTAGGCCCCAGTCTCAGCAGAGGCACCTCACTCAAGTGGCCTTCCCTCCTACTCATGGAGACCCAAACATTAAGGTGCCATTTGCACCCTGAGAGAAGTATCACATTGAAATAAAACCCAGAATGAGCACTCTTCAGACAGGCATGGGTATAGTGTCCTCAGGGAGCAGGCTGGGGGCTCCATCACAGACACACACTCTCAGGCCCAGGCCCTGTGCTCCAGGCTCTGAAGCACCAGCTGCAAGACCTGCCAGGGTCACCACAGCAGGGACAGTTCAAGGTTAAGGTCTAGGGCAGACCCAGACAGGACGGTAGGACAGGACAATAGGACAGGACTGCAGGACAGGATCGTGGCCCCAGCCAGCTTTACCCTCTTCAGCCATGCCTCCTTCAGGTCAGAAGGGGCAGGACTGAGACAGCCAGCCCTGCTCCTTGCACCTGGGGCACAAGCAGCCCTCTCCGGGAGGAGGCCTGGCAGCTCCACCCTTGGCAGGCCCAGGCCCTCACTCTAGACCCTCCGTCCCTCTGCTCAGCAGGCCAGGGTGGCCCAGGAGCAAACAGCACTACGGCACTGCCTTGTGGCACACCAGGAATAGGATAGTGACCCCCCCACCCCAGGGTGTGTGTGAGTCACCGTCATGGGGCAGCTCTGACCCTGTTCTGGGCCACACTCCTGGACCTTTGGAAGGTACTCTGGCCTGGCTCTGCCCAGTTTCTCTGGGACCTCCCACCAAGAAGCCAACCCTGCAGCCCCTTCCCCAGCTGGGCCCTTCACACTGGCTACAGGGCATCTCTACCACCAGCTGTGGCCCAGCAACTCTTGTGACAAAGGAAGCACCTCCCGGGGAGAGCTGAGTGTGCAAGGCCTGCATCAACTCTGCCACACTCCCCAAGGTCAGCTCAGAGCGTCAGGGGACACTGGGAATGTGCGGGAACCCCGTGCTGGCTCTGCGCCTGCCCGAGTGTGCAGCAGGAAGATTCCTGGAGAGCCAGGAACAAAGCAGGTGCCAGGTGGGCTGCTGAGCAAGGGGTTCACCCTCCTGGACACACTGGCAGTCTGAGCTGGGGTACAGCTCAAGGCCCCAACTGAAACACAAACCACACTGGAGGTCTGGGGAGAAGAGAAGTTTATCCAGGCCCTGGATACCCAGGAGGGCACCCAGGCTTCTGGGGTCCAGTGGACAAAGTTCACCTGGACAAATGAAGGGACCTGCAGAGCAAGGGCCAGGCTAGGGTTCTGCCCTGTCTCATGGGCACAGCCAGAAGGCCACCCCAAGACACCCCACGCAGGAGTGTCTGGACAGCTCCTCAGCTCATGGGAACAGCCACCCAGGCAGGTGGCCGGCCCCTAGCAATCCATACTGGGCACTTCACAGTGGGTGCTCCTGGCTTGTGTCCAAAGGTTCCCAACAGTGTAGAGCGGGCAGGCGCCGGGCCTTTCCTGCCCAAGCAGTGAGTAACAAAAGGCAAGGCCGGCCGAGGACCTATTCACCGAGTGACCGCGCCTCTCTCCTCCTCCCTGGGGCAGGGCCTGGGGCTGTGTGTGAGCTGGGCATCGAGGCCCTTCTCAGCAGCCCTAGGAGGGGGAATCAGAAATGAAGCCTGGCCCGAGGGGACCAGCCCTCTCCGGGAGGACACTGGGATCCGGAGCGGGTGGAGGGAGCCTGCTGTGGAGTCAAACCGGCCCACCCCGCAGAAAGTGAAAGTGCCCCACAGAGCTCGACTCGGGAACAAAGAGCTGCAGAGGGCGCGGGCGCAGACCCACGTCCTTCTCGTAACCCCGGGGAGTCCCGGCAGGGATGGCGCGCAGGACAGGACTCCCGAGAGGCTTGCTGCTCCGCGCCCCGGGCCGAGAGCCGCGAGGGTGAAGCCGGGACTGCGTCTGGGCCGCTCCAGGGGCCACCAGGGCCCGGGCTACCCCTACGGCGCCACGCTTCTCCGCGCCTCCCGTCCAAGCCCAGGAGAGGAGGCGCTTCCGGGCTGGCGCCAGGCGCGAGCAGGCGTGCGGCTCACTGGGAGCTCCGTGGGAAGGAGTGGGGCACCCCAACGTCGGGCACCCCACCTCGAGTCATCTCAACCCCAGACATGCCACTCCGGGTCACCCCAGCCACGAGTCGCCCCCACTGTCCGCGCAGGTACTGCGCTTACCCGAGCTGGGGTGCTCAGACTCCGCGCCCGTAGGAATCCCCGGCGCCTCGGGGCGCTCAGCCGCATCGTCCTCGGCCCCGGCCCCGTCTCCGCCGGCGCGTGCCTCCACGGGCACCACGGTGAAGTTGGTGGGCATGGCGTGATCGCCGGCAGCCCCGCCGCGGACTCGGCGCGCAACTGGGCGTGGGGCGGGGTCCGCCGGGCAGCCCACGTGACAGCACCTGCCCGCCCTGCACAGCCCCAAAGTTAGCCGGCGGGCGGGAAGGGCGGGGCGGCGCTGCGGGACCGCGCGAGCCTCCCTCCCCCTGCGGCCGCCTGAGGGTCACGCCCCTGCCGTAAGGCCACGCCCACCAAGGGCTACTCACCAGGTCACGGGCCATGCCACGCCCCGAAAGTCACACCCCGCCCTCGGATCACGCCCCCAGCCCGAGGGCCGGCGAGCTCCGCTTGCTTAGCCTGGGGATCTGGGTTGAGAAGCCAGTAGGGTTAGGTCGCAGGGCTTCCCTGCGACCTTCCCGGGGCTCGCCCATCCTGCTGCACCCGAGACTTCGGACGCTGGAAGGGGAGAGCGCCACCGCCTGGCACCGTCCTGCGCTACCCGGCAGGACCGCAACGTCGTACACCTGTCATTGGAGAGGGCTGAGAAGGGCTTACAGTACCCGGCTGCAGAGGAGCCAACCGGCAATACTCAATCCAAAAAAAAAAAAAAAAAAAATACTCAATCCAGAGGGAGGGAGCTGCTGCCCCCAGTCGAGGGCGCCCTGCCCGTACCAGCCTCGCAGTGGGTACTTTGTCCTCCTGGGTCAGCTGTCATCAGGTCCCCAGGCTGTCACCAGAGCCCCCGCGAAGAGGGACGCCAACCTCCCCACAACGGTGCTCTTGCCAGGGGCTGGTCCTGCAGAAAGCCCTGGGCATCCCTGGGAGCAGCAAGCAGGAGTGCCCATTAGGGCAGGCAGCGAGTGACAGCCCCACTGGGTTCAGCCAAGGGTGGGCACTGGGGCTCTGTGCAGGGTGAAGCCGCAGTGGGTGGGAGGTCATGGGCCAAGGACCCTCTGTGACCCAACCGTGCAAGGCCAAGGCTCAGAGCCACCTGGGCACATCTGCAGCTGGGAGGTCAGTAGCAGGAGAGCAGAAGGGGAAATAGAGGTGCACAGTCTAGGGCCTATGGTCATTTGGCAGATGAGGAAGGGCCTCCCTGCTTAGAGCTTAGAGGAACTTCCTGCCAAGGCCCACAGGCTGGGGTTGACTTGGCCAGTCACTCAGGCCACTGGGCTGGGTGGGTCCCACCTGGAGCCCAGGACCTGGCAGCCCTGCCAGGCCCTCACTTCCACTTCTACTCTTCATCTCCGTAACGGGCTGTTTGTTTTGAGGGATTGAACCCAGGGTCTTCATGCTTAGTCACACCACTACACCCCCACCTCACTCCCCGCCCCAGGACAGGATCTTGCTAAGTTACCCAGGCTTAATTTGATTTTGCGACCCTCCTACCTCAGCCTCCCAGAGTGCTGGGATCATAGGTGTGTATCCCTACCGCACTCTGCTCTGCACAGCCATGTCAGTGTGAACTCACTGGAGTGGCTCTAAGGTAGTGGCTCTTGTCTGCCTGTCCACACTCACAGATTAGTCCTAAGGTCAGTGCAGCTGCTCCTACTCCCCCATCTTTTCCCCACCACTGTCCACCCCACACACTACTGTCTTAGCCTGGTCACAGAAGCCTCTCCAGACTGGAATGTGACCTGGTCACATCTGGTGGCCTCGTGGCAGGCATAGCCTAGGGAGCCTGGACTTCTGGTGCCAGTGGTGGTCCTGGATGCAGGGTGTAGACCCAGCACCCTGTCTCTGACCTGGACATGCAGTTTCCACCTGGTTCAGGGGGACACTGCTGTCTCAGCTTCCAGGTCAGAGGCCACTGTGTTGTGTTGGAGCATGGGCCCTGTGGGCTCTGCTCCAGGCACAGGCCCAAGGTGCTGGGTCCACAAAGCAGGCCCGTGAATTTCTGGTCCACTCTAGAACAGTGGGGACCTGGTGCCTCTGCTTTCCTGCTGGGGCTGCAATGACTCTTGGGGCGGGGTGGAGGGGGAGTTGCTGTCTTCACCATGCAGGATACACTCTGGTAGAGAAGGATGTAGGTGGAGAGCATCCTTTCCTGGGTGCAGGGAGGGGGCCCTCAGTGGAGCCACCAGAATACTCGCTTCTCACTGGAAGCTGTCCATCGTAGTTGTGCACAACCCTGCAGCACCCAGTGCACACACCTGGACCTGGGAGGTCCTGCAGAACCTGCCGGTTCCCTTGCCCTAAATTTGACACTGGGGCTCCCAGGACTCAGGTCAGTGGCCTCAGACCCCAGAAGGCCAAGCCCTCCCGAAAGCCTGCAGTGGATGGCAAGGTGGGAGGGAGAGAAGGAGGATGGGAAAGAGGGAAGGAAAGGGGGAGAAGGGGGAGGAGGAAGGGGAAAGGGGGCGGGAGAGGCATGGGAAATGGAGGACACACAGCTGAGCAGCCAAGGGCACCAAGCGGAGGGCAGGGAGCATGCAGCACAGGGAGCCCAGGAGGGAACTGCAGGTACAGGGCCACGGGAAAGCAGCCTCAGGAAGGAGGATCCATGCCAACCTTCACAGCCTCAAAAGGGAAGCCTGTGTCACCTAGCCCAGGGCCCTGCCCTGAGCCCCAAGCTTCCTTCTCTGAATCCCCAGATCCTCCTGCTCCCAGCACCAAAAGACCAGGCTATTTTTATTTTGGACACAGCCTTCTGTCAACAGGAAAGGGCCAACATCAAGTCTGTGAAATCTCACAGTGGTGAGGACAAAGGGAGCCACAGGCTCCCAGTCCTTGGACACAGGATCCCTCAAGGCCTGGACCTCCCTGTGCAGATCCCCAGATGGCCATGCATTCAACTTGGGAGACCCTGGCCGGCAGCCCTCACCCTTCTGTGTGGGTGGGAATCCCTGCTTGAGGGGCAGCCGTGGGCCTGAGCACCTTTGGGCAGGACCAGCCACAGTCTTGGTCACTGTCCATGGCTGCTGGGGGAGCTTTGTGGCCTCTGTTCTCAGCCCAACCCCAAGGAGTTGCTCAAAGCAGTTGACTAGGGCCAGTGGCACAGCTCCATGGTGAGCAGTGCCGGCTTACTCAAGGCCCAGGTTCCATCCCCACCACCACAAGAATGGAAACAAAACATGTCTACTCGCTTTGACTGCTGTTGCCTTCGTAAACTGAGGGCTTTCTGCTCTTGGCTCTCGAAAAGTGTGAGAGGAGCGACTGCGGAGTGCAACCAAGGAAGACAGAGTTTATAGTGCACTGCCGTGGAGGCAGAATCACACAGACACAGCACTGTGGGGAGAGCCGAGCAACACCACTGCAAGGTCTGCAGTGGGGGCAAGCAGGCGAGGGACCCAGCCCTGTGCCCTTCGCATTTGTCACACGTCCCAACCCTGCCCGGACAAAAATACCTCCCAATCGTTTCAATGCCCACAGCTGCCACTGCAGAAGACAAACAGGCCACACTCTGTGCCCCCAGCACAATCTCTGTCCTCTTATTACCCCGGCAGATAAGGGGACATGCGGCTGACAATAAAGGTCAGTCCACAGGGCGCTGAGTGGGAATGGCTGGCTTTCCTGTCCCTGCAGTGAGAGCTGCAGAGAGCACAGCAGTGTGCAGAGAGGACACAGGCCGTCCCTGTGCTCAGTGCTCTCAACACCAGCCCCCAGCCCAGAGAAGCCCAGGCCCCAAAGGGTGCTGAACTCAGGGGACATGCGCCATGGGCTAGCAGCTACCTCCCGTGTCCTGGGCACACAGATGACTCCGCCGCAGGTGCAGCTGCCAAATGTGTTCCAAACAGGCTTCCACTCCTTGAGTTTAAACTTCAAATTCTGCTTGGCAAACAACTGAAATTCAGCCCTTTCCCACATTCTTCTAGTCCCCTGAGAGAGAGGAGGAAGTATGTGTGCCTGGTGGCATTGCCATACTCAAACTTTATGTGCTGGGCTGGCACCCTGCGAGTAGTCAGATGACCCGCTTAAAATTTACTGTGAACTGCCTTTTTAGTGCGAACATTGTAAGGCATTAGTTTCTATGTCCTCAGAGCGATGCCTTAAAAATACCTTTTAAAAATAAGTTTCAACTGCCACTGAAATCCACCACCACATGGGCCTCACATCCAAAATGCCTGCCCAGCCCCAGGTCAGCCCCCAGCACAAAGCCAGACCCTCCTAGGAAGCCGATTCCACAGGCGAGAAAAATTTACCAGCAAGACCTTCATGAGTATAAAGGAAAAAGCAGTCCTTCTGGGGTGTTGCTCAGTGGTGAGCCCCTGAGTAAGGCTGCTGGCGGGTGCGTAATTGCAAGAAGTGCACACATTTTCAAAGGGAGCAAGGGGGAGTGGAGCCACAGCACCCTCCTCAGCTGGCCCAGGGGCTCCACACACAGGAAGGCAACTGTGGACACGACTGTGTGCTGCTTATTTCAAAACACTAGAAGGCAGAACTTGGAAAGAGCCAACTTTTCCATAAAGTAGTGACAGGCATTTGAGGGAATGGATACATGTGTTTGATTTAAACATGACAATGGATACATGTGACAGAACGCCTCACAGCACCCCCTAATATGTACAGCTTTAGCCTATGTCTTGGTTAAGTGAATTTAATTAAAACAAAAGCAGGCAGGGTGGCGACCATAGCAGCACTTCGGAGGCTGAGGCAGGAGGCCTGCCACAAGTTCGAGGCCAACCTGGGCCACATAGTGAGTTCAAGGCCTGCTTGAACTACATGGCAAGACCCTGTCTCAAAAAACTAATAATAGAAGAAAAAGCAGAAAGGATTTGCAACTCTGACTGGCAGGCAGAGCCCTGTCTCCCCGGGAGGGGTGGGGGCAAGGAAGAGCTGAAGCCTGGCTTCTGCTTGGGAACAAAGGCAGAGTTCAGAGTGTTGGGGGAGGGGACCCAGAGACTGCTCCGGAGCAGAGGGTAGTGGGGACGAGGTGCAGACCCTGGGAGGCACAGGGGACTTGGCTGGGTCAGTAGCGGCGGCGCCCAGGGTCTATGCGAGCAGAGGGTAGACTGTGTGAGGAGGACGGAAGTCGTAGGGTGGGAGGGTGAGGCAAGTGCCGTGGGCCAGACACAAAGGGCTCACCATAGAGCCTGAGCCACCGGGTGTTGTCGGCAAACGCCAGGCCACAGCCCCGGGCAAGATTGCAGGAAAGAAAAACTCACGCTTATTCCAGAAGCAGGTAAGAGAAACGATGCTTTCATGTTAATCCAGACTGGAAGAGAGGGCCCAGCAGGTTGGCGACCCCAAATCTCGAGCCCTGAAGCCATCTTGGCCCAGCACACCCCACAGAACACGGGGAAAATGGACATTTCCCTGGGAGCAGCTGCAGATCTCGGGACCTCTCCTCAAGGACTCACAAACACAGGGCAGCCATGGAGGGATGGGCAGCTGAGGAGTGAGACCGCCCTGCTGAGGGCTGGTGGGGCACATACCTCACAGTGAAGGCTTGTACCTCCACCAGGGGCTCAGAAGTGCCCCACATCCACCTGCCTAACCACAGTGCATGCACCCCAACAGCTTCCCAGAAGAGAAACATACAGAACGTGACCTCTGATGGCCAAGGAAGAGAGTGGAAAATCAGCCTCAGAAAGACAGCAGAAAATCCCACAGAGCTTGGAAATTAAGCAGCATGTTCCAAGGACTGAATGTGCTATAAAGCCTGGACTGAAATCCAACACTATCTTCAACTAAATTAGAATGAAGTAACCATTAACACTGTGCTTAGGGGAAACACATCCCCATAGATCCTGCAAAAATTACAAAGCACGGTGGGCTGAACTATGTCCCTCAGACAAGCAGAAGCCAAGCCCCAGGAAACTGAGATGGACCTGGCTCAGAGACAGGTCTTTGTAAGTGTGATGGTTCACTTAAGATAGGGGCACCCTCGCATTGGTTAGGATAGCCTAACCCGAATCTGGAGCTGAAGACGCAGGGAGGATGCTGGTGGGCACCCTTGCACTGGTTAGGATGGCCTAACCCACGTCTGGAGCCTGGAGTTGAAGTCGCAGGGAAGACGCTGGTGGAGACAGAGGCCAGAGCAATGTGACCACAGCCCAGGGACACCTAGGCCTCCCGAGCGGAAGAGCACACCCTGCCTCTGCCTGAGATCCCAGGCCTCCTGGCTGCCAGACATTTTATTCTGGGCTTTAGGCCACTTGGGCTGTGAAAATTGCTGTTAGCTCAGTCCTATGAAACCCACACGGAGAATGAGAGATACTATAAATGTGATGATGATTTGTTTGTTTTTTGTCTTTTTGAGACAGGGTCTCACTATGCAGTTCAAGCGGGCCTTGAGCTCACTTTGTAGCCCAGGCTGGTCTCAAATTCACAACGATCCTCCTGCCTCAGGCTCCCAGGTGCTGGGAGTACAGGCGCGTACCACCACACTTGACTAGTAACTTTTTAGACATAGATAAAATGGACTACCTGCCAGAATCACAGCAGGGACAGAAGTGAAGTCACATGTGGAGTCCGCAGGCCTGGGGGACCCTGGAAGGCTCTGGACTCTGAGGAACACCACCAAGGATGGTGACCGGTCAGCACCTCCTGGATCCACTCTGCTTTGCAAATTGCCCCTTGGAACTATTTTTTGTTTTTCCCCTTTGCCCGGAGCTGTGAGTCCTGTGAGAGCTGCATGAGATGCTGACCCCTGCAGTGGCCACGGCAGAGGAAGGTTTGGGGGGACATGGCTCAGGACCCCCATCAGTCAGTCACTTTCTTTCAGCTTTTCAGAGCCTAGGACTCTTGACAGCCTCCAGATAACATCTGAGTGTGACCAGGAACTTGCCCACCTAGCTCTTAATTAAAGGTGGAATAATGTTTTGCTTGAGGGAAGCGATGCGTTCTCTAAAGCATTACTGAGATGGCCCAATAGCCGCAAGTCCATTGCTACCTCAAGAACAGCCCTGGATCACAAGGTCCCGCCCAGCACACAGCCTTCCTGCCCCTGCCGCTGTCCCTGTATGTCCTCTCTGCTCCCAGGACCCTCATGTACCTGTGTCCCCCAAGTTGGTCTTCATTTTGGGGTGGCAACCCCTCATCTTCCCAGGGTCCAGCCGTTGGATGATCGCATTTCCTTCCTAGTGACTTGGTGGCCTTGGGTGTGGCAACAAGCTCTCCCAAGGAACCGAAAGCTCAGGTATCAGACCTTGATCTGTTATCAAGGAACTGAGAAGCAAAACTTCACTCACAGGGGCACATGCCCATGCCTGTCAGTGCATGTCGGTATCTGTGGAGTGTGGTGTCTTGAGAACCAGGCTGTCCTGATGACAGCCTGTTCAGAACCGTGCCCTTAAACGCAACCCCTACCCACATGGGAGTGGAAGGGGCTGCCCACCCATGGGAGTGGAAGAGACCAAAAGCCACCACGGTGGATCCTTTCTGGGCTAAGAAGAGCCACAGGCCTGGGGCTAAGATGCTGCAGTGGAAATAGTTTACTTAGCTTACGGCTAAGGCAGTAGCTAGTGGAAGGACTTGCAATAACTAAGTGGGGTCAATAGTCATGCTGATAAAAATTAGAATAGACAGTGAACTAGGACTTGGACAAAGAATGAAGTTCCTCAGGCAGCATAGAATGCAGCCTGCTCCGACTAAAGAGAGGCACTGCACTATCTACAGCTTCTCAATTTCAGTTAAATTAAAATGCAAATTAACCAGTTCCTTCTGAGATCCCAGTTTCCTGTAAAACCTAAATGTGGAAGAACTGTGTTAAAAGCCCAAGTCCCAATTGGTCATTTTAAATCCACAGAGCCATCTCTGATAGGTGGGCACTTGATGACCAAGCACTTCCTACACTCTGCTTATTTATTCCAGATCAGAGGGCCACGTAGCCACGTCCTTCAGAAGCCCTCCTGGAAATCCTTCTTACCCTTCTCCTTATTTCCAATAAAAACCTTCCTAGTCTCCTCCTTTGGGGTACAACTTCATTCCTTGCTGTTTGCAGAACCCCAAGCCTGTTAGACATGGTATTGCTGCCACCAGCCCCACCCCCAGGGAGTGCTGTCCACTTCCAGCTGTGGCATCTCCTAGAATGGGCATCTGCACACATGTGCACACACAAGCCACCTGCCCCACCATACTCCATGGTCCATGGTCACATCCTTTGCTGAAGCCACCAACCTAAGCTTCAGGGTGGGGTCAGGGCACTGGGGAGCCAGGCCCACACTGAATTTTCCCTAGACAAGGTTTAAGCCTTCACTGCTGTGGACCCTATTGTCAGGACCCTATTTCAGGATGTGGTCCAGCAACCACACAGGAACTACCCCAGAGAGCTCTCTCAATGGACATGAGTCCATCTGTGGGTGACTTTTTTGTGGTCTCATCAAGGTGGCAGCCCCAGAACCTCTGTATCTTCCAGAAGCCATGCATCTGCTGCTGTCTGTGGCCAAGGGGTCCCCACCCAGGGGGCTGGCTAGGACAGAGCACTCTTATAGCCTCTCCCCATCTGGCTGAGTCTGAGCCCCAGTGGATAGGAGGGCGTGGATGCTGTGACTCCTCTCTCCTCCTGGCTCAGGGCTCCCGCTTTCATTTTTAAATTTGTTTATTTATTATTATTATTATTATTATTTTGTATGCTGGGGATCGAACTGAGGGCCTTGTGCATGCATGGCAAGAGTCTACTACTGAGCCACATTCCCAGCCCAAGGGCTCCCGCTCTTGAGTGTACAGTGTGGATCCTGTGTCAGCAGAGACTACCACACTTGAGCAGGAAGCCCTGGGACCCACTGACCCTATGCAACTGCCTGTCTCACATGTGAGTCAAAAGGAAAGGGGAGCCATGAATGCGCAGAAGGTTCTGGAAACTTGTTTAAACCCCTGCACAACCAGCAGCCACCACAGGCCTGAGGACACTGCGGAGACCCCTCCACTATATTTGGGTCGCTGTCCTCCCCACAAGCAGAGACGACCCCAGGTGCTTGGGTGGATGGTGGTTGAGCTGAGCCCTCAGCTGCACCCATCAGGGTGCCCAGGACACGGGGCAACTGCCCCTCAGCCTCGCAGTACCTGCTTGCTAGCACAAACTAAACCACCTTTCACTGCCTTTCATGCATTTTTAAGGGCATTAGGAAGCAAAGAGTATATGACTTGCGCCACACTTCTGTAAACACAGCAGAAGCATTCTGGAAGGTGTTATATGTTTCTTACAAGGAGCTCTTCGTGGGGAAACAGGCATGAAGCTCCAGGTTCTTTGCTGACCCCAAGGCTATGTACATGCTACTGTGTGTCAGAGGGTGCCCCTGAGGGTGACCCATCAGCATGAGTCTCAGGTAAACAATGAGTTTCTTTCCTAGAGGTGGTGTAGTCCAAGCATGGTTGCTTGGCCACCTGCCCCTTGAGGGCAGAGGGAAGGGTGATCACAATGACCCCTACACAGCTGGTGTCCTCTCCCTGATCAGGAGATTTTCAAATGCAGAGACCTCTGGGGACTCTGCACACTGGCTGGACAGGAGCAACCAGAGAAAAGGCCAGGATAGTCAGGATGCCCATGGGGACACTGGCAGGGCCTGGTGGCCCACCAGCACCAAGAATCCCCTAGCACTGGCAGGATGGGAGGCTCTCCATGGCCACTTTAGGAGTTTCCTCTGCCTCCTACTTGGTGCTTCTGCCAAATCTCAAATAGGGGGAGAGGCAGAAGCTGCACAGCAAGAGCCATGGGGTTCAGCATGCAGCAGACACCATGGTGTCTAGAGGCTGCATGCGGTGGGGGTCCAACCTTTCCTCCAGCCTGCATAGTAAGAGCACTCAAAGGCAGGCACTTCCTGAGCACTTGCAAGGGCCTGGTTTCCATTTCAGCACCATAAAATATACTTTAAAACTAAAAAGAAAACCCCTGAGTGGATTCTGATTTGTTAAGAGAACTCTATAGTGAAGCTCAGAGGCTGTGGGACAGTTATGCATGTCTAGCAGGTTAAAAACATGACTTAAAGATGCTTCAAGTGATCATTCATACCCATGCTCTCCTTCCCTCTCTCTCTCTGAGACTGGAGCAATCTCACTGTCTCAACCAGCTTCCCACGGTGAGCTCAAGCTCCAGAGCTCAAGCTAGCCTTCAGCTTCCTTGGTGCCCAGCTTAGCTGGCAAATTCTGTTATAGGTACTTTACCATGAAGAAAAGGGAACTAGACCACAATATGTGCAGTGTTAGCAGATGCTGGGTGGGATGCCAAGGATGTGTTCACCCGACACCACAGTGGGGTCACACAGTGGACACCACAGCTGGACTGCATTTCTGGTGGTGGGTCCCCTGGTCGCCAGCAGAGCTGCAAGCCCACCCTCATGTGCACAGTGTAGCAGGACCTCGGGGAGCAGCCCCAGCCCTGGATGGAGCAGGATGTGGTGGTGACATCAACTAGGATGAGCAAGAGTAGGGCTAGGGGACAGATACCTGGGGCCCCAAACTCCACAAAGGCTGCTACAGATATGGGACAGCAGGGCACACGGCAGCTTCTACCCTGAAAGGGGCTGCTGTGGTCCCAGGGAGAAGGGGCCTGGGGTCTTTACCCTGACTCTCATGCAATGCAGGCTCTGGCTGAGACAGGAAACTTAGGGGGGTTCCTCACCACCTGGCCCTGTCCACTGTGTGACTGAGGTCTCCAAGTGCCAGGCCTACATGGTAGCAATGGTGTCACCTCAAAAACTGCCAGCTGGTGGCCAAGAGGATAGGGAGGTGCTCACATGGCCCTTCCCACAAAGTCCATGGCCACTTTGCTTGACCCTGGGTTTGGGCATGCTCTACCTTACACCGCTTGTCCCCTCCTGCTGCTGGGGCCTCTGCGGAGGATGAACTATTGCAGGTTGGTTCTGGGAGCCCAGTTTCCTATCCTGGGAGTCCCACTTCCTATCCTAGGGCTGCCCCACTTCCACTTCCTGTCCTGGGGCCACACTGTGGGCCCATGGGTCTGGGCCCTGTGAGAAAGGAGGCCAACTGTAGCTGGTCAAGAGTGGCTTCATCTCTAAGCCAGTACTTCTGACCTGGGTTTCACGCAGCAGCCACAGATGCCAGAACATGCCAGAACAAGCCCTGCCTGCACTATTGCCCCTAGGCACCCCAGTCCCTGCACACAGAGGCCCAGAATGGCAGGGCACAGCTGGGTTCTACTGTAGCCCAGTACACACAAGGCTTGGTGACCAAGACTTGGAGCCTCCTGTCCCAGGGGCTCTCAGGCAGTTGCTGGCTGGGACCTCAGTCCCAGTCTGCACCAGGATCTGTGTGAATGCCTTGGTCTCCATCCAGGATGCATTCACAGGGCAAGAAGGGCAGGAGTGGCCCAGTGACCTCTCCCCATCCTACAGGATAATGGGAGTACCTGTAGAAGGGGCTGCCCGAGTGTAAGAGCCAAAACCCCCATCCTGATGACGGCCCCATCCCAGCCAGTATGTCCCCGTAATGGACTCTGTGCCCTCCCAGGTCCCAGAACAGGGAGGACAGCCCTGTGCACCAGTCCCACTCCCCACAGTTCTGTGAGCCTCCAGGCCTGTTGGGCACAGGCAGCTAAAGGGCAGGAGCAGAGCTGCCCAGTGTGGTTGGCATGCCCTCTCCCAGGTGCCCCAGCCCAAGGGAGCTGGGGCTGACAACTGTACCTGCACGCTGGTGTGTCCTGGCCTCAGCTTGCCCAGGAAGGTGGCACTGCCTCTGTCTAGCACTGTCTAGTCCAGAGGGACCAGAATGCTCCAGTCGCCAGGCAACAGACAGAGGCAGAGGAGCCTGGGCCCCAGGGAGGCTCAGGTGGCAGCAAAGGGGGAGCAGCAGGCTGGGCAGAGAGAGCAATGGGGAGGGACACTCCACCAGTACCATGGCAGGCCCTGGCAGAGAGGGACAGAGCCACACACTGGCATAACAAGAGCTAGACAGGGCTGCTGGATGAGGACCAGAGCTGACTGCTGGACTCCCTAGGACACTTTCCTTGGATTGTGCAGCACCCACTCTGTGTCCTCGCAGGGGTCCCCTGTACCCCCCCCCCCTTTTCCTATAAGGCCAAACTCTGTGGGAGGCTTTCCTGATGGCCTCCCTACAACCCTATCCCCAGCCACTCCCATCAGGGGACACCACTCGGTCCACAGTGCTCTCCATCACAGGAGAACTGCCATTAGTATCTCAGGGTCCCTGACACCCCATCCCTGCTTCTCTGTCCAGCAGGCCCTGAGCACCAAGCTGGCCCAGCACTGATGCCACTCTAGAGTCCAGCACTGCTCGCCCCACACACGCCCTCTTGCTTTGTACCACAAGCAAGCCCAGGGCAGAATCATGGGAGCTCAGGTCAGGGTTAGGGTTGAGGTTAGGGGTTAGGGGCCATGATTGGGGTTAGGGGTTAGGGTTAGGGTTAAGGTTCAGGGTTAGGGTTAGAGTTAAGGTGAGGGGTTATATTTAGTAGTAGGCTTATGGGTTAGGGTTTAGGGTTAGCTTATGATTAGGTTAGGAGTTTGGTTAGTGGTTAGGGTTATTGTTAGAGGTTAGGGATGTTAAGGTTAAGGGTTAGGATTAGGGGTTAGCATTAGAATTAAGTTTCTGGGTTAGGGGTTAGGCATTTGGTTTAGGGAAGTCCACATGCAGCCCCTTGCCTGTGGTACCTTCTCCTTGTTCTCTTCGCCTCTTTGGGACATGGTGGCCCCACTGGCACTCATAGCAACCATGGCCTGGGCGCAGTGCTCGATCATCTCACATTGCAGTGCTTGGTTTTTGGGCTGCTCCAAGGCAGGAGGGCAGCTGGCATATGCAGCCTGATTGGAAGTGCCAGTCCACTTAGAGGGAGTGGAAGGCTCCTGGGGTCCTGGGGACCATGATGCCTCTGGGAAGGCAGGTTACTGCCCACTAGGAGGCCCCTCTGAGGACATGATCCCAGGCTCTGCTGTGTTCCTGGTCTGAGTAACAGCCCTGTGGTAAGGCAGGGACTGAGCCAAGGGAGCACAGAAGCTCTGGCCTGATGATCTGGGGCTGATGGGGCAGAGCTGACGGAACAGCTGTGGGCGCTGAGTGACTGGGGCCCTGCCCCGCACAGCGATCTGTGGAAACGGGCAGATGTCCAACCACTCAAGACACACGGACACTCACGTCTACTGTTGGTACTTATGTCCAGACTCTTGAGTCAACTGAGGGCGGGGCTGAAATTCAAGGGCAAGAACCTCAAGAGCTGCATGTGTGGGTGGGAAACAGCACCCCCAGGCCCTATCTGCAGCCTGTTTCCAGCATCCCCAGCTCGACAATGACACCTCTGACAGAAGATTTCTGTAGCCAGCATCCCATGAACCCGAAACACTGCTCAGTCACTTCATACTGGGCACCAGGCACAGAGACCTGTGAGGGGACTGGGCCAGGGACCTGGTGGGCACAGGAGATGCCCACTCTTCTGCCTCCATGGCAGCCACAAACTCATACTGGGAACACTGTGTGGCACTGCCTACCCACATGTCAAGCCATGGAGAACTGGTCCTAAGCTGGTCCTCAGCAGCCTCCTCACAGTGAAAGCTGAGTATGAGTCTCCACAGAGGCCATGTGGAGGAGTCTTTGGTGCTATTCAGAGGGAATCTAGAAACCTCAAAAAGACCAGGGAGAAAAGAGGCCTGGCCCTGCGTGGGTAGTCAGGAGCACAGTCGGCCAGGTGACCACCAATGGCAGGTTACCCTGCTGTCTTATATTCTGTGTCTGGCTGGTGGTACAATGACTCACTCTAAAAATCAGACAAAGGGAAAAAGAATAAAAGCATTTCTGTGAAGAAAATGATCCTATACTTCCAATAGGATCCTATACGTATAAGACCTAAAGACTGTTAGAGATGATAACATATTTAGCAAAGTCTCAGGACACAAAATCAACATTTAAAAAATCAATAGCTTTTCTATATACCAATAATGAACTATCTGAGAAAGAAATAAGGAAGGCAATTCCACTCATGATAGCTCATGGATTGGCAGAATTAATGTTGCCAGAATGGTCACAGTACCAAAAATAATCTACAGATCCAATGTAATCTCCATGAAATGTCAATGGCACGCTTCACAGAATAGAAAAAAAATCCTAAATTTTTTATGGGAACACAAAAGACCCAGGATAGCCAAAGAAACCCTGAGGAAGAGTAAGAGGCATCGTGACACCTGATTTCAGATCATACCACAAATCCACAGCAATAAATATAGCATGATAATGGCACAAAAATAAACACATAGATCAGTGGAATAGAACAGAGGACATAGAAACAAACCCACACAACTACAGCCGCCAATTCCTGGCAAAGGAGTCAAAGTGACACACTGGAGAAAATAGCAACAAATGGTGCCTGGAAAACTGAGATCAAGCTGTCAAAGGCTGAAACTAGATCCCTGTCTCTCAACCTGAATAAAAAATCAATTCAAAATGGATCACAGAGCTAGACATAAGACCTGAAACTCTGAAACTCCTCAAAGAAAACACGAGGGAAACATTTGAAGTCATAGGCACAGCAAAGACTTTCTGAGCGGGACTCCAACAGCTCAGGTAGTAAAGGCAGGAATCAAGAAGTGGAACCACCAGAGATTAAAAAGCTTCCGCACAGCAGAAGGAAAACCAAAAGGTGTGGAGACAGCCCACAGAATGGGGAGCACTCTGCTAGCCACGCCTCCAACAGAAGAGTGGTGTCTAGAATTTGAGAGCCCTAGAAAACATCCCAATCAATAAGAGCAAATGAAGTGAACAGGCATTTCTCAAAAGAAGTACAAATGGCCAATAAAGACAAGAAAAATTCTTTAGCCATTAGGGAAACGCAGATCAAACTACCTTGAGATTGTATCTCACTCCAGTCAGAAAGGCTCTCATCAGGAATTAAAAACTATACCAGCCAGGATGTGGGGAAAGAGGAACACTTCTCCACGGTTGGTGGGAATGTAAATTAGTACAGTCACTATGGAAATCAGCAGGGAGGTTCCTCAAAAAACTAAATCAGAGCTTCCCCAGGACCCTGCTGGACCACTGCTGGTCTATTCCTGAAGGCATTAAAGCCAGCACATTACTGGGACACCCGCACACTCCCATTCATTATGGCACATCTTACAGTAGCCAAGACACGGAACCAGCCTCAGTGCCCATCAGCAGGTATGTGGACAGAGAACACACTGTGGGGTGTGCATAGAGGGAATTGCTATTGAGCCATAGAGAAGGACAGAAGTATGTCATTTCAAGGAAAATGGATAGAAGCGGAGATGATTATGTTAAGCAAAATAAGCCAAACTCAGAAAGACTATGAGGAAGCTAACAAGATGACCTAAGAGCAGGGGGAGACTATTATTAGACAACAGGAAGGGAACGAGGTGGATGGGAAGGGGTGGTGGCAGACGATGAGGGTGTGTTACCCATTACACACATATATGAACACACCACTAAAACCCAGTATTGTGCCAAGTTAATGGGCACTAATAAAAATATACTTAAAAATAAAAAGGGGCTGGGTGTGGTAGCACCCCTGTAATCCCAGCACTCTGAGAGGCTGATGTAGGAGCATCGCAAATGTGAGCCCAGCTGGGCAATTTGGCGAGACCCTGTCTAAAAATTCACAAAATTCTAAAAATTCACTAAAATTTTTAAGTGGCTGTGGATGGGGCTCAGTGCAAAGGTTGGGGTCCAACCCTCAGCAATGAGGAAAAACAGGAAGAGTTAAGATGGTGTTTCTCGTAAAAACAAAAGAACTTCCAAGTCAGTAAGGAATAAAAGGTTGGGAACAGCATGCGTGCTTTGTCCCTGTGTGTGTGCATTTGTATCTGCAGGTGTGCCCTGTGTGGTTGTGTGCACACGAGTACGTGTGAGCATGTGTGTATGTAAGGTGCTCGGGTGCGCAGGTGACATCTCTGGACAGGTTTTCGTGGTACGACTGCTGGGCACCCTTTCTCTCCCCTTGTGATGGTAAATCCCGCATGCTATAGCTGTGCCCGGTGCCTGGTGCCCCGCTGGTCTTGCGCTGCTGAACACCCTGAAGCTCTTGTGGGTGAGGCTGGATGGAAGTCTGTGCACCCTGAGGACAGCAGAGGACCTTCCGCAGGCACGGGGCATGGGGTGTTGGGGTTACAGGGGAAGGAGCATGGGGGATGCTCCTTCCCTAACCCTGCCCCATCTCTGGCCCTTCCAGGCCAGGGTCACCAAGCAGGTCATCTGCTTCAAGACAGGAAGATGTGGTGCACAAATCCTGCAGAGTAATTTAGATTAACGAGGCCCTTCCTGCAGGAGCCCCTGCCTGGGTGTGAATTGATTTAAAGAAGCTGTTAATCATATCAGCTCTGAACTCCGGAAAGGCAGCCGGCTGGACTGCTCCACCCTCTGGAAGAGGAGGCCAGGCTGTGGTCCATCTCCTGTCTCCTCTTCCCAGTTCCTTTGGAGAGGGCATTAATAACGCACATGTAACATGCTGTAAGTTACAATCTTACCCCATCCCTGGAGACGAGGTCTCCCTGTGTTGCCCGTGGCCAGGCACCAACAATTCCCCAGCCTCTGGGCACCTGGACGACAGGTTGTGTCACTGTGCCCAGGCTCCCTTCAAGTGTTCTTCAGCTCCAAGGCCTCACGCATGGCCATGCTGCTGTGCCGCTGTCCCAGCCATATGCAGGCCTCTCTGCCTCTTGTAACCCTGAAGCTCCATCCCACTCCCCCATGTGCCCCTCCCAGCCCCAGTCCTACAGCCACTGCTCTTCCTGCTGTCTCCATAGCTCCGATGACTGGGAACTCACACAGGCAGAATCGCAGAGCTCACCCTTTTGGGTCATGGGACTTCATGTCTCCCACAGCTGTCCACACCGTATGGTGTCAAATGCCTTGGCCTTCAAGGGCTGCATAGTACTCCAGGGGAGGCACTGTCAAGGACCATATCCCAACAGGCAGGGCTAGGCTGAGTGGTTCCATTCCTGTTCCCAGTCAGGCAGAGGGCAGGAGGGGAAACTCTTAAACTGCACAGGAGACTACAGAAAAACTCTGAGTGGCCAACGCAAGTGATTTCAGGTTGATCTTTAAGGGATAAAGCAACTGGGATTCCTCATTAGCTGCCTCCTGTATGAGAAATCACTTGTCTCCAGGTGTTCAGCAAGAGGGACTCCCTCTTGGTCCAGCCTGGGCTGCTGGGCCTCGTGCAGGAGCTCAGCTTAAACCTCGGTCTCCATGATTTCATGGAACAGCACCATGCTCTGTGGGCTCCAGGCTGCTTCTGCCTCACACTGGGACCAGAGAGCAGGGCACGGGGGTGTGCAAGCATGTCTTCCAGCCCCTGCTTCTGATTCGAGAGTGCACCTGCTGGCTCACTCAGCCTCGCTGCACAGGATATTCCAGGAGCTAACATGGCATGGTGGCGCACACCTGTAATTCCAGCCCTTGGGATGCAGAGGCAGGAGGATCTCTGGGAGTTCATGGTCAGTCTGGGCTACATAGTGAGTTCAAGACCAGTCTGAATTACACAGTGAGACCCTGTCTAAAACAAAAACAAACAAACAAACAAAAAAACAACAAAACCTCCAGGAACCACACCTGCCACCTACAGTGTTGTGCATTCTATGTCTCTGCCAGCAAAATGTGAGGGTTTGGTTTCTTTATGTTCTTGCCAACATCTGCTTTTCCCAATTTCTTGAAAATAGCCAGACACAGTGTAAAGTGGATCTCCCTGGGCCCTGACCACCCCACCCCAGTGTCACAGAGCATCCTTCCACGTGCTGTGCACCACCTCCTGTCTCTGTCCATGTCTTTGCCTGGGGTTAATGTTTATCTGGGTAAAACTACAGTGTCCTCACAGCCTGGACCTCAGACACAGAGCCGCCAGTGCCCACCCCACCCTGCAAGTCCTTTCAGTACTGCATTCTGATGCTTCTGCATGATACTCATCCCCAGAACCACCAATCCCTTGCCCCATTTGCACAGATTTCACAGGACCTGCCTCCATGCCCTCACTGGGACATGGTTGTTCTCATGTGTTTGTTTTCTGTGTGAACTATTACCTGCCAGACAGGCGACACTAGGATCTGGAATCACCGGGACATCCCAGGGCCAAGGTCCTGCTGCAGGGTTCTGCACTGAACCAGAAGGCCCTGCCCAGGCTGACTTCATTGCGAAGCCCCTGGCTCCTGGTCTGTGTGACCCAGCTGTGATCTCTATTTTGGATGTTAAAGTTTTTATTTAAACAAGATCCAATATAAAGGGAGTGGTCTGTGAAAAAGAAGCCAAATCAAGCACCCAGCATCTTCCTACTATGCCAAGGCGAGAACGCCTCCCGGGTGATGAGACACGGCAGCTACAGTTCCCATGCTCTGAGGAGGGCAAGGCGGCTCCAGCCACCTGCAGGGTGAGGGCCATGAAATATTTAAGTGCAGGAAAGCAGAGTCTGCCCAGCACAGCGGCTCTCAGACACCAGAGCTGGCGGCCTCGCCCAGATCAGCTCACTAGCCTTGGTGGGAGGACCAGGCAGCGATAGAAGGGAGCCCTGTCCTGCTGGGACCTATGAGGGACACCATGTGGGCACTGTGTGGGAAGTGCAGGTCCCTGGACCTCCCCAGGATCATTACCAGGTTCAAGAGGAGCAGAGGCCCCACCAACCAGAACAGTGGCAGGAAAGGGGGCCACCATCACTTGAGGGCCCCATGCTGGTCTCTCCAAGCAGGGTGAAGCCACAGGATGGATGCCGGGCCAGGCCTAGGTGGCCATAGGACAGGGACATTGTGGGTTCCTGTCCTCAAAGGCTCCCTGCACAAGCTCACTGCACTGGCGGTGTGTTACAAGACTGCCCATCTCAGGCCCTGATGGCTAGATTGGGGCCCTAGGCCACCCCACCAAAGGCTGTGACTGGGGATTCCACTGATACCCTTGCCAGTAGGTTTTCTCTGACCCCAGCATGGTGGCTGCTCCAGCCCCACGCCTGGCCTGTGCTATGAGTGTGTGCCCAGGCTGTCTCCTCTGAAGCTCTGCACTAGGCCTCAGCCCTGTGCTCACAGGAGATGCCCTGTGTACAGTGGTAGTCTGGCATGTGGCAAGCTCCCCCCGCCCCCGTTACAGGGCCACTGCCAAGCTGAGTTAGGCTGTACAAGCTGAAGGTAGGTGGTCCATGCACTCACATGACCAAACCCTAGGGCCACCAGGAATGGCAGCCATGGCACCACAGCAAGAGGGACCCACTACTACCAAGAACAGGGACCCTGCCATGAGCCAGCTAACCCAGGCTGTCATGGGGTGGTTGGCCTCATGGAAAAGCCAAGTGCTGTGCACTGGGGCCAGACTCCACCATAGGACTGAGAGGATGACAGAACACTGGCTTGGGCAATGGGCAGGAGACCTGCAGCCCTTAAGGACACGAACTGGCCCTTCACACACTCCCCATGGAAGGTCAACCTGGGACAGACGCCCTGCCCAGCTCTGACTCCTGGCCCAGCACCCAAGGCAGACCCATAAAATCTTTGTTTGCTTTTGTAAAACTTGGTTTACATTGTCTTAGTGGCAGCACCAAATAATAGGTCTTCTGTTCCCACATAGTGGGCATGGCACAAAACCACTTAATTCACTCTCCTGGGATTGTCACCCCAAGTCCCCACCCCACAAGAGCCCAGGTGGCTATCAACAGAGGCCACTGGCCAGCCATTCAGTGGCACAGTCAGGCCACGGTGCAGCACAGGGGCCCACACCTGGAGGCCTGGTCCCTGGACAGCTGGCCAAGCCTCGGTCTTACAGCTGGGTGTGAGAGGACCCGCCCATGGAGTGGAAAGAGGGTGGGCAGATGGAGAATCCTAGGACCCCTGTCTCCCCCTGATACGCTAGGGTGAGGGGTCAAGGCGCCTCAAGGGGGGGACTTTCAGAGGCAGCCTGATCCAGCCCTGACCTGCCCAGGTGTTGATGGCAGGGGCCCCAGGCCTCCGCCTTCCAGCCAAGGGTCCAGGTGGAGCCCAGTGCTGTGGAGCCCTGTGCCATTGGGAGTAGATGAGCTGGGGCAGGGTCCCATCACGAAGTCCTCGAAGAGTTCAGGGTCAGACTCACCTTGGGGGCACCTCCTAGGACAACAGTGTGAGGATCTCAGAAGGATGCCTCTCCCTATGACCTCTCAGAGACCTTTCTGACTCCAGGCCTGAAGCACACCCACAGGCTCCACAGCCCCCAGGCTGGGACCCCCTACACATTTCCCAAAAACCAGAAAAATTTCCTGGCCAGGCAGGCAGACAGCCACTCCAGTCCCTGCTGCCCAGTCCAGACCAGGAGAACCCCGCACCTGCCCAACTGGAGAGGGGCACAGGCTGGAACAGACCTACTTGCTCCACTCTGATGGCTCAGGTGGGGGAATAGGCAGCAGCCTGAGAGCCAGCCCCCAGCCCCTCACCAGTGCATGTCCATGTCCAGGGACAGCTCTGGGCAGGACACACTGACCCGCATATGTCACGAATGTGCCAGCCAACCAGTGCTAAGGAAGGGATGTTTGCAACACACACATCAACCCGAATACATGTGCAAACACATGCAGACACTCCCTCCACAGGTACACAGACACACCACACAGACACACACAGATGCACACAACACAGACACATATACCCCACAGGTTCACACAGACACATACACCACACAGGTACACACCATACATACAGACATACCACACAGACACACACAGACACATACACCACAGGTACATACAGACACACCCCACACAGACACACACACATACATACCACACAGTGACATACACAGACATCACATGCAGACATACACACAGATACATGCCACACAAAAGTGCATACCACACAGCCATAGGAAAATGCCCATTGGGAAGGACCTACAGCAGGGGCTGCCTTCTTCCCTGGGTCCCCGCACCCCACATGGCATGCATACATCCTGAGCCTTGAGGAGCAACCCCCTCCTGCTGGCCGGCTGGACCATGCATAGGGAGGGCCACAGGGGTCAGAGCGGCGTCTGCCCCCAGTAGGGACCCTGACAGGAGGACCCTAGACACCCAGGCCAAGGGACCCGAGGCTGTGCTGGCCGAGTGTGCTCCCCCAGTCGATGGGACACCTGGATTAGCCACCTGCGTGGCAGCAGCGGCCAGGAGCCACCCTGTCCTCCATCTCCACAGCTCACTGACATCTCAGAGTGCTGAGACTCAGGTGTTGCAGCTCAGGGCGGATCCTAGGAGAGGAGGCAGCAGTCAGCACAGTCAGTGGACTATCACCACAGGTCCCTGTGCACCACAGGCCCTGCCAGGACGGGAGGAGCTGCCCATCCCTGTGACCTGAAGGTGACTTGGCCTGGACAGCACCCAAACAGCCAGACGCCTGGTCTCAGGAGTGCCACCCACTGATCACCAGGTGGTGTTCTTGCTGGCTCTGGACAACTCTGCGGGGACACCAGCCATGCCAGGCCGGTGACCACCTTCCTACCCCAAGGGACCCCAGCACCTACCATAGCGGCTGGGCTCGCGGCAGTAGCGCAGTATGGGCAGCGCATCCACCCCTGGGTTGGGCACGGCTGGGAGGTCAGAGCCAGCACCGGGGTCAGGGTCCCCGGGGTTGGGGTGGCCGGAGTCGGGGTCAGGGTCAAGGTCCGAGCTACCGTCGTCCGCCTCAGGCCCCGAGTGCCCTGCCCCGCCCGCCGGGGTCACCACGAAGCGCAGGGACATGCTGGAGAAAGAACGCGGGCCGCGACGGCTGCAAGACTGGGAGGCCAGGCCCCGGCGGCCAGTACCAGGGGACGGGGCGGGGCAGGGCCAGGAGGGGCGGGGCCAGCCGGGCAGCCAGGGCCGGGGGCGGGGCGGGGCGGAGTCGAGAGGGCGGGGTCGAGAGGGGTTGGGGCAGAGCCAGGACCGTGGAGGGAGGAGAGAAGTGGCCGGAATACGGCTGGTACAAAGGATGGGGCCGCTGGAGGGGCAGGGGGCACGTCAGTGTTGGAGGGGCATGGGGTGTGTAGAGCTGGGGGTACATGGGGTGTAAGGAGTTGGAGAGCTGGGGGAGTTTGGGCTGGGGCGCTGGCTGGAGGGATCCGGGTGCGCCGCGTACTCTATTGGTGGAGTAGGCTGGGTCGGGGCCTGAGAGCGCAGGCTCAGGGCACAGGACAGGTATGTGGCACCTGGGACCTGGTACCATCCTCCATGGGTCCTGCCCATGGGAGATGGCACCTTTGGCCCCCAGGCCAGCCCAGTTCCTTCAGTGCAGAGTAGGGGGTCACACTTGTGTCATGGAGTTGTATTCCCCCAACACACACACACACACACACACACACACATGAGCCAGAGGACGCGGTGAGCAGGGATGAGCCACCAGACGGGCCTTGGCCTGGGGAGGAACAGCGGCTAGGGACAGGAAGGATGCCTAGCGAGTGCCAGTTAAGAGATGCTGAGGCCCAGCTGATGGTGGGGGTACGCTGGTTGGTCATCTCCCACCCCCTCCCCAGGTCATGCCTTCTGGCTGCTGGGTCAGCCCTAAGGGGCAGGTGGCTACCTCTCAGGCACTGCCTGGGGGGTGTGGAGGTGGACTGGTGCCTAGAGGCTGTGGAACAAATGGACAACGGTGGATCAGCACTGTCCTGGGCTCCTGGGCTCAGCTGGGGCTGGGCTACCTGCTCTGGTGTTGCATATAAGCACATCTAGTGTCACCACTTACTGCCCACCTGTGCCAACCCTGCTGGAGACAGGAGGGCCAGAGTCCCTGTGTCTTTCAGGGGAGGCAGAGATAAGAACACTGACAAAAAAAAAAAGAACACTGATTGAGGCAAAGAAAGGGGTAAGTTTAACAGAGGTGCTAGGGTCCCTCAAGGTAACATCCAAGGTGTGACCTGGAGGAAGTCGTCTACTGTGGCAGCGGCTAGTCCAATGCTCACCTCATAGCCCGGGATGGCTGCTCCTGGTCCAGCTGTCCCACTACCCCAACAGCAGAGCAGAAGTGAGAGGGCAGTTAGCTGCTCCCTCCTAGCACCGCCTAGAAGTTGTACATAGCACTTCTGCTTACTTCTCTAGTTATGCAGCACACTTGTGTGTGCAGCCTGGGACTAATTTTAAAGAGCATAAAAAGCAATAACAACATAACAACAACATAGTCAAAAACAAAACAACACAGAAAACAATAAAAATGATACAGGGTTTCAAAACAAAAATGCTAGGAATTAACAGTGGTTGTTATATTACATATTTTTATCTTCAATGAGATTGCTCAGATGACCAGATGTAAGAATGCAAGATTGATCAAACCATTAAAGAGAATAAAAAGTGATTTGAAAAACCCCTTAGAAATGATACAGAGCTTCAGTAAACAAGGTAATAGGAAGTCACCAATGGTTGTTATATTGCGTATTGTTGTCTTCAAATTAGTTGTTCAGGTCACCAGATATAAGCATGCAAAATTGGTTAAAAAACAAAACAAAACTAAGCGTTAACTGTTCCTTTCAATAAACCAACCGACATCAGCAGTACAATTATCCCAGCTATCCTTCTATAAATGTTATGGTCTGTGTCTGGTTGCCCCCCCAAAGCCTCATGCAGTCATGGGGTGGGCTACTAGAATTTATGATTGATTCATGATCCAATACTGGGGTCAGGAGTGTGAGTGCTACACACGCCCTGGGGCAGAGAATTTGTATACAACATAAGGGAAGAAAAGAGACTTGTTCTCACTCCTTTTCTGCTCCTGCAGCTTTTGCTGTCTTGTGCTACCTTGACGTGTTGCCCCTGTGCCCTGCTGCTCTGCCTTGGAGCCAGCTGATTATAGACTAAAACCTCCACAAACTGTGAGCTAAATAAACCTTCCCTTCCTTAATTCTGGGCGTGAGGTATTTTGTCTCAGCAACAAAAGTAACCAAGACAATATACATATATATATTTTTCCCCTCCCTTCTTTCTTTTTTTCCTTTCCCTCATCCCAGTTATTCCTTCCCTTTGAGCATTTCATTCCTTTTAACAATATCTATTGCAACTTTTGGGTTTTATTTACTGTTTCAGGTTCTTATACTAGGGAGACAATACAATGTTTACACCTGTGGGTCTGATTTATTTTACTTATGAGTATGGTCTCTACTTGCATCCATTTACCTATAAAAGCCTCAAGTTTATCTTTCTATAGCTAAGTAATAATCCATTGCATAAAATACTACATCTTTTTTTATCCATTCTTCAGTTGATTATGCATTTGGGTTGTTTCCTTTTTTTCTTTTCTTTCTGTTTTTATACTGGGAATCAAACTCATAACCTCACGCTTGCCAGGCAGGCACTTGTGCCTTTGAGCTATATCCCCAGCCCCAGGTTGTTTCCAAGATTTAGCTATAACAAATTTTGCTGCTATAAACATGGGTGCAGATATATCATTGTGGTATGATGTTTTTAATTCTTCTGGGAAAATAACGAGAAGGGGAATAGCTGGGTTAAGTGGGACTTGTAATCCTAGTTTTGTGATGAATCTCCACACTGATTTCCACAGTGGTTTCACCAGTCTACACTCCAATAGGCAGTGAAAAAGTGTTCCTTTTTCTGCATAACCACTTCAGCATTTATTGTTCGTTGATGTCTTGATGAGAGCTATTCTTTTTTGAGGGAGATGGAATCTCAGTGTTGTTTTAACTTGCATTTCTTGAATGACCAATGATGTTGAACATTTTTTCACGTATTTATTTACCATTTGTATTTCTCCATGTGAAAAGTATGTATTCATCTCAGATGCCCATTTTTGGATTGGGTCTTTGAATTTGGGGGGCCTGATATTTTTAATTCTTTATATGTTCTAGATAGAAGTCTTTGAGGGACAGTTGGCTAAAATTTTTTTCTCAATTCATGTTTTGTTTTTTTTACTCTGTTGGTGATTTCTTTCAATGTGCAAAAACTTTTCAGGAAGATCCCAGTTGTTGATTCTTTGAAGTTTTGGTTTTTGTTCATGAACTCTCTGCCTACCCCTACATCTTCCAAGATTTCTACCTACTTTCTCTTCCAGTAGATTTAGTGTTTCTGTTTTAATATTTAGATCTTTGATTCTTTTTACTTTAGTGCATGGTGGTGGACATGGGTCTAGGTTTAGTCTTCAGCATGTGGAGAGCCAGTTTTTCAGCACCGTTTATTAAACAGGCTATCTTTCTTCCTGTGAACATGTTTGGCCGCTTTGTCAAAGATAAGGTGGCTGAGTGTTTGTAGTGTGTCTGCATCTTCTAATCTGTTCCATTGATATTCAGGTCCATTTTTTTGCCAGTACCACGCTGACTTTATCCCAGTAGCTTTGTAGTATAATTTCAAGTTAGGGATTGTGATGCTGCCTACCTTTCCTTTGTTGCCCAGGATTGCTTTTGCTATTCTAGGACTGTTCTGGCTCCAGAAGAATTTTAGGAATGTTTTCTCTAGATCTGTGATTTATACTAATGGTATTTTAATTGGGATTGCATTGAGTCTGTACAACAATTTTGGAAGTATGGCCATTTTCACAGTGTTGGTTCTTCTTATCCATGAGCAAGGAATATCTTTCCATTTTCTGAAATCCTCTTCAATCTCTTTTTTCAGAGTACTGTAACTTTCACTGTATAGATCTTTTACCTTCCTTTGTAAGATTGATTCCTAAGTATTTCATTTTTTTAGATGCTATTATGAAAGGTGTGGTTTCTCTAATTTTTCTCTTTGTTGCTTGTATACAGGAATGTTATTGATTTTTGAGTGTTGACTTTGAATCCAGCTATGCTACTAAATATGGTTATTAATTCTATAAGTCTTTTGGCAGAGTGTTGGGGGTCTTCTATGTACAGTATCATGCCATCTACAAATAATGATAATTTCACTTCTTACTTTCCTATCCTTATTCCTTTTATTTCTCTCTCTTGTCTAATTGCTCTGGCTAGTATTTCCAGAACAACATCAAATAGGAGTGGTGACCGTGGACATCCTTGTCTGTTCCTGATTTTAAAGTGAAAGCTTTCAGTTTTTGTCCATTTAGTATGATGTTGGATGTTGGTTTGTCATAGATGGCTTTTATCAGAGTTAGGTAAAGATTATCTATTCCTATTTTCTGTAGGATTTTAAATCATGAATGAGTGGTAGACTTTATCAAAAGCTTTTTCTGCATCTATTGAGATGATCATGTTATTTTTGTCTTTGGCTCCACTGATGATATATTACATTAATTGATTTGCATATATTGAAGCATCCCTGCATTCCTGGGATGAATCCTGCTTGGTCATGGTGTATGATCTTCTTGATGATTTGCAGTATTCTGTTTGCTAGTATTTTATTGAGAATTTTTGGATCTATGTTCATCAGGGAGATTGGCCTGTAGTTCTCTTTTTTGGTTGGGTCTTTGTTTGGTTTTGGTATCAGTGTAATACTCATCTCCAGGAATGAGTTAGGGAGAATTTCTTCCTTTTCAATTTCTTTAAAGAGTTTGAGAAGAATTGGCATTAAATCTTCTATAAATTTCTTGTAGAATTCAGTGGTGGATTCATCAGGACCTGGGCTTTTCTTTGTTCATAAGGTTTTTTACTACATTTTCAATTTCATTGGCTGATATTGGGTTATTCAGGATTTTTAGATCTTCTTGATTTAGCTTTCATAATTCATATGTATCTAGGGATCTGTCCATTTCTTCTGTATTTTCCATCCTATGAGAGTAAGAGTTTCAAAGAAAGTATTGATGACCTTCTAAATTTCTACAGGATCCTTTTCATTCCTTATTGCATAGTTTTGAGCTTTTTCTTTCCTTTTTTGATAAGGCTGGCTAGAGGTTAATCAATTTTATTTGATCTTTTAAAGAACCAACTCTTTGATTCATTAATTCTTTATATTGTTTTCTTAGTTCAGTGTACTAATTTCCTTTTAAATTTAAAAAATTTTTAATTCTAAAAATTAAAACACTGACAAAACAACAATGAAGACAAAATCAAAACAACACAAAACAACAAAAATGATACATGACCTCAAGACAAAATGATAGAAATTTACAATGGTTGCTATATTACATACTGTTATCTTCAACACAGTTGCTCAATCCACTAGACATAAGAATGTAAGATTGATCAGACAATCAAAGTAACAAGCAAAAAAATAATTTAAAAAACATTGGAAATGATGTGGAGCTTCACCATACAAAATGGTAGGAGTTCAACAATGGTTCTTATACTTCATATTGTTTTCAGATGAGTTCTGCTCTGATCTGTATAATTTCTTGCCTTCTTTGGGCTTTGGGCTTGACTTGCTCTTCTTTTTCTAGAAGCTTGAGGTACCACATAAGATTGTTTATTTGTACTCATTATGTTTTCCTGAGGTGGGAATTCACCACCATAAATTTCCCTCTGAGGTCTGCTTCCACTGCCTCCCATAGATTCCTGTAAGTTGTATCTGCATTTTTGTTTGATTGTAAATATTGTTTAATTTCTTCTTTAATTTTATTTGTGACCCATTTGTTGTTCAGGAGGTTGGTATTTAATTTCCATGTGTTTATGGGGTTTTTGCAATTTCTTTTGTCATTGATTTCCAATTTCATTGCACTATGGTCTGAGAGTATGCATGGAGTAATTTCAATTCCTTTGTATTTATTTAAGCATGTTCTATTGTATGGTCTATTTTGGAGAACATCCTGTGTGCAGGTGAGAAGAATGTGTATTGTTATGCTGTTGGGTGGAACACTGTAAAGGTCTACTAAATCCATTTGTTCACAAGTTTGGTTTAGTGCTATTATTTATTTGCTGATATTTTGTCTAGTTGATCTCCTTTTGTGATAGTGAGGTGTTAAAGTCTCCTGTTATGATTGTGTTACTGCTTATTTGATTTTTCACACCTATCGAAATTTGTCTTATATAGTTGGGTGCTCCTGTATTGGTATGTGGATATTTATGATATATCTTCCTCTTGCTGTTTTTCCCTAACAAGTATGTAGTGATCTTTTTTATCTCTTGATCATTCTTGGTTTGAAGTTCACATTGTCTACAAACAGAATAGCTACCCCCACTTTTATCTGGGTTCCTGTTGCATGGAGTATTGTTTTCCATCCTTTGACTTTTAGTCTATGAATTTCCTTTTGAGTTAATGTGTTTCTTGTATACAGCATATTGTTGGATTTTGTTTCTCAGCTTTTTTGGGGGGTCTTTTTGAGATAAGATCTCACTATGCAGTTCAGGCTGGTTTTGAACTCACTTTGTAGCCTGGACTGGCCTTAAACTCAAAAGAATCCTCCCACCTCAGCCTTTTGAGTGCTGGGATTATAGGTGTGTACCACCATGCCCAGCTGGATTTTGTTTCTTGATCCACTCTTCCAGTCTGCTTCTTTTGATTGGTGAATTGAGAATGTTTATATTAATGTTTACAACTTATATGTATTGGCTTATCTTTGTTATTTTCCTGCTGTTCATTCCCTCCTTTTTAATTGCTGTCTCTGCTTGGTGGTTCCTTTCTATTGTGGTTTTTGAAATTGTGGTCATTTTTATCTCTTTCTAGAATATCTTTTAGTACTCTAGGGTTGTTTTGGTACTCATTAATTTCTTCAGTTGTTTGTTGTGGAAGTATTTTATTTCTCCATTAATTTTGAAGGATAGTTTTGCAAGGTACATCAATCTGAGTTGGAAGTTGTTTTCTTTCAGGACCTGAAATCCTTTACTCCATGTTCTTCTTGACTTGATGGTTTGTGTTGAGAAATCTGCCGTGAATCTGATAGGCTTTCTTTCATAGATGATCTGTTTCTTTTCTCTAACAGCTTTTAATATTCTATTCTTTTGCTGAATTTCTGGGATCTTGATTTTTATATGTCTGGGTGTAGATTTATTTTGGTTATGGCTAATTGGATTCCTACATACCTCATTTTTCTGTATGTCAATTTCTTTTTCCATGTTTGGGAAATTTTCTATTACTTCTACAAATAGTCTTTTTATGTCATTTCTGTTGACTCCTGCTGTTTTGTTGACACCTATTAATCTTCTATTGTTTTTCTTTGCATCATCATGCAGTTGTTGAATTGTTATTTCCTGGTTTCTTTGTTAATTTTAAGAGCTCCTTCCTTTCATGGTCGTTAGCTGCAATGCTATCTTCAAGGTCTGAAAGTCTATCTACAGCTTCATTCAAGCAGTTTTGCCAGCCTTCAGTGGAATTTTTAATTTCTTGGATATCTGTTTGAATCTGTTTCATGCATTCTAATTCTTTCGTATATTATTCATTCAAAGTTTCCATCCTTTTTTTATGCTCCTCATTTTTTTATGTATGTCTTCTTTAGATGTGCTGAGCAATTCTTTCATTACTGTTGTCATTTCTTTTTTTTACCTGAGAGAGTATTTCTGATTCAATTTCTTCTATAGCCTGTTGGAGTTGTTTCTTTACTTCAGGTGCTACCATTTCAGAAATTTTAGGTGTGTGACTTCCAAGCTTTTCTATGTCAATGTATCCTGAACTTGTTCTGGGTGGGGCGAAGGTCTGAGATTGCATCTTCCTCCTTCGTTTTGTCATTTTTGAAGATCCAGAGGTCCCTAGAGTTAAGCCTCACTCCTGAGATGGTGTGGGAGTGGTGGGGCAAGGACCCAAAGCTCCTCAGTGCTTAGCATCGCTCCTATGATGCTGTAGGATTGTGGGGTGTGGTTGCCAATGCTCCAGAAGCTTTCCAGGGTTCAGCTTATCTCCCACGCCAATGGGGGAGGGGTGGAGATGCAGTCATCAAGGCTCCTGAAGCTGTTTGGGGCTCAGCATGGCTCCCACAAGGGTGGGAGCATGGGGCAGCTCACTGAGGTTCCCAAAGCTGTCCAGGAATTTGGCTCCCCTGCTGGTGATCAAATTTATCTCTGAGTTGAATGTCTGATTACAGAAGTCTCAATCCATGTGCAGTAGGCTCAAAGGTAGAACCACAAGGTGCAAGGCCCTGGGCAGAGGAGAGTTGTTTATACCATAGGAACCATGAAGCAGAGAGTCAATCTTTCTTTTTCTTTTTTTTGAAAAAGAGTCTTGCTCTGTAGCTCAGGCTGGCTTTAACTTCCTATGTAGTTGAGGCTGGTATTGAACTTGCAGCAATCCTCCTGTCTCAGCCTCTCAAGTGCAGGGATTGCAGGAATGTGCCACCATACTCAGCCCCTTTTGAATCATTTTAAAAGTTCCCCACAAATCCATTTATGTTTTCCTGAAAAGGAATCAGATACACTTGGGAATGTGCTGAGAAACATCTTACAGTGTCAGATCTTTCTACCCATGAAGTGTATTTCTGTTTGTCCATATTTCTGTTACCACCAGAAGGACCTTGAAACCATGTTCTGGGTGAAACAGAACTGAATATCTCCAGCTTTGTGTTTCCTGTGTGACCCGCCACCTCACAGAATTCTGGATTCCATTACTCCAATATTTTCCCAGCCCAGCCCCCTCCATTCTTGCTAGGAAATACTTTAGTCCAGAAAGAATGATAGCTTTGTCCTTTTTCCTTGGTTTACCTCATTTTCTTTTCACCACTCTGTTCTTATTCTGAAATGTTCTAGGAATTCCAGGGCATCACTGAATACTGTTCTCTAGTGCAGCTGTGTGTTGTCTCTGGAGGGATGTGTGGCTGTCCTGGTGTCCATGGGTGGGCACACTGGCCAGGGCTGGGGGCAGATTGTGCCCTGGTTGGCTGGGCAGCTCAGCAGAGGGGGTGAACAGTTCTTCTCTGCTATCTCTGAGCCTCCGTGCCTCTGTTTGGAGACACCCAGCCAGTCACTAGCCTAGTGCATAGAGCTGCTTCCTGGCTCTATCTCATCTGCCCAGTCTGTCCTGTTCCACCATACTCACTCACTCCCCACCCTGCCCTCAGCCAGCATCTGTCCTTGAATGAAATGTGAAGGGCTTGGCAGCCATACAAAGCCCATCAGTTTGTCCTGCCTTAGACCCCTCGTGGGTGGGAATGGACCAGCCTGAGGCATGGGAAGCCCAGTGGTTCAGATCAGTGTTATACATCTGTGCAGGAGAACACATAAAATACCAAGTTTCCTCTTTAGAACATTAAACATGGGAAATGCAGCTGGCTCCTGCAAGGCCCCGATTTTAAGCAGTAAACAAGGTGAGGATGAGCTCTGGGGGTGCCTGGTGACAGGGAGCTTGGAGGAGGCTTGGGATGCTGGAGACACAGGGCATGCATGCGTCATACAGTGTGAGGACAGGACAGAGGCACCAGGATGAGGCGGTGACTGGTACTACTTTCCAGTTTTTGTTTATGTCCATCCTTTCTTACTCTTGCTCTGTGTACCACCTTTGGTTGTACCAGTGGTTATTCATCTGAAACAAGGTTTCATTAAATTGCTAAGTATCCCAGTCTGGCCTTGAACTTCTGATCCTCCTGCCTCAGCCTTCCCAGCTGAGATGACAGGTGTGCCCCACCACACTGGACTCTGTACCATCTTGGTCTCAGTACTCATTCATTTTTTCCCCATTACATCTCAGTAAATAAAGAGAACTCTGAAGATTATATGTTTTCCTCTGCAAATAGCCTTGGCCTCTGTGACATGGCTTCCTATGTCTGTAATTACAATCACTGTCTCTCAGAGTGATAAGCTATTTATAGCCCCAGCCTCTTGCAACTGATTATTGCATGAGGTCGGCTTCCAAAGGGCCCTGGGCTGGGCCTCACCCATGTGCCACCTGCCTACATTGGTGCCATCCCACTACAACTGCTGTGATGGCATCTCGGATGCACCAGCTGTCTGCTGCCCAGGGCAGGGCTTGGTGAGCCCTGCAGACTGGAGCCAGGGTCCAGGTGCCCCTCGGTTACTCAGCTGAGTGGAGTACCAAGGGCTAGAGTGTGAGTGACATGGGTAACAGAAGCAGGCGGAGCCTCCATGGCCCTGATCACCCACCAGCCCAGGTGGAAAAGGCCCTGACACTGCTGTTCCTGGACCTCTGGCTCCAAGGCACTGAAGCTGCGCTTGAAGAGAAACATATGATGGGGCAGCATGCAGGGACCAGTGAGGGCGGGAAAGACCCCTGCTGAGGCAACAGACCTTGGGCCTGGGCCCCTCCTGGGCACCTGACACAAGCTTTCTGACCTCCTCAGCAGCCCGTGCTGGAGGCTCCTGACGGTTGGGGTGAGGGAGGACTCCCGCAGGGATGGACTATGGTTTGTGTCCAGGTGTCCCCATACAGCCTCATGCAGTCTTAGATGGGCCTTTCCTGGAGGTGGCTGGATCTAGAGCATATGACTCATTGGTGGTGCATGCTGGGATTAAGGGTAGGTGATTGTTGGAACAGTTCACCAATTGGATTGGCACCACCCTAATCCCAGCAGCCTGGTTAGTGTATAAAAGGGGCAGAAAGACACTGTTAGGATAGGTTGTTGATTCTGTTGTCTTCTGCTGCCGTGAACATTTGCCCCTCCGCCACGTTCCACTCTGCCTCAGAACCAGCTCAGTATGGACTGAAACCCCTACAAACTGTGAGCAAAATAAATCTTTTCTCCTTAACTTTGGGTGTCAGGTATTTTGTCTCAGCAAAAAGAAAAGTAACTAAGACAGGGCAGACTTCCCAGAGAGGCTGTGCAGGTGAGGGGACAAAGACGGAAAGTGAGACGGATAGAGATGCAGGAGGTGGGGAGACAGAGAGTGAGACAGAGAGAGTCAGACAGAGACACAGAAAGGACAGAGCAGAGAAAGAGCATAGAGGACAGACAGGCTCAGGACCCTGCAGGGCCTCGTGGAGCCCACGTCTGAAGAGCTGGCCTGTGGGCAATGGGATGCTGGTCACGCAGAAGTCCACCCCACCCGTATCCTGGGGTCTTGAGCATGGGCTCTCACTCTAGCGGGTGAACCCTTTTGAGGGTGGCCACTGTAGCTCTGAACACCCTGTGGCACACTCTGTCTGCAAAGTGCTGGCTGATGAGGTCCCTTCCCCAGTGGCCCTCAATGAAGCCCTTCGGCTCACAGCAGGCATAGATGGGGAAGAAACCCCTGGCAGGGGCAGCAAAGAGGAGGCAGAGAACTGTTCCGAGCCATGAGTTGTGCCCCCAGTCACGAGGCCATGTGCCCTGTCAGGAGCCACCTGGCTCATGTCTAGACCTAGGGGCCTGGGGCCTGGCCCACAACAGGTCAGGAAGGGGGCTGCAGGGAGGCTCTATGTGTGGGAAGTCCACCTTCTGAAGGCTCAGAGCCAGGGTGATGAGGCCTGGCTGGGTCTTATGGGGACACCCTGTGGCCAGCCAGCTTCCCAAAAGCAGCATCACCCCTGCGAGACATGTGCATCCTCTGGTAGCCACAGCAGTGCATCCCAAGGTGGGGAGGGCAGAATTGCAAATCCCTCCAAGATGAGACATGCCCTCGGTCTTTCTAATTCTGCTGCCCTCCTAGGGAAGGCCGGGCAGGGTGCTAGGGCCTTGCCACGCCTGTCACCTTGGTCCCTCACTCAGGATGGAGCCATGCTACTACTGGAGACCCCAGGCAAGGGTTGGTGGGGCCTTCCCAGCCCAAATGGCAGTGAGGCGACTGCAGGTAGGCCACCTCCTGCTCCTTGAGGACACCAGGTGACCCCCTGCTCTGGGCAGAACTAGAAGAGGCTCCTGGAGCTGTGGGTTTAGCGGCACCTAGTGGTGCTGCAGGTGAATCTGCAGGGCCAAAGATGACAAAATGAGGTCTCTACTGCCCTCAAGTGGGAGGGCTGTGCCTTGTCCTGCAGGGTGCACCTCAGCTTGTCCAGGTCCCTCCCGCTTGGTGAGCATGTTTGGCTTCAGGAAGAATCAGGTGTCCCCTGCATGCCAGCCCCAGGTACGGGAGGTCAACCTGTGCTGCAGCCCCCCATCTGCATCAGTTCTCAGGGGCAGCTGCATGACATTTCCTGGGGACCAGTGGGCCCAGGGTCACATGTGTAGTGGTACCACTGATACCCTCACAAAGGGGACACAGTCCCTGGAGGGCAGGGGCCACCCAAGGCCAGTGAGCCTTTGGATGGCAGTGGGAGATGGCCCTGCCCTCACCTTCATTTGCCAAGGTCAGCAGGGACAGCTAGATGGACCTTGTTCTGCCTGAGAAGTGCATTCTGGGAATCCAGGTCAGGATACTCAGGAGCCCCAAGAGACCCCTGGCCACCTGTCACCTCCCCTACACCTTCCCACCAGGGGAGCTGCCCTTGATGACAAGGAAACTTGGCTACCAACTGTCCTGCTCAGCTCCAGGCCATCTCCATGAGAGCTCAGGTTTCCCACTGCCCCAGCCTCCTGGGGCTGAGGGGAACTTGGGGTAGGCCTGGCCCTGAACCCTTCCAAGGCCTGGGGACACATGATGTGTAGAATCTGTGGCACTCAGAGACACACAGGGGAGCACTACTTTTGAGGCCTGTCACCTTCTCTGGGGTCACCACGAATGGCTGGGAGCTGTCACTCCTGCCGTGCTGGCACAAAGCACTTGTGTGTCCAGTGATCATGATGCCTGTGACCCTACCCTGGGAGGATTTCTGCTCTCTCACTTCTAGCTCAGGGAGCGCAACTGCAGGTGGGAAGCAAGTCCACTCGCTCCCTTCCGGAGCTTCCTTTGCTGTCCCAACAGTAAGAGTGAGGCCCGAGCCCTGCAACTCCAGTCTGTGCCCAAGTTCAGCCACTCTGCAGTGTGTGGCGGTGTCCTTCCTCACTGTCGTTCTGCTCTGCATTTTCTTGAGGGCAAGGACATGGAGCACTTCTCCAGATGTTTATTTATGTATCTTTCTTAAGTCCATTTGTGTATCATTTCTGAGGTGTCTATTACCATCTTCAATCTTTTTATTTTGAGACGGAGTCTTGTTCTATAACCCAGAGTGGCCTTAAACTTGTAATCTTCCTGCCTCAGCCTCCTGAATGCTGATTGCCTGATTTTTAATCAAATCATTGTCTTTTCTTTTTATTTTGAGGAATTGCTAAATCCCTCATGCTGACCTTGAACTTGCTATTCTCCTGGCTCAGTTTTCCACAGTGCTGGGATTACAGGCATGCGCCATCATTCCCACCTGGTTTACTTTCTTATTTTATTTTTTTAGCTTTAGGAGTTGTTTGTGAGTTGTGGAAAAGAGTCTGTATCTCATGTGCCAATCACAAACATGCTTTGCACTCTGTGGCTGTCTTCCCAGACTTTCATAGGTTTGAATGGTGCCCCTTTTCATACTCACACCTGGTGCTGTCTGCCATGCCACACCCGAGGTCCTCCCGACTTTCTCCCATGCTCCCAGCTGGGGCTTTTGTAGATTTGCACTGTACTTTAGGTCTGGGGTTCATTTCTAGCCTCTTGGGGTGAAGGGTGTTAGGTTTTACATATCTATGTGTTCCAGCACTGAGAACACTTCCCCTGATTTTCCAATTATTCTGCTTTTCTCACTTTTCCATTTCTCACATGCATCCAAGTCACCTTGAATCCTCCTGGAAACAGTGAGAAGTAAAAAAGCCACTCATCTAACCACTCCACATCTACTCAGCCTCTATCCACCCATCATCCACCCACCCCTCATCCATCTTCCATGTACCCATCCACCAGCCCCCACCCCTTCCCTCCATGTACTCTTCTATCCTCTGCCACCCCTAGCCATCTATCCATCCATCCATCCATCACCATCCATCCATCCATCCATCATCATCCATCCATCCATCCATCCACCCATCCATCCATCCACCCATCCATCCACCCATCCATCCACCCATCCATCCATCCACCCATCCATCCACCCATCCATCCATCCGTCCACCCATCCATCCATCCACCCATCCATCCATCCACCCATCCATCCACCCATCCATCCATCCGTCCACCCATCCATCCATCCACCCATCCATCCGTCCACCCATCCATCCATCCATCCATCCATCCATCTATCCATCCATCCATCCACCCATCATCATCTATCCATCCATCCATCCACACATCCACCCACCCATCCATCCATCCATCTACCTATCATCCATCCATCTATCACCCCCATCCAACCACCCACCTCTTCACAGATCCATCTTCCTATCCACCCATCTATCCTGCCATCAATCCACCTATCTGCCCATCCTCTACCCATCCAGCCATCCCTCCACCTATCTTCCTATCCTCTGCCCATCCCTCCACCCCTCCACCCAGTGCCCTCCCACGTCACTCACAGCATGTGGCAGGCCTCAGGGTTGGCCATTACTGGAGACCCCACCTGACCCCCCCCAAGGCATTGTGCAAATTCTGGGCCTGAGTGGAACCCCTTGGAAGCCACCTAAGGAATAGTTTTTCCCTTTAAACTAACTCCTCACTAGGGTGAGGAGAACACTGGCAGAGGGGAGTGGAGCAGCTTTCTGTGTTGTGACTTACAGGATTGCATTCTAGGCTGCCCCAGCCACACTCACATGTCAGCCCAGTGGCTGCATGCTGACTGGGTTCCTCCAGATGGAGATCACCACCAGACAAGCCATTCATTACTGGACCACGTCAGGAACATGGAGATGAGAGGTCACAGTGACGAGAATGTCGCCCAGATGAAGAAAGTATCATGTTCCTGACAAAGGTGGCATCATTAGTGACAGCTCCTCTCAGTCCTGGAGAGACAGTGGTCTCAGACAGGACAGAGGCAGGACCTATATGTCCATCCATCTGTGCACTGCTGGCCTCAGCCAAAGTGAAGACTCAGGTGACAGGGATGCCTGCATCCCTCCTCTAAGCAGCAGGGTCAGGTTGGGAAATGGCTCCTTTCCAGTGGCTCAGGATAAGCCATGATTCTGTGCTCCTGGTGGGGAAGTAGGTGGCCCCTGGGCACCCCAGCCTCACATCTGTCCCAAGGCCCACCTCGTCTTCTCTCAGCTCCTTGGTGGAAGTCCAGGCCACAGGCCATGCACCTGAATCCTCTAGTTGTCAGCCTGGTGGAGGGTCCGCCCTATCCAACTGCTCATTCTTGTGTGTGTCAGGCTGGTCAAAGAAGGGCTGATGTTATAGTTTGTGTCTGCATGTCCCCCCAAATCCTCATGCAGTTATGGGGTGGCTTTTAGAGTTTATGATTGATCCATGATCCAATGTTGGGATTATGGATGTAAGAGCTATACCTGCCCTAGGGCAGATAGTTTACTGGGATTATGGAAGTGAGAGCTATACCTGCCACAGGGTGGAGAGTTTGTATATGTAAGGGAGAGAAAGAGGCTGCTGGCTACCATTCCTACTGCCATTCCTCCCTTTTTGCTCTTGCTGCTTTGCTGTGTACTGCCACCATGAACTGTTGCCCTCTGCCATGTTCCACTGTGCCTCAGAACCAGCCAAGTATGGACTGAAACTTCCGCAAACTGTAAGCTAAATAAACCTTTCCTTCCTTCATTTTGGATGTTGGGTATTTTGTCTCAGCAACAAGAAAAAAGTAACCAAGACAGCTGGGAAGGGTTCAAGGATGTGGTCTTCCAGGCAGGGCAGCACCTCTTTCTCTGCACTCAAGGCCTGTGGGTGTGAAGCTGAATGTGTCCCATGCCCCATGCCCTCTAGCCATGGAGATGCTGAGGACCGGCCACTGCCTGGAGAGACACTGCCTGGCCTCTGTCCCCTGTGGATCCCACAGGAAGCAGGTCAGGCTGGGCTTGGTGGTGCATGCCTGTAATCCCAGCACTTGGGAGGCTGAGGCAGGAGGATTGTTGTGAGTTTGAGACCAGTTTGAGCTACAAAATGATCTCAAGCCCAGCCTGAACTGCATAGTGAGACCCTGCCTGAAAAAGGCAAAAAAAACTCCCAAAAAACAACAACAAAAGGAACCAGGTCAGGCCTAAAGTGCTGGTCATGACCCCTGTACCCCTAGTATCCTTAGTTGGGACAAAAGACTGCCCTGGAGACAGCAGGGACAATCGGAGCCCCTAGAAGCCCGAGGAGTGAGTGGAGGAGGAGCACCTGAGTTGGGCACTTCTGTCCCTGCCAGCTCCAGCTCCAGGGAGAGAGCTGAGGGGTGCAAGGGGCGTTCCTGTCCCTATTCCTGCCAGGCCCTCCTATGCCCACCCATAAAATGACTGCCACCACCTCCACCAGGCTGCCCTGCCACACCCCTCCCCTTGGAGCACTCCCCTCCCCCACCCTGGTAGGTGCTGCCCCCCACCCACGACCGATCGTGGGGAGCAGTGGGGGGGGACGTCTGTCCTAAAACCAGATCAGTCCTTCCCAGGGGGCAGAGGGAGGTAACTTCCAGGCTGGAGACTGTGGCCCGTGTGCCCAGCCCTGCAGTCACATCGGGTCACTGCCCTTGGCCTCAGTCATCCTGCCATTCCCGACCAGTGTGTGGGGTGTCCAGGCCCAATTCCCCATCCTAGTATGGGTGGGGCATGCAGTCTGAGGTGCTGCAAGGTGATCCTAGGTACCTTTGGGTCCTGAGGCCCTAGCTGCAATGTGACTGGCCTGGGGGCCCCCTTGGCAGCTTGCCCCCGACTCCCACACACTGCCCCAGAAGTGTGGCTTTGGAGTTATGCTGCACCCTCTGCCAGCCATTCTGGCCCCGCTGCCAGTTAGGGCCTGAGCCAAGGGCCCCACTCCACTTGCAGAGGTGTGAACCTTCATGTGAGGTGGTGATGGAGTGCAGACTGACATGCACCCTCCAGCCAGGGTCCAGATGCAGAGGGCCAGAGCCACACCCTTGTCTCACTGCTGGGCTGTCTCTTCCTGGGAAATGAGCCTGGAATCCTATAGCCCGGGAGCCCCAAGAAACCCCCACCTGTCCCGGCAACCTCTGCAGCGGGGAAACGCAGCCCTCAGCCGCTGCACTGAAGGAAGCCCTGGAAGGAAGCAAAGCCATGTGCCCTCCCTTCTGGCTGCTGCCCCTGGGTGATGGGCTGGAGTCCACGGCCACCCCCACTACCACAAGCTCCTTAGCCAGAACCAGCTGTGGGGAGCTGGTAGCTGCGGAAATGAGCCCCAGGCTGGACTGGTGTCTGTCCCCAGTAGGACAGACCTCAGCCAGCGCAAGATCTGCACTTCCACTTGCTAGCACCAGGGGGTGCAGGCCCTCAGGGATGCTCTGCTGGTCATCTGCCCTGGAAGGTGGTCAGCCATGAGGAGAGGCACACATCTATGCCCTGCTCCCTTGGAAGGAGCCGGGCATTTGCTGCTGACCCCTGCTTCCAGGGAGTGTTCCTGGGGACACCCATGGCTCCTGCTCTGTGCAGAAGCCAGCAGTGCCTTTGCCTGGCCACACCGCCTAGCTGTGCCCCTATCAAGCTGCCAGTGCCTGGCTGCACCATCAGGCCTGTGCACAGTGAGCACCTTGTCCCCTTCCACACCTGGGAGTGGTGAGTGTGGGCTCATAGCTCTCAGGGCACAGTTCTTCCTGCAGCCATGGGATGCCACATGCAGTCTTGGACCACATGCTTTGTAGGCAGTGGCTCAGCACGCACAACCATCCCAGCCCTTCTTAGGGGAGCAGGAGAGCTGCTTGCCCCACTTTCTCATCTCACTCTAGCAGATGACCACTCAGAGCAGTAGAACAGCACATCAGTGAGGACCAGGTCTACCCCACCTGTGGGAACTGGCTTGGGTGCACCACCTATGCCGGACCCTCACATTGTAAGTGAGCCCAGGCCGACGATGGACTGCAGCTGACATCCCAGGGGAGGCATCCACACTGCTCAGGTTGAGTCCTTGCTGGGTCTGAGCATGGAGCTGGGAGGTCACAGTGGTGCTGGGTCTGGGAGTTACAGGTGAGGACAGGAGGTCCTGGAGAAGTCAGCACCGCAGCCCAACAGTGCACCCATGTGGCTGTTCTGACCAGGCCTTCTCTGCCAGCTGCTGCCCTCTGACCCACAGATCCACCAGGCCAGGGTTCATCTCGGGCCTCCAGGGCTATGTTCCTGCTCTCCAGGGCTGGAGGGTTCTCCACCCCCATCCTATTGCAAGGTCTTGGTCCACCCCCACTGGTCCCTGAGTCACAGCGCCTGGCAGAGTTAGGTGAGCCATGCTAGTCAGGACTGCAGGCGCCCTTGCCGGCATCCACCCTGTGCGGTGCCCAGGTTGCTCACACTGCATCAGCCCTTGTGTCCTCCTGCAAGAGCTCTGCTGTGGGCTGCACAGTTGCTTTCTCCAGTGCTGAGTCTGCGCCAGGGAAGCTGGGGGTCCTTGGGAAAGGGGCAGCAAGTGAGGCGAGCGCACAGCTAGGCAGCGCCCAGGAAGACGCACTCAGCAGAAGTCGTGGCACCCACAGCCCAGGAACACATAGGCCTGTGGCTTCTTTCCAGACAGCTCCTGCCCCACGTGGCCTGGCTGCCTAGAAGAGGTCAGGGGTGACTGCAACAAGGACAGCGGAGTTGCTTGCCAGGTCCTCACTGGGGAGCAAGTCACAGGTCACCAGACCAGGGGAAAAAGAAGGCGTCATAGCCAGGGGAAGGGCAGGACAGCAGAAGGCCGCTGGCCAGACAGCCAGGCATGGCAGGAAGGACCATGCCGTCTTAAGGCTGCCCCTGTGGTCTTACCAACTGCCATCTCCAGCATCTTGTCCACACCCAGCCTGGAGGAGGCAGAACTTCCCAAACTCCAAGCAGGAGGGAGGATGGATGGGCCCTTCAAGGCCCAGCGCCAAAGGGGTGGAGCACAGAGCACCTCAGCCCAGCCCTGGAAGGAAGCAAAGCCACCACTGCTCTGGGCCTCACTGTACTCGGTGGCCTGGCCTGCACAAGTCCTGGGGAGCAGGAAGAGATCACTCCTGCCCTTGGTCCCCCCACCCAGGCTCATTCTTGAAGGGACCAGCAGACTGAACTCATTCTATAGAAGCAGCCGCAGCTTGGGCACTCACCCTGCAAAAGATGGCCAAGTTCTTGGTGTCCCCTGTCTTGCTCCAGGGTCTCAACTGCAGAACCAGGGCTGTCCTGCACCAGCCCTGCTGGGACAGGCATCTCGTGGGGGTGGACGCTGGGGCCATTATGCCTGGGCCCAGCTGTGTCTTCTCTGCCAGGGACATGAGCATAAATCTGCCATGGTCACAGTCAGAAAGGAAGGTCTAGGCTGCTCACCAGGGCTGCTCCAGGCTCCTCCTCGCTGCTGTCCCTGGGGCCACACGAGGACCCACTGCTCTGTCTCCTGAGGCTGTGCTGGCCACGTCAGACACAAAGGCTTTGCTGGTCTCCACAGGTTCCACTCCTGCAGGCTGGCAGGTGTTTAGGGTAGCAGACACATGGCCCCGGCCCTGTGCCTACACTGGGTCTGGCTGTATTTCACATCTCGTTCTCCCACACAATTCATAATCACACCTCTGGAAAAGAAAGCTTGTCCCTCAGGGGCTTCAGGTGACTATGGGCAGTCAGACCCAGGAAGCCCATGTGGCTCTGCCCAGCCAGGCCCACATTTGGACCCGTTGGCCTGAGGTCCTTGTTCAATGCCCAGTGCTTCACGCATGCAGGCCCAGGCTGTCCTGGGTCCTGAGACACAGAAGGGATAGGCAAGGATGGTTGTTTAATTTTTTGGCGGTACTGGGGATCGAACTCAGGACCCTGAGCTTGCTAGGCAGGCGCTTATTCCACTGAGCTATATCCCCAGCCCCAAGGATGGTTGTTTCTCTGCAGGTTCCTATCAGCATCTGTGCAGCAGCAGGTGGAGCTGTCCACCTGCCTGTATGGGCTGCTCCACAGTTTGGGACTTAGGATGTGGCCAGACCTGGCTGCTTCCCTCCAGGTGGCCTGGGTCTGAGGGCCCAAGTGACCAGCAGGACTCCTACAACACCCAGAGAGTAGAGAGGGACTGGGAGAACCTGACTTCAGGTTAGAAAATGAAGGTGCAAGTCATTAAGTCCATCTGTCCATCCAGCTGTCCACCTTAACACACAGGGTACAGTGCCCAGGCACAGCCAGACTGCCCTGCCGTGACCTTGCTCCACTCCAAGGTTTCCAAGGGGAACAGGAATGCCCCAGACTCCCCTTGTTACCACGGCATCTGGCCTGATGCACCCCAAGCCCCAGGCATCCCTCCTCTGGTGTCACCATACACCCTCCCCTTTGGAAGACTCTGGGACCCTATCTGGAGAGGACCTTATCTCTACAGATGACCTAGGGCTGGAGTGCTGGACCCCCCAGGATCTCTCTGCCTTTCGGGGCTGCTGGTCCACCAGTGCCCCTTGAGCTGGGCACTGTGGGCAGGAGCAGCCCTGGGGTACAGGGATTAGGCTCATGTGGGTCAGGGCTCACCCAGCTGTAGGGGAGTTGGGGAGACAGTAGAGGGGAGACCCCAGGCAGGGCCAGGGAGAGCCAGCCACATCACAGCTGCCGTGGCAGGAGAGGAGAGGGACAGAGAGGAGATGCAAAGGGAGGAGAGAAGGGGAGAGGAGCTAGACAAGGGAGGGCGAAGTGGCCAGGGAGCAGGGAGAGGAGCCTGGCCCCTCAGGCAGACCTGGAGGACAGGAGCCCTGCAGGACAGAGAGAGGCAGGCTGACCTGAAGAGACGGCCCAGTGCCGCGGCTGGAGGACAGACTCTCTGAGACCCATGGAGGTGGGGGTCACCCTGCTGCCCCTCCTTTTCCAGCCAGGTGCCCACCCTGCCAGCCTCGTGACTCGTGCCACTGCCCCACCCAGCCCCACCACGCCCCTGACCTCTGGACTCTGGCCCCAGCCCAGAGCCATGCCCGCCTGACAGTCCCACCAGGTCCCTCTACGTGGCCACTTTCCTCTTCACGGGGCTACTGGCCACTCCACCCACACCAGCCCAGCTCCCCCGATACCCACAGGGTCTCAGCCCTCATCAGGGTGTTCATGCCCCCAGGAGCCCACCATACTCGGAGTCCTCACCTGGCCCTGGGTCCGCTATGCCTCACCCAAGCACCTGGCTGTCTGATCAGGGGCTTCCAGAGGGAGGAGACTTGCTCTACCCTGCATCCTCTGTCACTTGGGCAGAGCGCTGCTCCCTCTTCCGCTGCCCTCCCTGGCAGGACACCCACTGTCCTGTCTGAGCTCCAGCAGGTGCAGTCTTGAGCTTCCTGTTCCCTCCTCTGCTCCAACCTGCTCTCCTCCCACAGACAGGGCAGGGTGTAGTTTGTCTAGACCTGGGGTCCCCTGAGTCTCCCTTGAGGGTCCCCTGAACCTCATTTGAGTCTCACCGAGCCTGGCACTAGGCTGTAGCATGCCTGCACGCCCCTTACCTGTTCTCATTGTTGTCCTGTTGGGGCCACCTGTGTGGTCAGGGCCCTACAGGGTCATGGGGGGAAAGTGCTAGTGAACTGGGCAGCTCTGGCTCCCAACCATCAGCTTCCCCAGGTCAGGCCTACGGCCTGGTTGGCATGGGGGAGCTGCTCTGAAAGCCTGTTAGGTGACCTGGGTTCTGGTCTTGCCGTACAGATGTCCCAGCGGCATCCTTCAGGCACCCTCACTTCCCAGCACAGTGGGGCAGCTGAGCCACCTGTGTGCACTGCCTACACTGATAATTACCCAGCTCAGCTTGTAATTACCCCTCACAGGGGCAGGAGGACAGAGTCCTGGGAGCCCTGGGCAGGGCAGGGTGAGGCCATCTACACACGCAACACCTTAGAGCCCACTGTAGCAAGAGGGCTGCCTGGGAAGCAGAGTGGGGGACGACGCGGGAGCGGGAGGGGTAGCAGGACCCAGATGGCCCCGGGAGACCCTGGGGGAGCAGGGGAGATAGGGGCAGTGGGGAATAGCCCCCTTGGCCATCTCTGTCAACTGTGTCCACCTTAGGCTTCCAGACTGGGTGACTGATAATGGGGAGCATCCCTCAGCCAGGTGTGAGGCCAGAGCTGCCCCCAAAATGGCAGGCTGGGCGAGCAGGGCAGGAAAGGCTGGGCGGGGGCTGATGTGGTCTTGGGGGCCACAGGAAATGTTGGCATGCTGTGGAGGTAACCTGCAATTTGAGAGACAGGCAAAGGCACTGGGGTTGCTCGGAGACACTGGGAGGGGCAGGAAGAGACCTGAGGGCCAGATGGGCAGTGCTGGGGCCCAGATGGGGTTTAGGAGGCCCTGGACAGGGCTTATGGGATGTCGCACAGGTATGAGGTGGCAGGAGCCTGGCCACAACTCCATCCCTGCTTCTGTTGCGGACACTCACAGGCTGGGCCCAGGTTTCCTGGAAAAGTACTGGCCTGGGAGTCCACGGAGAAGAGGCAGATGAAGTTGATGGTTAATCCAACCCCGGGCAGGTCGCCTCCAGGTGCTTCACAAGGCTCCCAGTGCTCGAGCAGCGGCCCACTGGGAAGGGGGAGGGGAGAGGAGGGGGGTGCTGTGACCTTGAAGCCAGTGTTGCAACCCTGGGTGCCTCCACCCTGTGCCCTGGGTGCTCCGGGAGTGTAGGATCCCAGCACCCCAGGGCTCAGCGGCCCACACAGCTGGGGTCAGGCAGGCAGATGCGGGGGAGGAGACCATCCAGTGCTGCACAGTGTGATGACAGTGGTTCCTGACAACACTCACTTGGACAGGGAAACCCTCCAGCCTCCTCGGCGCTGACCCCAAAGGCTGCCTCAAGCTTTGACCATGGAGCCACTTGGAGGGGCCTGTCCCAGGGTGCAGAGACAGGGACAGATGTCGACAAGGAGTATACCGAGTGATGTGCACACTCAATAAGACCTGGAGCGATGTCCTGTCCACCGCAGAGGCCTCGCCCAGAGTTCTGTGCACATGGACAGGCTGTGCATGACTTGGTTCCCTGAGCCTGTTTCTCAGTATGGGAGGAAAGCAAAGCACTGTGAGTGAGCACCTGCATGTGCATCTGAATGGACACATGACATGCGTGCACATAGACGTGTGTTTCAGAAGGAAGTGCCAAACTGACTGCTCAGAATCGTCTGTGGGCAGTGAAATTACAAACCCGTCTGTACTCCCATCTGCATTTTTTCTTTTTCTTTTTTGTCTTTTTGAGATAGGGTCTTGCTATGCAGTTCAGGCTGTCCTTGAGCTTACTTTGTAGCCCAGATTGGCCTCAAACTTGCAACGATCCTCCTGCCTCAGCCTCTTGAGTGCTGGGATAACAGGCGTGCACCACCATGCCCAGATTGCATTTTCCAAGTGTCGCAAAAATCACAAAAGTTACAAGAACATTCACTGCAATATCTTTTAAAATTTCATTTTATCTCATTTTATTCTGTGAGATGTGGTTGGGCTTCTTGGCCCACTGCACAGAGTGATCTGGAACTTCCAGGCTGGGGTGCTCCCGGCGCTCCCACCTCAGGCTCCCATGGAGCTCCCTGCTGTTATTTACCTGAGAACAGTTCCCTTACCTTCCACCTAGCCAAGGAGACTGTCCCACCATGTCCCAACAATGTCACTCTGCCAACCGCACAGCAAAGTGGAGGTGCTGGTGTGGTGGAGCCAGGAGCGGCACAGCCATGGTGGGGAGCACAGGCCTGCGGATCTGCCTGTGTGCGTGGGGACCTGGTTCTGCTGCTGTCTCAGCTACAAGGTAAAGCCACAGCATCTTGTCCCGTGTACCCTAGGCTGGTTCCTCAGAGCCCCGGGCAGGGGCTGGCTGTCCTGATGCCCCTGGCCACACAGGGAGCAATGCAGTTCCACAGGGTGGGGGATGGTGCCATCGGGTGGCATCCTGGTGACCATAGCATGGGGCTGGGGCCCTCTGGGCATCATGACCCCACCCTAGCTGCCACCACTGTGCCGCCTGCCCCCACCCACACCTGTCCTTGGCCCCATCTCTCCTCTACAGAGTCAGGCCCCTGGAGAGACAAAGGCGAAGGACACAAACAAACAGCCAGAGCCCATGGGGAGGAGCAAGGCTAATCCGTGGGTTTAACTCAGCCCAGAGTCAACAGCCCAGGCGGGAGGAGGGGCATCCGGCCTCTCATGACTCTCAAGGCTGCTGCTGCCCAGCAACTCAGACTGCAAACACTGCTCCCCCATGGAGCGGCCGCCCACTCGAGACAAAGGTTAGCAATCACGGTCACGGGGCCACCGATGGCCCTGCTTGAGCTGCACCCTGAGCACTGTGACAGCACCTGCAGAACCCCTAAGCCAATTGCCTCCCTGGCCCCCAGGACTGCCTGTCGCACAGCAGTGCCTCCCCCGACCCTGCAACTCCCAGCTCTCCTGAACTCACCAGGAGAGCAGCGCTTCCTGCAGTCACCCCCCTTCCACTCTGTCCCTGTGTCCCCAGCCGTCCTCCCCACCCACTGTCTGGAGGACACAAGCTGTGGTGCTGCTGCAGGAACCTAAGCGTCACCTTGTTACCCCTCCATGGTCTGCTCGGCTCTGGCCACAGCCAACCCCACAACCGAAGGTTTTCAGGGAGCAAGAGGGCGAAGCCCGAGTCCTGGGCACAGGGGTGGGTCTCATTCCCCCAGGGGTACGTTGGTGGATGAGGCAGACAGAGATTAGGGGATGCCAGCCCAGCCTGGTTTCCTCTGTGCTCATCTTCCCTTCAGGCCTTGCGAGGAGAGGGTCTCCCAGCACCCTAGGGCTGTGGCTGTCCCCATGCAGAACAGGTGTCTCCTGAAAGCCAGAGCATCTGTGTGTGTCCCTCTGCAAGGACTGGACACAGCCCCTACAGACCACAGGGTCACAACTTAGGCTGGACGACAGTCTGAAGGGACAGCATGGGCTATACAGGCAGGGTCCACCTGACCATCAAGGTGCTACCACAGCTGTCCCAACCACAGTCTCAGAGGAGACAGGTGGACTTTCCCCTGCTTGGCTGGGCAGGCTGTCGGCAGAGGGGACCCATCAGGGCCCAGGCCTGATGCTGAGGTGGATGTGGCGATGCACCTGTCCTGAGCAAGTCGTAGACCCCATGGTCCTGAGCAGCTGGGACATTTTCCCCTTCCCATGTATGCAGTAAGCTCCGATGCGCCTGAGCCACATTCTCCAAACAAGGAAGTGGCCGGGGCTGGGCTGGGCTGAGCTTAATACTGAGCACTCCCCAGCATGAGAGAGAGACTCTGGGCTTGAATTTGTGATTCTCCTGCCTCAGCTTCCCGGAGTACTGGAATTATAGGAATATGACACTGTACCCAGCTGTAACTCAACTTTATAGAGCAACGTGGTGACATGTGCGCACTCCACAGAAAGGCTGGGGTCCCACAGGCCCTTGAGGTGCAGCCTGATGATCATCCCTCCTCTGACAGAGACCTCCAGGCACAAAGCCTTCCCCCACTGGGCTCTAGGGCTCCAGACCCAGGGGCAGGAGACTGAGACAAACATGCATGCCAAGCCATGAGAAAATGAGTGGGGTGGGGTAGGGTGGGGGTATCAAGGCACTGTATTGCCCTGGAGCTCCCTGTACAAGCAACGATGAGGCAGTGTCCCCTCCACATGCAAGAAAGAACATTTGCATGAGAAACGTAATAGAAGTTGTGCTTAAAAACAAATACATCCCAGGCATGGTGGCACACGCCTGTAATCGCAGCACTCAGGAGGTTGAGGCAGGAGGATCACTGTGAGTACAAGGCCAGCCTGAGCTTCATAGTGAGACCCTGTCTCAAAAAAATAAAAGAGAAAGGAAGAAAGAAAGAAGGAAAGAAAATGAAAACAAATACATCAGAATTAAAATTCAGGCAATTTAATAAAATAATGAAAGAAAAATTCCCAAGATACAGTGCCAAGTAAAAACCATGTGCAGAGCTGAGTGTGGGGGCTGTACATGTGTAATCCCAGCACACTGGAAGGCTGAGGCAGGAGGATCACATGTTCAAGCTCAGCCTGGGCAACTTAGCATGAACCTGTTTCCAAACAAAAAACTAAAAAGGGCTGAGGGTATAGCTCAGTGTGAGGGCCCTGGATTCAACCCCATGACTGAAAAGAGGCACAGACATCAGAATTTGGAGGCAGGGAACAAGTCAGGGAACAGGGAGAAAGCCACACATGTTCCACAGCCAGAAGCCAATGGTGTCCCCTGAAGCAGGGCCTCCCCTCCAAGGAGCGGGCCTGGCCTTTCTCAGTCTAGCATGGCCCCAGCAGGGCATGGGTGGGGTCCTTGGGCTATGGGGTGGGTAATGTGGGGACACAGGAGCAGAAGCCCTGTGCAACCACCACGCCACCCACAGTCACCCCAGATGTCCGCCCCACCGGTGGTGCTCAGCAGCCTGCTTGGCTGTCATCCTTGGGGTGGGGTACAGTATAGTGTTTTCACAGGCTTTAGTCTTTCTGATTATTTTTGAATACAATTCTAGTAAATGCCACATGATCGCAGAGTTCACCCACCTGGTCTGTCCCAGTTCTCAGAAGGAACCGGCCATCAGTCTCACCATCCCTGCTGAACCTGCCAAGCTGCCATGAAGGCAGTAAGGATGGAGACTTAGATGCCCTGGTCAGGACACCCAGCCATGAGCCCGGGTGGGGAGGGGGCGCGTCTGCAGTGGGGCTATGGTGGGGGAAGGAGGCACCAGGTTGCAGGGGCCTAAGCTCACCGGCGCCAGCCTCTGCCAGGCCATCTCCGGTCTACTCAGGAAATGACAGGGTGCGGGGCACTGCGGAATTGTAGGGATTTACACACAGGATGTAGGGTTCAGTGCACTAGAGCACTGTTGCTCAGGGGTCTGGGCCAGCTGGGCTACCCTCCCCACTGCCCAGGCACAAGCTTCTAGAAGGTCTGGGGTGCAGAGAGAGCCCAGGATCCCAGGCCAGAGCTGTGCAGCAGGGATCCTGCCTCTGCCAGGCCTTACCCCGCACATGGCCCTCGGTGGGGGACACGGCCCTGCTGTCCACACTGTCCTGCCCACCCATTCCCTGGCCCTTGACAGCCTGGGAATCTATGCTGGGATGTGCCTCCATCCCTGCCTTGTCTGCCCTCTGTATCTTCCTGTCTCTCCTCTCTGTCTCTGAGTCCCTGCCTAATTCTGTCTCTGTGTGTCTGTCCCTCTGTCTCTCTCTGTCTTTGTCTCTGTGTGTGTGTATCTCCACCTCTCTCTGTGCCTCTGTGTGTCTCTGTCTCTTTGTCTCTCAGTCTCTCTGTGTCTTTTTCTGTCTGTCTCTCTCTGGGCCTGTGTGTCTCTGCCCTTGTCTTTCATTCTCTCTGTGTCTCTGTGTGTCTCTGTCCCTGTGTCTCTCTCTGCCTCTGCCTATCTGTCTCTGTCTCCGGTGCAGTGTCTCCACCCTTTTCAAGCTCCCAGTGGTGGGGGGCAAAGGTCAAGACCTGGACTTCCAGCCTTGAGCAGTGACCCCTTCCCCTCCCTGTGGTGGAGGATAGGCCCTATCTGGCCATTGTCTGGCAGTGCTCAGGAAACCATCCCAGGAAGCGCTGCAGGTTCTGGGAAGGGGCAGGGACACCTGCGGAGGGCGTGGTGAGTGGCTCACCTGGGAAGGGGACTCCCATGGGATGGTCCAGAGGCCTAGGGGAGCCGTCTTGAACCCCACCCTGCCTCTATCTTGGCTTAGACATAACCCTAGGGTGGGAGCCCCTCCTTGGCCTCTGGCTGGAAGGGCAGATGGAGTTTTGTGCTTCAGCCTCTCCAGTGCCATCACTCAGCCCGAGGGCTCGGCTGCTGGCTCCTTCTGGGCTTGGGGCACCATCTCCCAGTAGTTGGGGGCCCAGCCCTCCAGGAGGGTTTGAAGCCAGACAGGCAAGCTCTGACCTCACAACCATAGCCCTTCATGGCCCCACTGGGCCAGAGCTGGGGAGCTCATTTGCTACCTGTGCTGGGGGCTGGGATGGGATCCCCCACAGCAGGATGTGCAGCTAGACTCAAGGCCAAGAGGTGGGAAGTTGGGACTCCCAGGGGTCAGGCAGGGTCCCCCTGGGGTGGCCGCTGAGTGTCTGCACAGGGGGAGGGACTGGGCGGGGGGGGGGCGGCTCCGATCAGCAGGGCCTCGCAGATAAGGCATTAACAGCACAGGACACGCCCCGCAGATTTGCTGACTGTCTCCTTTTGCCCAGGTGCCTGGGGCGAGGTGCCAAAGGTTCTCTATAAAGCACCCGGGCTCCCAGCCTGCCACTAACCCACTCCTGCTCTGCCCGACACGCTAGCCCTGCTCAGCCAGCGACCACCATGGTGTGGCTTGTGCTGCCCAACCCTGGCCTGGAGGACCGAATCCCATCCCTGGACGAACTGGACACCATCGAGGAGAAGGAGGCCAGCTCACGGCCCCAGTGGGACAACAAGGCCCAGTACATGCTGACCTGCGTGGGCTTCTGCGTGGGGCTGGGCAACGTGTGGCGCTTCCCTTACCTGTGCCAGAGCCACGGAGGAGGTAGGCTGAGTCTGGGCGGCGCATGCGGGAGGGCTGCCAGCAAGGACAGCACAGCCCGAGGCTGCATATGGGGCCCCGCACACTGTCAGCACCCCAAGGACACAGGTGGAGCCCCCACACGCCCTCGGTACCCCAAGGTCACAGATGGGGCACCCATACATCCTCAGCACTCCAAGATCACAGTGGGGTCCCCTTGTACCCTCACTCCCAAGGTCACAGAAAGAGTCCTACTTACCTCTGCACCCTGAGGTCTCATGCTGTGCCATAAACCCTTTTTTTTTTTTTTTTTTGCGGTACTGGGGATCGAACTCAGGACCCTGCGCTTGCTAGGCAAGCTCTTATTCCACTGAGCTATATCCCCAGCCCTGTCCCATAAACCCTTAACACTCTGAGATCACAGCAGGGTCTCCGCATACCCAGCATCAGAGCTGGGGCCCTGTGCACCTCAGCACCCCATTTACAGAGAGAAGAGGAAGAGATGAGAAGCTGGGGCTGAGTCCAACCCTGAGAGTGAGCGGAAGAGGGAGCAGGGCCGGACAGGGCCGCCTCAGCGTAGGGCAGGCAGTCCAGAGCGGGGGAGCAGCGCCCTCACTGTTACTGGCAGACTTACACCACTCAGCTGCCATGCTCCTCAGGACAGTTCCCTGTCACCACCTCCTCCTCTGCAAAGTTCTCATCCTGTGTGGGTCTGAGCTCCCCCATGGTCCCAGCTATGCATGCAGGAGGTCCAGTGGGAGCTGTCGCTATGGTCACAGGCGTGGCCCCTACAGATGCCATTAAACCTTGGTACTGCTGTCCCCAGAACATGGCGTGCTGGTGGCTGAGGTGGGATCCTCCACCCGCAACCCGGAGCCCTGGCTGGGTTCGGTGCCAGGCTCCAGGGGCAGGGGAGCCGGGCAGGCCTGTGCTGGCCCAGAACCTGTTCAGCAGGTGCCTGTGTGCCTCAGGGGAAGGGTGTCACAGACACACTTCCAGAGAGATTCAGATGAGGATGTGTGGCTGCGCCCACGGCCTTGGAATGTGAAGGACCTGAGACATGCCACTGTGTCCGTGGCTCTGCCCAAGAGCTGTGTGCCAAACAGCCATTTTTGTCTTAGTCCAGGGCCTTGGGCCCCAGCAGAACCGGGCTGGGCTTTAGGATCTCCTGCTCCCAGCCCCAACTCTGCCTGTCGGCCTGCTGGGGTCCATGCCATGAGCAGAAGCAAGATAGCACAGGAGGAAAAGGGAGCTGCACAGTGGTCCAGGATGCAGGTGTGGCTCAGACACCTGTCTGCCAGGGAAGCAGACTCTCCAATCTGTTTGAGAGAGACCTGATGGGGACCCCAGCCTCACAGGTGGCTGCTCCAAGGCACAAAGCCAGGGACCATGGCACTTTAGAGCTCAGTGAACCTCTGAGGACACAGTGCAGTGTGTTGTCCAGTGGGTGGTGTTGAGGACTGGTGCTTGGACCCTCAAAAGACAGCTAGGTCAGGGCCCAGAGGGGGCCAGTGAGGGTAGGGCAAGGTCTTGGGAAGCCCAGAGTCCATGGTGGCCCCACTACTGAGTGCACACTCACAGGCTGCCCACCAAAGGCCCTGGATGGGCCACATTGCCCCTCTGAGGCGGCCACCGGGTCACCTCCTCCCTGCCAACACCACTGAGCAATGACAGCACACTGGGGCTGGCTGTCCCTGCTGGAGGCATGAGTGGTCATCCGTCATTCTAAATGCTGCTCACCACACCCTCATACAGACTATGGCCTGAAGGGACGAAGCCAGGCGATTTCATTGGGGGAGGGGGTGGACAGCAGGACTCGATCTGGTCTCCCCAAAAGTGCTCTCAAGGTCACAGCATGAGTCCTGAAGAGTTTGATCCAAGCCTCAGCTCTGCATGGCCGTCAGGGACCAGCAGAGAAGAACGGCAGTGGCCCTGGGTTGTCACTGGGACTTCAGAGGAGCGGTCTTTTTCAGGACTTGGGGGACACAGGTCCCTTCCACAGGCTCTAGGGGATCTGAGGCTGTGGTAGGCATGGACGCAGAATGGTGGGGTGGTGGTGGTGGCGGACGAGGGGCAGGTGCCTGGCTGGGTGGGTGCAGACCCAGGGCCACCCCTTCGAAGGACCACGCAGCCCCTGGCAGCCAACAGGCTCTCCACAGTCCTACAGGCTGCTGCGAGCCTCCTCTTCCTCTGTCCATTCCTCCTGTCCTGCCTGCTCCTCCACCCCCTCACACACACACGCCACTCTTCCGGACTTTCCTCTGAGTTTCGAAACTGCCCCAACAGACAGACAGAGCTGCATTTCTGGGCTGAACTCACCTCCCTTCCTCTGCATTTTCCCTGGTGTCAGGTCCCTGCCTGCCCTGCTCTGCCTGTGTGTCCGTCTGTGTGCAGAGCGGATGCCTGTGACTCCTGGCAGTGCAGGTCACCAGGCTCAGGGACCTTTGCCCACACAGGCCCCACCCCAGGCCCCTCCTGCGGTTCCCAAAGCTCCTCTTCCCGCCCTGTCACCCAGGAAAGCAGCCCCACTGTGTGCCTAGCCTTGCCCATTGGCTGATGCTCCTGAGGTTCTGGGCAGGGCAGATCCTGGGGGCGGCAGGGGGTCCCAGTGGACAGGGTCCCAAGCTGGAGCCTCATTGTCCAGGGGAGCAGAACCTTGGGCTGCACAGCCCAATCTCAGGCACCGCAAGGCGACAGTCCCAAGGTCTGTCCTGATAGAGCACTCTGACCTCTGGTAGGTCCACTAGGGGTCCCAAGGACAATCACTCTGCACTCTGGGGTAGAATTTAGCCCACACCCCACCTCTGGTAGAGCTGGCCATTTATATGCCCAGTTCAGTGGCACTAAGCGCATTTCAAAGGCTACACGGCCATCACCACATCCACCTCTGGAACACTCTCCTCTCCCTGATCCAAAGCTGTGTCCCTTGCTGCTCTGCAGCCTCCTGTCCTCTCAGCCTGAACACAGCATGGCTCAAGGAGGCAGCGTTTGTCCCAGCAACCTGCTCACCCCGAGGAGCATGCCATCCTCTGGCTCGCCCAGTGGCTTCTGTGTCAGGATTTCCTTACTTCCTGGCCAAATTATACCCGTGCAGATGGCAGTTTGTACTGTGTTGCCCAGAGTGGACATGTGGGGTCTTCCACCCCTGTGTCCTGTGAAAGTGCAATTGTGTGTGGGTGTGTGCAGGAGCATCTGAGATTCTGCTTCTGGCTCTTTGGCATTCAGTGGAGGTGCTGGGTCTCACAGGAGTGCCTGCATCTGGGTTTTTGGTGAAGGACCACCCTGTTTTCAACAGCAGCTGCTCGCATTCACATTCTCTGACAGCGCGGGGCTCCGGCTTCTCCATACTTTGATTCTGCTTATTTCTTTTTTCCTTCCCTTTCCTTTGTTCAGTACTGGAGATGGAACATAGGAATTGAATGCTGAGCTACACCCCCAGCCCCTTCTTTTTTGAGATAGGGTCTTGCTATGCCACATACACTGCTCTTGAATTTTCAGTCCTCCCGCCTCAGCCTCCAGAGCAGCTGGGGTAACAGACTTGTACTGCTGTGCCCCACTTTGTGATAGGAGCCTCCTAACAGGGTGAGCTGGTAGCCCACTGCAGTCCTGGCTTGCACTTTCCTACCAGTGAGGAAGGCTGCACGACCTTCAGTGCTTCTCTGCCCATCCTGTCTTCCTTGGAGAAGTGGCTGTGTCAGTCCCCTGAAGTGTTTGTGTTTTTGTCGCTGTTGAGTTTTAGGCATGCTCTGGACACAAATCTCTTGCTAGAGACATAACTAGCAAGAATTTTCTCACCCCTCCACAAGTTGCCTTTGTACCCTGCCCCAGCTGTTTTGGATGCATGACATTATTTTGTTTTTTTTGTCTTTTTGAGACAGGGTCTTACTATGCAGTTCAGGGTAGCCTTGAACTTGCAGTGATCCCCCTTCCTCCATCTCCTGAGTGTGGGATTGTAGACGTGCACCACCACACCCAGCCATGATACACAACATTTAAAAATCTTTCCCTCACTCAGTTCTTGCAGCAAGGGAGCACACACGGTCACTGTTGACAGGATGAATGAAGGTATGCGAAGGGCAGCTCCATCAAAGCTGCATGACAGTGGGGTACAGGTGACAGGAGGGGGAAGCCTTCCACAGTCATTCGTATGCTCCTCACTGTTTAGAGGGCAAGGTGATGCCACAAACATGGCTGCCACCTGAGACCATGCCCCAGGGGTCCAGGTCACTAGCAAGCAACCCTGTCTTGAGTGACCCTAGTGTCCAGGAGGGTGGTGACATGGCCCATGAGCATCACAGGCAGGTGGAAGCCAGCACCTTTCACTGGCCAGTGTGGTAGCCTCTCAGCTTCTGGGGCTCCCAGCCTGCGGGCACTGAGTGACTTCCCACCTGGGAGCCCAGCTGTGGTCCTGCACTATCCCCTGCACAGCCTTGCTCTGGCTCAGTGGTGACACTGTCCAAGTACACAGGTACTGTCCACCATGACACAGCACCACTGGGTCCCCGTGGTTGCCTGGAGGTTGCACTCTGCTCCAATCCTACTTGGAGCCAAAGCTCTGCTCGCTGGAGGTTGCGGACTGTGGCTGTCCTCTGTGCAGGCCTCTCCTGTAATGCCTGTCCTCAGGTAGCCTCCAGCTCTGTGTGTGACGTGTGCCTGTTTCTCCCCACAGGGGCCTTCATGATCCCTTTCCTCATCTTACTGGTCCTGGAGGGCATCCCCTTGCTGTACCTGGAGTTCGCCATTGGCCAGCGGCTGCGGAAGGGAAGTGTGGGCGTGTGGAGCTCCATCCACCCCGCTCTGAAAGGCATAGGTATGTGCCCGGGCCCCTGGCTTCCCAGACTCTCTAGGGAAGGCGGACCCAGGCTGGCCCCTCCAGAGGCCTCAGAATCCTTATAGCCCACTTCTGGGCTGGGCTGTCCTGGTCACCAGGACCCAGCAGTGGCCCTGATTCCCCACAGCCCGACAGGGCGGGATAGCTCCACAGAGAGGAACAGAGGGACTGACTGACCTGCAGCTCACAGCATGCTTCCCAGGGCCCAGGGCCAGAAGGGGGCGCTGGCCACCCACCCTCGACTTCCTGTTCACACACCAGCTCCAGGCCCTAGCCCTGAGCCAGCCCTGGGGCTGGTCACTCATTCACAGGCTCCGATCTGGGCAGCACCCTGCAGTTTCACTAAGGACACCATGGCTCACTGAGGCCCCAAAATACAGGCGGGCAGAAAAGAGCAGGAGCTGGGGCAAAGGGCAGGGTCCAGGGCCAGGAGCCCAGGGCAGGGCCTGCCCTATCCACACCCGCACCGCAGCAGGCCCGGCTCACAGCCTCCACCCCTGTCCACCTTGGCCCTCTCTCACATCTCCCACAGCTCCCTTCTATCCCTCTCCTCCTCTCCTTGTCCCGCTCTCCCACAGTTGCACATACACATTGGGTTTTGAGTCTCACATTTCTGAAGATCAGGTACCTGGACTACCTCAGTCCTGCCTCACTGTCCTGAGCGTGGAGCCCATTCACTGTCCACTGAGCTCCCTGCTGCTGTCTCCAGTCCCCAGCGAGGACAGGCTTTCCCCGCCTTGTCTGGGGGCTGGACCACTCCTCCAAAGCCTCTGCAGGAGCCATGGCCTCCACCTGGACTTGCCACGGGCTACAGGCAAAGGGGGAAGAAGAAAAGACGCTGAGCCCCTCAACCCTAGGTCACACAAGGGACATCAGACAAACCCTGGCAGCCAGCAGCCCTCATGGCCCACAGTGACACCCCCGTCCCCCACAGGCATCGCGTCCATGCTGGTGTCCTTCACCGTTGGCCTGTACTATAACACCATCATTGCCTGGGTCATGTGGTACTTCTTCAACTCCTTCCAGGAGCCCCTGCCATGGAGCGAGTGCCCACTGGACCAGAACCAGACAGGTGAGTGCTCGCCTCTGTGCTGTCCCCATCCCTATCCCTGATGGGTCCTTGGGAGCAGTCACATCTTGTGAACAGGCATCCAGCACTCTCCTAAGCTCTGGCTGCTCACAGATCAGGGCTGGCATGATCCAGAGCCCCTTCCAGGCTGCAGGGCAGTGACAGGCTTCACTGCACTCACAGAAGCTGTGAGCTTGATGACTCCCTAGGCCTATGCCTGGGGCCAGATGAGCTCCTCATCTTTTCACTGGGGATGCCAGGGAGAGCAGAGGCTGTGACAGAGGGATCCACTCACAAGAGCCATGCTGCTACCTGTACCCATGTCCCCCGCCTTGGGCTGCTCCTAAGGAGAGAGACAGGTTCAGCTCACAGTGACCCATACACTACAGAGGGCATGAGTGACTTACTTGGTGACCTCAAGTCCAACAGGACGTGCTACCCAAAACCCTCCCTGTGTGTTGGGCAGAGGAGACATGATTGAGAGTGGGCAAACGCCCCCCTCCCCAGGTGCCCTTCACTGAGTACTGGGCAACTCTTCCCTTAGAGGGGCCCAGAGTGGTCCCTGCAGCCCCAAGAAGCCCACAGTGGCAACAGGGTGTGCAACTGGGCAGCACGGACCTGGGCCCAGCCAGGGAGCCCCACAGAGCCACAGCCCCTGTACTAAGGAAACTGCCTGGGACACCTCCCCTCACAGAAGCCAGGCAGTCGCAGCAGGTGGCTGTCAAGGCCAGGGGCACATAGCACACTTAGAGTGGTGTCTTGTAACCTACAGTGTGTGTGAACATGTGTGCACACATGTGAGTGCACCGGTGCATGTGTGCTCAAGCAGCAGGTACATCCACAGGAACAAGTGTGTGCATGAGCATGCATGGCCATGCTTGTGTCCATGTGTGTGCAAGCATGCAGGTACACCTACATGAGGTGTACCTATGCATGCATGCCTGTGTTGCGTGCATGTATGCCTGTGTTGTGTGCATGTGTGTGCAAGCGTGCAGGCTGTGCTTGTGTGCCCATCCTGGTTCTCACCTTGGGCTGGCTGGTGTTTCTGGAGCTTGGGGGCCCTGACCCCCTCAATCCTAGGTCACACAAGGGACATTAGATGGATCCCAGAAGCCAGCAGCCCTCCTCACAGTCCACAGTAACACCCATGCCCCCCACCTTGAGGGCAGAGCTGCTGTCCACACGGACCTGCCCTCTTGGTGCCCCCACCTTGACGTGTGCAGATGGCCACCTCCACAGGCTACGTGGATGAGTGTGCTAGGAGCTCCCCTGTAGACTACTTCTGGTACCGCGAGACCCTCAACATCTCCACCTCCATCAACGACTCGGGCTCCATCCAGTGGTGGATTCTGCTCTGCCTCACCTGTGCGTGGAGTGTCCTGTATGTGTGCACCATCCGTGGCATCGAGACCACCGGGAAGGTATGGGTCAGGCTACCTGCTGTGCTCGGTCTTAGGACCTTGATCTTGGGGCCCCCACACCCTGTGTCAGGGCTGCCAAATGGCTCAGCTGGAGGCTCAGGGATTTTGTACAGCCAAGACAGCTCCCAAACACAATTCAAAAGCTCATGGAGCCCTAAAATTCTGTCCAGTCGGGAGAGCCGAAGAGTGGTGACACAGGACAGTGGAGAGTGGGATGTCTTTGCACTGTGCCTGGGCACCATCCTGAGGTCTGGCCACTGCCCACCCTAGTCACCCCCACGCTCTGATCCCGCTGCCTCACAGGCCGTGTACATCACCTCCACACTGCCCTATGTCGTGCTGACCATCTTCCTCATCCGCGGCTTGACACTGAAAGGCTCCACCAGTGGCATCGTCTTCCTGTTCACACCCAATGTGAGTCCCTGTGTCCAGCTGGGTCTTGAACCTGTGGGAGAGGCCACGGTGAAGCAGGGTCTCTCTTTCTCTGTACCCTGACCTCTACTCCAGCTCTCAGGACAGGTGGAGTCAGCCTGCTGCCACCTAGGCAAGTCCCGCGCTGGGGTCAGGCCCTGAGGGAGTCAGGAAAAGAAAGCCCTACTGTGGGTCCATGGTCCTCATGCTGTGTGCTGGGTGGGGCTGGCCAGCCTGACTTCACTCTCTGTGTGCAAGGAGCCACCACCAGGGGAGCAACCAGCTGTCACCTGCCCTCCCTGACTGACCTGAGGCTCAGGTCTCCTCCCTGGTCACCCTTCCTTGGCCTCGGTGGCTCTGGCCCACGAAGTATGCAGCTGAGATCTCTGTTGACACAGATCAAGGAGCTGGCCAACCCGGTGACCTGGCTGGATGCAGGTGCCCAGGTCTTCTACTCCTTCTCGCTGGCCTTTGGGGGCCTCATCTCCTTCTCCAGCTACAACTCCGTGCAGTGAGTCCTGGGGTGAGAGGGCCCTCAGGTGCAGGGAGCTGTGCCTCAGTTTCCCCAGGTGTGAGGATGAGTGGGAAAGGATGCAAACACCAGCCATCATGGTCCCTGCCTGTAGGGTGTAGGGTCTCTGCTGGGGACTGTGTGCACACAGATCCAGTCAGGCTGGTTCTTGAGGAGTCTCTCCCAGGGTCCCTGGAGCTAGGCCCTGAGCACCTGGTGTCCACCCAGCCCATTCTCCATAATTTCCACCCCTGGTCCACCTGGTACCTCAGTACCTGTTATGTGGTTCCCGTAAAGCCCCCACAGACCCAGGTGGGATCCTACAGGCCATGCTTCCCCCTGACTTCACCCGCATAGGGCCCCGTGCAATGAGCCTAAGGGGCTCCAGCAGGCACCTGGGCCGTGCTCCCTGTCTTGCAGACGTTTCTGCAGTGCCTCATCTATATGGTGACCTCTGAGTTAGGAAAAGAAAGCCCTATTGTGGGTCTCAGCCTCTTGGTGGGAGGGGGTGCAGGAGCCCTTGGAAAAAAAGGGAGGGTCTGGCTGAGGGGCGAGGCCTGGACTGCAGGAGGGGCGGGACAGAGGGGTGGGCGTGGCCGGAGGGGTGGCGCGGGGCCTTGAGGGTAGATGGACTGGGCAGCAGGAGGTGAGCTCAGATTCTGCTAGGCTAGGGACGCTGCTGGCGGTCAGAGCTTGGCGATGCAGGAGGGTACCGCACATGTGCTGAGAGCCCGCCGAGGGAAGGCGTGGGGCGTGGCCTGAGGAGGTGTGGCCTGGTGGGCGGCCCGTAGTGAGGGCAGGCAGAGGCTACAAGCACCCTGAGAACTAGGGTGGGCGTGGTCTGAGAGTGGCTGTGGGCGTGGCCGGGGGGTAAGGTAGGGGTGCGGCTTGGTGGTAGCTGGTCAGAGGGGCCCGAAGTCGGAGCTGGGGGCTTTGGAGCACTCAAGTCCTTTTGTCATCTGCACCTCGGTCCCAGCTCCAGAGGCCGCGGGGAGGATGTGGGAAGGGCACTCACCCTCAAAGTATCACTGCGCGCGGAGGCAGGCAGGGCTGGCACCAGTGAGTTTCACAGCAGCTTTACACCCGCAAGAGACCATGGTCCCAGAGATTCTCACTGCAGACTGTGCATCCCAGGCCCAACCCTGCCGCACTGTGCCTTCTGCCTGTGGACACTGGGTCCTGGGAACTGACAGGCTCATGTCCTGCTTCTCTCAAGGCCAGGGTGTCTGCAGTGGGTGTCACTGCCTAGCTCCTTTCTGCTGATGAAGTGCTCTGCATGGATAGCTGTCCTGTCCCGGTCACTCAGCTGCCAGGCACGTGCAGCTGTCGTGTTTCTGCTCTGGGCTGCCGTGGTTGGTGCTGTGGGCATCGTGCTTGGGCATCCGTGTGCACGCAGGCATGGGCTGCTGGCCTGGTCACTGCAGGTCAGTTGCTGGAAGACCTACAGGAGTCCACGTGGCTGCAGCACTCCAGCGCCAGGCCAGCTCCCTCAACTGTCCAGTGTTCTTGGAGTAGCCGGCAGCAGTGTGGGGTGGCATCTAGCCCTTACACGGCCCCTGGCTCTGCTCCTCCTGGCATGGTCCACCGAGTGCTGGGGTTGAGGACAGGGCTGCTCTCAGAGCATCCCTTAGCTGACACCTGTGGCAGGAACACAGCCGGCAGGGCGGAGACCCTGGAGACCTGGGCATGTGAGCTGGGGCACCCTTGGGCCTTCTCAGCTCACTGTCTATCTGCCTCAGGCCAGCGCTGGAACCTGGCCAGCCCCAGGTGACAGATGCCATCTGTGTCTGGGGCTTTATGAGGGTCTCTGGAGCCACCATGTGCTGACGTGTACAGAGGGGCAGGAGCAAGGGTCCCTGCTGAGGGTCTGGGTTGGGTGGCCCCTTGGCCACCAGGTCCTCTGTGCTGCTTGGGTAGGGGGGCTGGTGGGCTCCTGTACCCTCCCTATGTCACAAAGGGCTCAGTCTCTGGGCTGGGCTCAGACCTTGGGCTGGGCCTGGACCTAGTGGAGGTGCCATCCACACTCTGAATCTGGGTAGGAACAGTGTGCTCCCCAGAGCAGCACGGTGGGCCACCATGACACTGCTCTCACACACAGCAACAACTGCGAGATGGACTCGGTGATCGTGTCCATCATCAATGGCTTCACGTCTGTGTTTGCGGCCACCGTGGTTTACTCCATCATCGGTTTCCGCGCCACTCAGCATTATGATGACTGCTTCAGCCAGTGAGTCACTGCAGCAGGCCACCCTCCCCACCCTGCCTGCCCCACCCCACCCCCTCACCCCACCACGCTCACCGGAAGACACCCTCACCTCACCCGGCCCCATCTACCTGCCAGGCCCCGCCCCACCTCTCCAGGCCCCTCTCAGGCTGGCATCAGCCCTGTCTTTCCTCTAGGAACATCTTAACGCTCATCAATGCCTTTGACCTTCCGGAAGGCAACGTGACACAGGAGAACTTTGCAGCCATGCAGCAGTGGCTCAATGCCACCAGGCCTGCCATCTACGAGGGGCTCAAGTTTCAGACCTGCGACATGAACTCCTTCCTGTCCGAGGTGGGTCCCTATGTGCAGCCTTCTAGGGGTGCAGGGGCTTTGAACCGTGCAAAGAGGCGGTCCACCCTCACTCTCACACTGACCACCCCACCAGATCACCAGCTCACTGCCGCAGACCCTGCTGTCTGTGGGGCATGCAGTTTCTTCTGTTAAAACGGAAAGGATTTTTAACCCTGAATCTGAATGTACTAGACAAGCAAGCCAGGTGTGGACTGGTGACTCTCAATCCTTGGGGACCAGGGAAAGCCAGGAATGGCCATCACAGTGACTGAAGTTTTTGAGCACCATGTTAATGGTCAGTGAAGTCTGTAGATCATGACCTGTTTTTGTTTCTGTGTGTTTGCTTTTTGCTGTACTGGCAATTGAACCTAGGACCTTGGCACTGAGCTATGTTTCCAGCACTTTTTAAAATTCTGGGACAAGAAAAAATTTTTAAAAATAAAATTTCGAGACAAGATCTTGCTAAGTTGCTAAGTTGCCCAGGTTGGGCTCAAATTTGTGATCCTCCTGCTTCAGCCTCCTAGAGTGCTGGGATGACAGGTGTGCTCCACCATGCCCAGCTACCAGTATATTTTGCAGGCCAATGTCTACTAAGTTGAATCTTGCAATTTGTTGGTCAGGAGTCTCCTGTGTTTTGGAAGGCGGTGACCCTTTTAGGGCTTAGCACTGTATTTGTCTCTGGTGGCACTGGTGAAATAGCTGTGCCAGGAGTGAAAGATTGGCAGGGCACCTGGCATGGCATAGCAGAGTGATGCTGAAGCTCTCAGCCCAGCGGTACCCACTGACCCCAGAGGATGGATGGATGGTACTCTACCACCAGGACCGTGGCCCCCAGGACAGGCTGGTGCCAGCTTGATGAACACACACACACCCCTCAGAGTCCTTCAGGGCCTGTGTCTTGGTGCTGCGCTCAGGGTCTCCTCTGTATCCGGGAACTGGGCCATGTGGGGACAGCTGCATGCCCACAGCAGCTGGTCAGTCTCAGCCGCTGGGCTCTGAAGGAAGCTGGGCCATGGGACCCACTTGATTTTCAGTTTTTTAAAATGTGCTTTGGGACTAAATCAAGATCCAGTTAGGCTGAGTGTAGTGGCACACTCCGATCATCCCAGCATGTGGGAGGCTGAGATAGGAGAATGGCTTTGAGGAGAATGGCTTTGAGTTCAAGACCTGCCTAGGCTACAAATTAAGTTCAAGGCCAGCCTGAACTGCACAGTGAAACCCTGTCTCCAAAGACCAAAAAATAAAAAATAAAATCCAATTATTTCATGAAATGACCCAGATCCACCCATCCTTGCTGGGGCAGGCATGGCAGTAGCCACTGGGGTGACTGTGTGCTGCTGTGCAGGGCGTGGAGGGCACAGGCCTGGCCTTCATCACCTTCACCGAGGCCATCACCAAGATGCCAGTGTCCCCACTGTGGTCAGTGCCCTTCTTCATTATGCTCTTCTGCCTGGGCCTCTCATCCATGTTTGGGAACATGGAGGGCGTGGTCGTGCCCCTGCAAGACCTCAAGATCACCCCTGAAAAGTGGCCCAAAGAGCTGCTCACAGGTAGGTGCATGACAGATGTGGACAGGCACCCAGGATGGGGCTGCCTTGAGCTCCGCCTGAGGCCAGCCCTGCCCCCTGTCGGCCTGTAGGCCTCATCTGCCTGGGCACCTACCTCCTCGCCTTCATCTTCACGCTGAACTCGGGCCAGTACTGGCTGTCCCTGCTGGACAGCTATGCAGGCTCCATCCCCCTGCTCATCGTGGCCTTCTGCGAGATGTTCGCCGTGGTGTACGTGTATGGCGTGGACAGGTAGGAGGGAGGCGACAGGACCGCCCAGGAAGAGCCAGGGCATAGGTTCCTGCAATTGCGGTTTCCCTCCACACAGGCATACTGTCATCATGCGGGTACAGAGAGGTCCAGGCCTGAGGTTGGGAAGTGATCCAGATGGGTGCCTGCCTCTTCCCATTGCCCCACCAGCTCAAAGACAGTAGTTAGTGAGAGAGTGTCAGCAGCCTGGGGCATCCATGGAGGAAGACAGCAGCAGGAATGAAAGTACAAGAGGCCCTTGACAGGTCTCTGGGTGCGGCCTGGAGCTGGAGCACAGGCTGAGAGGACAGCGCAGGGGAGGGGACAGCAGTGGGCCTGAGCCTCAGGCTGTCCCACGGGGAAGGGCTGGATGCTGTGCCCCCACTCCACACCCAGGCTCTGGGATGTGCTGGTGGGACGGGGCAGTGCTCAGGCCTCTCAAAGGCCAGGGACACAGGCACCAGGAATCCAGTGCCACTCAGCCAGACCTCACAGGGCACCCAGAGCTGTGGCTGGGCAGTGCCAGATGCAGTCGCGCTTGCATAATCAAGTGTGAGTGCTGTGCTGACAGTGCCTGCTCAGGAATCCTCCAAGTCCACGGTGCTTGGACAGAGAGTGTCAGAATGGGCAGTGACGGGGCAGTGGCAGGGCCAGCTGAGCACTGGGAGTGGCCGTCAGTGTTTCTGTGTCCCAGGTTGTGGAGAGGAACATTGAGTGGGAGCTGTGGGGATGGCTGTGTTCTGGGGAGGGAATCCTGGAGTCTGAGCATGGGACTTGCTGCCACGGTTCCATCTGTGGATGGCCCGAGGGCTGCTAGCCCAAGGATGTGAGGATGGGGGCACAAGACCGAGGGGCACTTTGCTGGCTGTACTCTGCAAGACTCCCAGCTGACCAGGTTCCCGTGTCCACTGTGTCCTTGCAGGCTCTGGACAGACCCCCCACACCCTGCCTGTTCCTCCTGATTTTTGCTGACAGGGTGAAGACCCCATCTGGCCTCAGGAACTGGAAGGAGGATGGGGGAGGCTAGCTGGTGGCCCTCCTCCTCCTTCCCCAAAATCCTGACCCCTCATCACATGGAGGCAGTGGCTCCAGAGGGGCAGCAAGTGCTCTGAGGCATCAAGGCTGTCTCTTTGCCCTGTGGAGAGCACCTAGGCACCGTCGTCCACTGCAGAGACCCTCTGCTGGCTGAGGTGCAGTTGGTGACATGCCCTTGTGGCTTCTGCAGGTTCAACAGGGACATCAAGTTCATGATCGGGCACAAACCCAACATCTTCTGGCAGGTCATGTGGAGAGTGGTCAGCCCCCTCATCATGCTGGTCATCTTCCTCTTCTTCTTTGTGATCCAGGTCAACAAGGAGCTCACATACAGCGTGTGGGACCCCAGCTACGTGAGTGCCTGGGCGGCAGTGCACGGGTCCCTGAGAGGGCGGGAGGTGGGATGGGGCGCAGGCCCTGGAAGCCTGGTTCTCTTCCACCCACGAGCCCCAGGAGGTGGGCGTCACAGGGTGCAGGGGCCTGCTGGCTGCTCACCCCACCTCTCCCCCAGGAGGAGTTCCCGAAGTCCCAGAAGGCCCTGTACCCCGGCTGGGTGACCGCGGTGGTGGTAGTTGTGGCCGGGGTGCCCTGCCTCGTTATCCCCTGCTTTGCTGTCTACAAGCTCATCCGCAGCCGCTGCCAGAGCCCAGTGGACCACCAGGGGCTGGTCAGCACCCTGTCCACCATCTCTGTGAACGGGGACCTGAAGGGCTGAGTGGGCCCAGCCCATGGGTGCATACATCCAAGTGTGTATGTGGTGCGGGTGTGTGTGGGTGACAGTGCACATGTGGGTATTGTGTGTGTGCACACATACATATGTGGATGTGGATGCATGTCTGAGTATGTTTTACATGACAGCATGTGTGTGTTATATGTACGTGTGTGTATATGTATACGTGCACACACATGAGCTTGTGTGTATACAGGTGAGTGTCTGCATTTCCATGTTCCTGTGTCCACGTGCATGTGTGTTATATGTGTGGAGATTATATGTGCTCACATCTATGTGTGAGCATGTAGTGCATGCCTGTAGATGTGTTTTGCACACATGTGCATGTGTGTGCATGAGTATTGCATGCATGCACAAACCTGCATGTGTGTATATTCACACACATGTGGGAGAAGTGTGTGAGGTATGTGCTGTATGTATAAATACATGTGCACCACATCTGAGTTTGTGCACCATGTACAGATGTGTGGATGTGTGTGCCCACTGTACATGTGTGAGGCATGTGTGTTTACATGTTCACGGCACACATTCCTGCCCTGGGGCCCAGCTGCCCTTTGCCCTTGCTCTTGCAGCTGTGGCAGGGCATGGACTGTGCCCGGCTACCCTGGTGTGGGCTAACCGAGCCCTGCACACGCTGAAGTCCACAGCCAGGGCCTGCACTGCACTGCCGCTCCATCCCTATGGGGCCTGGGTTCCTTGGAGCAACCCTCACCCACACCCACCCCATGCTGTTAGCCTGGACCTAGCAGCCTCCAAGTCAAAGTTATAGTCCTTTTGCTGCCTGAGGAGAAGCCGGAGGAAGGCAGGAGAGTCAGGCAGAGAAGACTGGGCTGGGGCTGGTTTCTCAGAGGGTGCAGGCCTAGCAGTCTGGCCTGTGAATTCCAAGCCATTTAATCATTGCTCCAGCTGCACAGCCGGATGAGCAGCTCAGTGGAGCTCAGCGGCTTTGCAGAGCAGGACCCGCCCCCAGGTTTCCTAAGAGGCCTCAACCCCGGGCACTTTCTGCTGGAGGCTGGGAATGCTCCCTGATTCCTGACACATGATGACCATGACGCCCCAACCCTCATGCCACCTGGGAGCCATGCTGGGCACCTGCTCTCCCCCTCTGTCACAGGGATCTGTTCTGATTGGACACCCAGCTCAGCCACCACCGATGGTCATCCTGCTTCCCATGGAAAAATCTAAGCTTAAATTGAACTGGGCTTTCTGGCAACTCATGGAAAGTGAAAAAATGGGTCTTGACACCCTGTCCTCTTCCCAGAGACACTGGCCACCTCCTCCATTAGCCCTCAGGATCCACTGGCCTTGAACCTGAGTCCTCACACCAGGCTCCTCTGCCCACCAGCTGGGCACCTGGGCACTGTGATCTCAGTCCTGTAGATGGAGGAGGGTGGCTGGGGTCAGCATAGCGAGGAAGAGTTCTGTGTGAGCCTGACTGCAGCTGTATGACTAGGCACCTGCGGTGCCCACCCTGTGGCCTACGTGGGGGTGGCCCTGCCTGCTGTCTCCTGACCAGTGTTCTGCACACATCTATTGGTGCCTGTGACTGGAATGAAGCTGTGGGTAGGGAGCATCTCTGTCTGAATAAACCACTCTTGTCTCACACTCTTGGCCCGTGATTGTGTGGCAGGTGACACCTACTGCCCTTGGGCAGGTAATAGGGGCCATGGACAGGGTCTGTGGGGGTGGCAGTAAAGGGAGGTGGGAAGGACAACAGTGCCCACCATGCAGGTTACCTGTGGTCCCAGGGGACACCTCCCTGCCAGGCCCCAGCTGCCTGTAACCCCCATCCACCTCCCTGTGCCTCTGAATGCTTTTGTCACCTGGCCTGTTGTGCGTGGGCCATGTTCCAGGATGCATGTATTTGAACCCCAGCCACATGTAAGGGGCTGGTGTCCTGGAGTGTGAGAGTCTCAGGTTGGGGCTCTCGGTCCAGCCCTGGATGAGGCTCAGGATCACCAGCAAGGCCTCCAGGATGGACCTCAGGCGAGACACCTGAGCAAGGGGAGCACTTGGTTCTTGTCCTGTGGTGTTGCAGGGCACAAGAGTGGGGGTTCCCTGGCCCCTGGAAGCCGCTGGGTAGGAGGGAGCCCCAGGTGGACCTCTGGCTCCTGTCCATGCCAAGTGTGGTGCCTACGGTGCCTCGGGGCTCTGTACTGTGGCCCTTGTGGGAACCCACCTGGAGAGGCTGGATGGGCACAGTGACCTCCGTGAGTATGCACCACTGTGGTCTCAAAGCTGTAAGCCCAGTTACAAAAGGGTGGGTAGGGTTTTGGTTTTTGTGTGTGTGCGTGTGCGTGTGCATGTGCGTGTGTGTGTGCGTGTGTGCGTGTGTGTGCAGGTGCAACACCTTGTGCTGGGGATTGAACCCAGGACCTTTGTCCTGAGTTACAACCCAGGCCTTTTCATTTAACATTTTTTTGAGACTGGGTCTTTGAGTTCTCTGGGTTGGTCTTCAACTTGCAGTGTTCCTGTCTTGGCTCCAAAAAACACCTTTTAGACACCCCCTTTATGTGCCCCCTGGGAGTCCAGGGCGGCCCCAGGCAGGAGGCTGCTGTTGAACAGTGCTGGTTTATGCTGTTGGCTGCCAGCTCTGCTGAGTGCTTGGGTGAAATGTGGGGCAGGGCTGGGTACACAAGCATTAGGGACAGGCTGCGGTTGCATTAGGAACTGGGCCCAGTTACCAATTAACCGAATTCCTTTAAATAAATGAGAAAAGACATTCAGAGGACAGCTAGCACTGCCCTGTTCAGAGGTGGCCACGCTCAATTCCAGCGAGGCATCCACCCACCCACACCAACACCCACAAGCTGCACCCAGGTGCCCGGCCAGCATGGCCCAGGCCCTGGGGCCAGGCTTGCTCGTGGATGAGGGCGAGGATGGGAGGCCACAGTGGGACAATAAGTTCCAGTACCTCCTGAGCTGCGTGGGCTTTGCTGTGGGGCTGGGGAACATCTGGAGGTTCCCGTACCTGTGCCAGACCTACGGGGGAGGTAAGCACTGTCATCCTACCTGACCAACAGAAGAGTCCTGTGCTCCGGCCGTACCCAGGACACAAAGCGAGTGTCCAAGCCCAGTGTCCCCCCCATGCCCTTCTCTTTGTGGCCTTGAGGGCCATTAGCCCTGGGAGGAATCTGTGACCCTTGGTTTTCCTACCATTGTGAGTGGGGGGATCCAGGGCTAATGTCTCTCCAGGGTCTCAATGTGGTGTCCAGGGTACAACCTCCCCAGACCCATCTTCCTGAGATAGGTCTCCCCAGAGCCCAGGCGGTACCAGCCCCACAGGACCACTGGCCATGCTTTGTTGGTGTTAAACTTGCAGCCTCCAAGAGCCTGTTAACCCAAGAGCGGTGCCCATGGTCGCACCACAGCATGTGCGGGGTCATGGCAGGGGCACCAGGGGCCAGGCAGGGACCACTGCCTCTGAGCTGAGGGGAATGGGGCCCAGTGTCCCCTCAATGGAATGGTCCTGTTCTGTGGGGCTGGGCTGGGACAGTGGGTCTCAGGCCTCTCAAGACCATCCTCCTGCCTCATCATGCCTCTAGCTTTTGTCATAGGAACATTCTCCAGCTGGAAATGGGGAACGGTCACCTTCAGAGTGAGGGTGCTGACTCCGGGCCCAGAAGCATGGGTGGGGCTGGCTTTCAGGATGGGCTTTCCCAGGGTGACCAGCTGACTCAGGCTGCGGGGTGGGCAGTATCAGGGCCAGACTGAGTTCTGGGTAACAAGGAGCTGCCTCTGCGAAGTCCAGTTCCTGACTTGGGAAAGGTGTGTGGGTCTCTTGGGAAATGCAGCTGCAGAAATGGGACAGCAGCATTTACCACTGCCCAAGGCACTGGGCCACAGCACCTGTGTGTGCCAGGAGGCCGAGGCCTCGCTCCTTCACCCACACCCCACTTCTGCTGGAAGGAAGAAGGGCCCCTCTGGGCACTGTACTGCACCATGAGGTCTCATGTCTGAGCTGTTTCCCATGCATCTGTTTTAAGATGTGAAATCACTTGGTCAAATGCTGTGAAATGATCTGGTCCCCGATGGCTGGTGCTCTTGTTGCAGGGGCGAGGGTGTCCTCTGAGGCCCTATTGTGACCACAGATTGTTGCGAAGACACGGTGATGTTCGCACTTTCCATTTGCGTGAACCCATCACTACCAAGGGCGAATATCTCCTCACCCCCTTGTAGTTATCAACTTTATAAATTTTCTCTTCAAAGATAAGATCATCAAAGCAACACTGTAATAAATGTGGCCAGACATTTATATAAGACCTACAGCAGCCAGGTACTGGGGTGGTATATGCCTGTAATCCCAGGTACTCAGGAAGCTGAGGCAGGATGACCCCAAGTTCTAACCCAGCCCAGGCAACTGGTCGAGACCCTGTTTCAAAATAAAAAAAACTTTAACGGGCTGGGGATGTAGCTTGGGGTTAGAGCGCCCCAGGTCCTGTCCCCCAAGCCACACACAGATGAGGGTTACAGTGATTTTTCACCAAGTGTCCCTCGGTGGGAACTGTTTATTCACCTTTTACACTCTGAACCAAAGCAGTGTGGACAGCAGGTGGGGGCGAAGGGGCCAGATCTCCTGGCAGCAGCTGCCATGGGCTATGGTTTCAGAGCAAGGGCTTCACCATTGCTGTGCACTGAGTCGTCCCCGACAGCATAGCCTCTGAGGCTGCCTGTCGTCTCTGCCATGTGCTTGACTCAGGCTCTGTGGGGCCAGTGGATTCATCTGCAGCGCAAGTGCCTGCAGTTGTGCAGCAAATCCTCCTGGTCCCTCCCTGTTAGGAGTGGCTTGTTACCCATGTGTGCGTGTGCGTGTGTGAAGCCAGTGTGGCTGTGTAGACACGCCCTTCCCACCACCCTCCCTCTCCCACTTTCTTGCAGGGCTCCTGGTCCCTGTGCAGCCCTGCTGTGCCTCCTCTGGCTTGAGCTGTCACAGAACTTCCTTTTCTCCATGACAGTGTCTCAGGGTGGGGAGCAAGGGTGTCGGCCAGGATCTTCAGGAGCTTGTTTGGGGACAGCGGTCAGGAGACAGTGGTTGGGAGTTGGCAGTCAGGCCAGCATGTCTGTAGATGCCATGTCCTCCTGGCACATAACCTGGACTTCCTACTCTGCGGCTCTGCCTCCTTCTGCTTGCCAATCTCTCCTACTCTCCCTGCCTGTCCTGTGCTGGGCAGCTGGGTTGGGCTGTACTGGGCTGAGCCCAGGGGAACTGGCTCCTCAGGCTCACCCATCAAGGACAAATGGGGTCTGCTACTTACTAGTAATGACAAGAAGCTGGCTGGAGCCTGCATGGGTCAGTGTCCAGGTCAGAGGCTGCCTGGAGACTGTCCCCAGATTTGCTTGCAGATGGGGAGAGGGATGTACAGAGTAACAGTGACAGTTCACCAGATATGATGCAGTGGCCTGGCCCAGCCAGCCCCAGAGCCCTGAGCCATATGCCTCCATCTTCCTGCACAGGCTCGACCACTGCCTCCCTCTACAGGTCCTGCTAGGGCTGGCTTGGCACAGACTCCTTCCTGGGGTCAGGGTCCCTGTCCAGCGGCTCTGAGGTGTCCTCTCCCACACCAACTTGGGGGAAGCCAGTGGGGGTGCAGTCTGTGACATGGCCTTTCCAGCTCCCCAGGCATGGAAGGGCCCCATTCCCAGGAGAGTCCTGGGACCTGCTGTAGCGCAGCAGGGAAGGTGGCTGAGAGGAGTAAACCAAAGGCAAACCCAGCCCCTCACCCAGTGAGGGTGCAGACGCCAGCAGGACCCTTGCTCAGAGACCCTTCATTTCTGTAAATGTGTGGTTTGGGAACCTGCATTCCTGGCAGGAGCTACTTCCCCCCAGGAGGCAGCATCAAGGTGCTGGGCACCTGTCCCCATGTTGTCCCCAGACCTGGGGTTCTAACCCTGGATACCTATAGCCACAGAGGAAGTCAGTAGGGCCTCCATTTGCAGACCCAGGAGAGGGCACAGTGACACTTGGCCAGGGGCTCCTGTCCAGCCCTGTGCTTGGTCCCCTGGTCAGCAGTGACGCCACTGAAAGCAAACCAGCATCATCTCGCATTTGGGCACCAGGTGCCCCACTCTTGCTGCGGGTCCCCAGTTCAAGGCTGGTGGTGACTGCAGGGACCTCGTGCCTCACAGGAGCCTTCCTCATCCCCTACCTCGTTGCCCTGGTCTTTGAGGGAATCCCTCTCTTCCACATTGAGCTTGCCATCGGCCAACGCCTGCGGAGGGGCAGCATCGGGGTGTGGACAGCCATCTCCCCATACCTGAGTGGAGTAGGTGCGTGCTGTGGACAGGGGGTGCCCACTGCCTGTGTGTTGGGGGTAACCGGAGCTGCATGGGGGAGGCTTTCATTTTATCTGTCTGGCTGTTCATCTTCCCATGTGTGGGGTGCAGGCATGGGCTGCTTCACTGTGTCCTTCCTGGTCAGCCTGTACTACAACACTGTGCTCGTGTGGGTGCTGTGGTACTTCCTCAACTCCTTCCAGCAGCCACTGCCCTGGGGTGCCTGCCCACCCAACCTCAACAGGACAGGTGAGGGACATGGGAGGAAGGATGGGGAGATGTGGGGATGGGAGGTGAGCTATCTACTCCACTGTGGGGCTCAGGTCTCTGTGGCTGGCTCCTCAGCCAAGAAGGGCTCCCAGGCTGGCAGGGACAGCACAGGTCCCGGGTCAGCAGTGCTTGGGTAGGGCACGGTGCAGACAGCCAGGCCTGTGGCCACTGAGACACTCCCCTGCAGGGCTGGTGGAGGAATGCCAGGACAGTGGCACTGTGAACTACTTCTGGTACCGGCAGACACTAAACATCACTATTGACATCGACCACAGCGGTGCCATGCAGTGGCGGCTGCTTCTATGCCAGGCTGCCAGCTGGGCAGTTGTGTACCTGTGCATCAGCAGAGGCATCGAGACCACGGGCAAGGTGAACTGGCTGGGCCCTCCATGTCCGCATGCAGCCCTGGCCAGGACTGTGCCATGGCATGGGGTGTCCTGGGAACAGGTCCTTTTGTCCCTGAGGGCCACAGCCACACAGGGGAGCCCCCAGCACTGAGGCCAGCTGTGGTCAGCAGCATCCACATCCACTACCTCCCCCTCGTGGCCATGCAGGATGGCGGCTTCTACTCTCTGCCTACCCTCTCCTGCTCCTCCCTCGGGCTTGAGCCTCACTCACAGCCTAACACCCTGCCAGTGGCGACTAGGCCATCGTGGGTTTTGCTTTATCCTTTTCTTAAAGGTTTATTTTTTATTGGTGCATATGTGCAGTCCACAGTGATCACACTCATCATGGAGAGCTGACACGGACTCAGCCTTTCTTTCTCCATCCCCTTCCTCTCCCTGCCTGCCGCCTCCCTCCGCCTCTCAGTTGTCTTCCCATTTGCAAACGATCTCCAGGCTTCCGCTTATCTACCTTTCAGTTTGCTGGTTGTTTATTTACACTTTAGGTTTCTCATGATAGTTAAGCTGTGCGTCTGGTTTATTTCACTCAGCATTATGGTCTTGAGGTGATCCATTTTCCTGTTGAACATGCTAGGGCTTTGCTTTAGGCAGACTTTCTTCTAGACACCCATGGTGTCCGCTGGGGTGGCACTGAGGGCCAGGCACTCTGAGCCTGTGTCGGTTACACACAAATCTTCCTGGGCAGTGGCAGAGTCCATGCACCAGTCCTCGGCTCCCAGCTGCAGTGCCTGAACTTTGCCTGGTTTGCAGCCCCACAGCCCCTGAGCATCCTATCCCGCTGTGAAAGTGACAGTCCTCTCTGGGGCATGCACAACTGAGTCACAAAACCCAGGGATGCCGAACCACCCTTTGTGAAGCTGCAGAGTCCATCTGCACAGGGCTCTTTTCTGCATGGCTGGGGCTCGAATCCAGAGCCCCATACATGCCTGGCACAGCTCACCACTGAGCTGCCGCAGCCCCACCTGCAGCTCTCTGGGTTGGACCCAAGTGAGCAGGACCAGCCTCATCCAGTTGAGGACAGGCTTGGTTAGTGTGAAGACGGGGCCTTTGGGTAGCATAGCCAGGGCCTCAACCTTGGAGAGTGGGGGCTGTGGGTGAGCAGGAGTGTGGGAGGCTGTGGAGAGGGCTGGGCCCAGCTCCCACCAGGGGCCGCCCTGTCCCCCGAGGCTGCCTGTCCCAAGCTGAGCCCGAAGCTTCTGGGCCTGAACCTGTCAACCCGACCTCAGCCTGATCTCACCTGACCCCACCAGACCTGCCTGACCCCAGTGGCTGCTGCTGCCCCTCGGGAGTTCTTAACCAGCTGCTTCTCCTTTTTGGAGAGGGCCCATGTGCAGCCCCACACCTCATTCTTGCAGGCGATCTACTTCACGGCCTTGTTCCCATACCTGGTGCTGACCATCTTCCTTGTCAGAGGCCTGACCCTGCCTGGGGCGACAGAGGGCCTGATCTACCTGTTCACCCCCAATGTATGTGGTCCCGGCCCAGTGGCCTCCCCTCCTGTGAGCTCCCCATGGGTGGTGGCTCCCAGGCAGTGGGGGTGGGGGTGGAGGGGGCTCCAGAGCAGAGGCAGCTGGCAGGACTGTGGTCAGGTGTTGGGCTTAGGCACATACTGGCTATCTGGAGGAGAGGGGCACACAGGGCCCATGGGAGAGCAAGCAGGGTTCAGAGGAGACCAGATGGGCACCCAGGTGTCTCACACCCTGCGCTGTCCTCGCAGGACCTCTGGTCTGGGCGTCCACTTCACATTGTTCAGGAGAGTCCGGTCACTGTGAGGGGGGCGCTGGTGTCACACATCTGCCCTAGGGCCTGGCAGAGGCACATGGGTTTGCCCAGGCCCTGTGTGCAGGTAGTCCGTGCTAGGCCTTCAGTTCTGGGGCAAATGCCAAGTGCCAGGACTAAGAGCAGCAGAAGCCCCAGGCTGGTGCCTGCCATCAGAGTGGGCAGACAGGACCTTGTGGTCTCTCCGAGTTATGTGGCCTCACAAGTCCAGGCTGCCCTTGTCATCTGAGTAGCTCACCCACTGGGATGCCCGAAGCAACTGGGCAAGGTTCAGGAGCAGCTAGGTCACCCATCCAGCCGGGTGGTTTCCCTATTGCACAATGAGGCCTCCCCACCTGGTCTAGGTGCAAATTCTTCTGAACCCCCGGGTGTGGCTGGACGCGGCCACACAGATCTTCTTCTCTCTGTCCCTGGCCTTCGGAGGACACATCGCTTTCGCAAGCTATAACCCGCCCAGGTAGGCGGCTGTCGGGGTGTGGACACCTTTACAACCAGGATGTGGAGCCAGCAGGGCTTGGGAACAAGCACCAGGTGCTTCTCTCTCTCATGACTGATGTGAGACAAGGGGCCACCCAGCTGTGTGCCTGAGCTAAGGCTCAGGCATTCCAGGACAACACAGCAAGTCTGTCCCTGCCAACACCAGTTGGGGCCTCTCAGAGCCAGGATCAAGGCTCAAGCATGTTGGTCCTAAACCTGCCAGGCAGGCTCCAAAGAACAGTGATGTTCACTGGGTACGGTGGAGGGTTAAAGGGAACATGGGCACCACAGCAACCTAGAGACTGCAGAGGACGAAGGGGGGAGTTATTGGGGCAGAGTCGAGGAGGACAGGAGATGAGGAGGTGAGGCGGAGCGTTCTGAAGCCTTGTCCAAGTCTGGAGGTGAATGAGGGTGGGGTCAGGTGGGCAGATGCTGGGGGCACTGCCTTGAGCCAGGCTCAAGATCCTGCTGCCAGGGCCACCATGAGTCCTTTGTGAAAGTTCCTGTCATAGTCATTCATGAGACCCCTCACACCACTCTCAACCTTCTGGCTTTGCTTTTTTTTTTTTGTACCAGGAATCAAATTAGGACCTTGCTCTTGCCAGGTAGGCGCAGTGTTGCTGAGCTACATCCCCAGCCCAGTTCTGCTTTTTTATGGCCCACATGAGCAATTCCATTTCCATGACAGTTTCACCTTTCATTCACACTGGGCGCAACACCCACCAAAAGCTGGGTGACACACAGCCATGAAAGCAGTGTGTCCTGCCCATGGCCACCTGGAATGGAGTGGATGCCTGTGTGCCCGCATCACTGCCAGCTGACACCAACTGGAGGGTGTGCAGCAGGCTTCAGGGGTGCCAGGGTGGGAAGCTGGCTGTGTCCACAGTGCCTTAGATGGCCAGTACTTGTATCCAGGAACAACTGCAGGCGAGATGCTGTGATCATCGCCCTGGTCAACAGCATGACTTCCCTGTATGCGTCCATCACCATCTTCGCCATCATGGGCTTCAAGGCGACCAACGACCATGGGCAGTGCCTGGACAGGTGTGCACTTCCTTTGAGCCCAAACAGCAGTGTCTGTCCCAGACCCCGTGGGTGAGGCAGCCTCCTGGGGTTCACGGGTGAGCGAAGGCCCTGCCACATGCCACCAGAGTGGGCACCACACACCCCAGGGATGGTGCCACTGAGCCCTGCTGGCCAGCCTTGCTGTCCCTGCAGGAACATCCTCAGCCTCATCAATGAGTTCAGCCTCCCGGAGCAGAGCATCTCCAGGGACAGCTACCCAGACGCACTGCTACGCCTTAACACCACCCAGCCGGGGAGGGTGTCCCGGCTGCCCCTCCGGGCCTGCCGTCTCAAGGATTTCCTGGACCAGGTGCCTGTGGGCAGGCCAAGTGTTCTGAGACCCCAGCCCACCTGTGTCTAGAGAGGGCCCTGCTGGCGGGTTGGGGGCCAGGAAGATGGGAAGGAACAGGCACCACTGGTGTTCTGACCCCAGCAGTGGCCAGGGCTTGGCTCATGGAGGCCGTGGGCCTGGGATCCAGGCAAGTTGCACAGGTTCCAGGACTCCCTTCCCTGCTGGCAGAAGCTAGGCAAGGAGAATGAGCCCTTGTCCCTGAGGGCTGGGTTGGTGCCCAGAGCGAGGGACGTGTGTGTTGCAGGGAGCCTCGGGCCCTGGTCTGGCCTTCATTGTCTTCACCGAGGCCGTGCTGCACATGCCAGGTGCCCCTGTGTGGGCGGTGCTCTTCTTTGGCATGCTCTTTACCCTGGGGCTGTCCTCCATGTTTGGGAACATGGAGGGGGTCATCACGCCGCTCCTGGACATGGGTATCTTGCCACGATGGGTCCCCAAGGAGGTCCTGACTGGTGAGTGGATGCTCAACCAACTGCAGGGCCTATCCCTATGTCCACCCTCTGGGCCTGCTGCCCACTCTGCTAGCTGCCCAATGTCCTGGCCATGTAGGAGGCTGAGCCAGGCTGTTTCACATGGGTACTAGGGGTTGGGAGGTGGGAAACAGGGGTGAGGGAGACAGGGAGGCCCTGCCTGTGTGCCCCCAGCACCCCCACTATTCCCAGGGCTGGCTTGTCTGGTCTGCTTCCTCTCGGCCACCTGCTTCACACTGCAGTCTGGAAGCTACTGGCTTGAGGTCTTTGACAACTTTGCGGCCTCCCTGAACCTGGTCACCTTCGCCTTCCTGGAGGTGGTCGGGGTCATTTATGTGTATGGCATGAAACGGTGAGCTGCTCTTCTCCTGGCAGGGTGGGTGGCACAGAGCTGCTGCATGGCCCCTAGTGGCTGCCCAGGCCCAAGGGCTCAGCCTGGGGTGCCTGTAGAGGCAATGGTTACTGCCTCTCCCAACTGCCCTCTGTGGGCAAGTGTCCACTGGGTGCACCAGGAGCCTGAGCCCATGCCCTATGCAGGTTCTGTGCTGATGTGGAGTGGATGACTGGGAGGCGGCCCAACCTCTACTGGCGGGTGTCTTGGCAGGTGGTGAGCCCCCTGCTGCTGCTGGGCATCCTCCTGTCCTACATCACCCTGCTGGCCCACAGGTCACCCAGCTACAAAACCTGGAACCCCCAATACGTAGGTCCTCCCCACAGGTGGGGGCCTGGGACCCCTGGCAGGGTAGGGGACTCATTGGTGGGGCCCCATTTGTGATGAGACCTTGCCACTTCTGGCAGCTGGAGACACAGTTAGACTCACTGTGAGGCCTGTGGCCATCAGGCTCCAGGCCTGGTGTAACCCCAAGGTGTGGGTGAGGCCCTGGGTCAGGCTAGTGGGGATCCTGCAGTCTGGACTCTGGGGCTTACCAGTTGCCTCCACCTCCCTCAGGGACTGGGCCTCATCCCACACTTGCTGTGCATTGGGGAAAGCAGAGAAAACTGCTTGCTGTGACAGTTGGGCCCCCAGAAGGTCCTTGTGCCCATCCAGCTTGGCAGGGGAGGACACAGGGCCTCAGTTCAGCATTCCCCTGGGCTGGTATCGAGCTTCTCTCTAAGCCTGGGAGTGGCAAGGGCAGGGATGGAGCCCCCTGAGGAGTCCTGTGAGCCCACACAAAGCACTGAGGCACCCAGGGGTATCTGAGAGGAGCAATTGTAGAGTGGGGACCACACATCCCAGGCTGCATCTCCACAGCTCCCTCGCTGGAGCAGCTCGTGCCGCTCCCATCTCTTCCCAGCTCAGAACACAGGTGCCCACACTCCTGGGCTCGGGAGGGGAGACGGGGTGCTGCTGGTCCACGCCAGTTCCAGTGGCCAAGAGCCTGCCAAGTGCTCCTGTGGTCCAGATGAGGCCGACTGAGCATGCCCTCCTGTCCCACAGGAGCTGTTCCCACTGCAGGAGGAGAAGCTCTACCCCCGCTGGGTGCAGGCCACCTGCATGCTCCTGTCCTTCCTGCCCCTGCTCTGGGTCCCAGCATCCGCACTGGCCCAGTTGCTGGCCCAGTGCAGGAAGGAGGACACGCAGCTGGACACCGGCCTAAAACTGCAGGACAGCGGTGGTTGCTGAGGGGCCTGGGCCCGGGGCAGCTGGGAGGGAACGGGGCTGCCCAGCCTGTAGCTGCTCAGACCCAACCCCATTACATGCTCTTCACCAAGTGAAGCCACATGGTTGCTGCTGCCAATTGTGTCTGGGGGCTGGAGTCCTCCAACAGTAGAGACAGCCCGAGAACCGTGGGTCTGGACAGTAGCAGTGGTGCTTGACACCAGTCCACTAGGTCCCCTGGGCACAGTCACACGGCTGTTTGCCACCTCAGGAATCCATGCTGACCCAGGCAGCATCTAGGGGTCCCAGCTGCAAATAAGGCTGGACAAGCTGGTCTCAGGGGGATCTTCAGTCAGCAGGTGCCTGTCCTTCACAAGGGGACAGCATGTCTAGAAGCATCACAGAGGAGTCAAGGGGACTGTCCCTGCCAGGCCACAGGCTGACAACTCCTAAACCTATTTCTGAGAAGCACGGAATACTGCTGCTTTCATCTTCCAAAGTGGCTGATTTTTGTCTAAGACAAAACAAAAAGGCTGATGGCCAGTGAGGTACCCATATCTCAGGGTCCGGGGGCGCCACTTATTCACTTGTTCTCGCCTACACGCCCCTCCCCCATGCCAAAGCCTTAGTAACAGCCCCTATCTGCAGCCTGGGAGTCGTCCTCACCCAGGCTCCTCATTCCCTTCCTGCCCACGTCTGGGCACAGGGCCTGGATGTGCAGTCACCTGTCTTGTGTTGGGCAGCAGAGCTGCAGATGCATCTCGGTGCCTTCAGGAAGTCGCGGCTGGTTGGCACTGTCCATGGTGCTGGAGACCAGGCAGTGGGGGCCGGGGAGGCTGTGGGTACCAGACGTGCAGCTGGGGGCAGGTGCCCAGCCCAAATCCAGCCCAGACCCCAGGGTAAACAAAGGCACAGCCACAGGTAGCCACCTGTAGGGCATGGGGCCAATCCCAGGTGTCCTCACTCAAGCACACCTAAGCCTTGGAGGGGCACTCTGTAGTATCCCCTCTCATGGTCACCACCTTTCCCACACCCCCGAAAAGGTGGCCAGCATGTGAAGGCAAGCATGTTGCAGAGCGGACTGCTGCACGGGGAGTTGGGACACAGGGCCCTGCTGCCCAGGCTCAGTGCCACAATGCCACCTCGCACCATCAGTGGCACATCACACCCTCCAGCCAGCCTGGGCCACCACAACAGACACGAGATTAACCAAAGGGCACGTGGTAGCCCTCAGATGGCCAAGCAGAAGAGTGGGCGTCAGGCCACACTGGGCCCAGAGCCCTTGGACTGGCTTTAGTGTCCTTCTCAGGGAGCGCCTCTCCCTCGCTATCCTAACAGCTTTTCTGGTTTGTGAGCCAAGTGAAATCCCTCGAGTCTGGACCTCAAACCACAGAGGAAGCTGGCTGAGCCTGGGGCATGGGCAGAGGGCAGGGCTGTGGTTGACACAGGAGGGTGAGGGAGGGTGCCTGTCCAACACACAGATACAGGGTGCAGTGACCTGCTGGCCAGCACAGAGATTGGGGTGTGGCCCCAACATTGGCTGGGGACAACTTGCTCCTCTACCGCAGGGCCTGTCAATCTCACCACTGCCCCTAACCTCCAAAGGTGGGGGCTGCTAGCAGCAGGGGTGTGACCAGCAAGCAGCTTTAGCCAAGACTGTACTTCATGTCTGTGCTACATTTTGAAAACTCCTGGGGAGTGGAGTAGGGTCCCTGGGCCCCACCTGGTGAGCCTCTCTGTACAAGACATCACAGGAGCAGTGCTACGGGAGATTGTTTTGCTGGGCAGGCTGGCAATGGCAGCATCTGGGTCTTCACTAGAGTGTGGCGTCCACAGCTGAGTGATCAAGGGGACAGAGGGCCCAGGATGCCACCTCCAGAAAACTCCCCTCCCACACACTTGACACAGGATAGGAAGGAGAGACAGGAGGTTGGCAGATGGGCAGCCAGGTGGCCTAGTCATGGTGGCAGTGTGTCCACTCCCACCCAACCTATGGCTGGCTCAGGGCCATGGACAGATGCCTAGAGGACCTGGGAGGTTGCCTGGTCACTGTTCAGGAAGGAGTGGCCAAGGGCAGCAATGGACAGTGAACAGGCCTGGCTCTGCATGGCCACACCCTGCTGCCAAGTGTCTGTAGTGTGCCCTAGCCTTTGAGGAACACCTGAGTGGGTCCCTCAGATGGGCTGGGCTGACAAAAGGGCAAAGGGCTCCACACCTGACCAGCAGCAGTGGAGCAGTGGCCCTGCCACCCTCAGCCCTCTTTCTGAGGTCAGCAGAGGGGTTGGGGTACAAGTTTCCAACAGAACTGCTGGCCAGAGCGACAGCCCTGTGACCACCTGCCGCTGTAGGTGTCCCCCCAGCCACTCTTCATCTGTTGTCCTGTGACTAGGGCCAGGGCCACCTCTGCAGAGAGGACCCTCCTGATCACAGGGACAGAGGTAATTGTCCCCATAGCTCTTTGGGGCACTCACTCAGGAGTGCCTGCCAGCTTTTGGGGGACAGCCCTTCCCACAGAGCGTAGGCTGGGACCCACATGGGGAGGACCCTACAGTGGCAGCTGAGGTGTGTGAGTGCCTGATGCACGCTGGGAATGCAAACTGATGGCACCATAGGTGCTGTGCCTAATCAGAGATGGCAAACCCTAGGTGGGAGGGGGAGCTGGGGAGCTAAAGGCTAGCCCTCCCCGCCATCCTCGGGCTGCAGGAGGGTGACCACATAGGTTGCTACCCAGATGGAATCTCCAAGGTGTGTCCTCCCTGCAAGCCATAGGCTCCAGAGCCTGGGTGTGCCCGACTTGCTGGAGGCCTGGTCCCACCTGTCCCAGCTGATGGCAGAAGGGCTCCCTCCCTCCCTTTGCGAGGACCCCAGCCCGGAGCCTCAGCTCAGCTGGAGGGCAGTGGAGCTGCAGAGCCCTGCCACCCAGACCCGAGTCGGTTTTTATAACCCATGAAGCACAGGTGTCAGAGCCCAGGGGCTGAAAGGCTCAGCCAGAGCTCTCAGGACATCAGGTCCACTAGGCTGCAGGAGCTATCCCTCCTGCAGTCCTGGGGTGGCTACAGGGCTCACTCCGAATGAGCTCTGTGCTTATTTTCTATTTGCTGCCATAAAATCACTGAAACCCAGTGGCTTATCACCATCTTACCATCTCACAGTTCTTGGAGGCCCCTCAAGTGTGTCTCATCACCAACTGGCTGGGGGTTCCTGTACTCAATTCAGATAAAAAATCATGAAGTGGCAAAAGTACAGCTTTCTTGATGCTAGCAGCCTGGGTTTTGAATGCCAGTTGTCCTTGGCCGTCAAGGCTGCAGCCAAGTATCAGCATCCGTCAGCTCTGGTGTTCTAGCTCTAAATCCCAGCCATCCCACCGTGCCACAGCAGCCAGGGCTTGGAGTCCTCATGGGGCTTCCTGGAGTCTTCCAGTGATGCCTGCTGCCTCTCTGCAGACACGTCTGTGGTTTCCACTGTCTGGAGCCAATGGTCCTTAGTATTAGCAGCCCTCTCAGTGCAACCTTATTACCCCACTACTCCTCAGTCATGTAGGCAGCAGGCTGTGTGGGTGAGGCTTCTCGGGGACCTGCATTGCAGCACAGGGGACAGGGCAAGGGAGCCCTCCTGGAGTTGCCCTAGGAGCATGAGGGGCATGGCTTACACAGGGGAGCAGGCCTGCATGTGCACCGTCCTTGTATCTCACAGTCCTACAGTGGCAACTTCAAAAGCAGTGACACAGGGCACCTGGAGGTTACAGGGCTGAGTCATCTGAGACAGGCCTGCTTTTCAAGCCCAAGTGGAAATCTCCCAGAGCAGCTGTGGGCCTAGAACACACTCCCTGCCATGGAGACTGCCTGCCCAAACCACAGGAGTCCAACAGTCAGCTCCTGCCTTCCCACAGGAAGGGCTGCCAACCTGGAGGAACTTCCAAGGCAGGCTGTGTTGGTCACACCCACCAGTGCTTGGGGACTTTGGAGCAATGAGCAGGGAGCACAGTCCTTTGGCCCACACCACCTGGCAGGTCTCCGTCACTGTTAGGTGGCAATGGCACCTGCACTGGAGCTGTCACACCTATGGTGGGGCTGTGGGACCAAGCACACAAAGAATGGGCTGGTGGCAGTCTTGGAGGGGCATACTGGCTGCAGAATGGTGGTGTCAGCCCCCACTTTTCCTGTCCCACACTGGGAGGGCTGGACCCCTCACTTGCCCTTCCAGCCTGTAGCCCCCACCCCCAAGTCAGCAGTGTCAGTGGCGTTTACACCAAAACCTTCCAGCCTCCCGATTTCACTTCCAGGGACCTCAGTGGATGACCCTGGGCCCACCCAGGCTGAGTCAGGATGGTCTCTGTGGTGCAGGTGATTGAACACAGGGAGCACTGAGCTTTGTCCCCAGCCCTTTCTGAGTCAGTCTTGCTAAGTTACCTGGGCTGACTTCAAAGTCTTGATCTTCCTGCTTTAGCTTCCTGAGTAGCTGTGCATTCTCATGTGCACGTCAGCACCAGGAATCCTCACTACTTAGAACAGTTATCAGCAGGCTTCATCCCATCTGCTTTATTCACATTCCCCACAGCAGGCAACATCCACAGGCCTGCATCCTCACATGACCTGAGACCCAGATATGGGCTTCCCGGGGGACATTATTCTGCCCCAAGACCCTGGGGCAGTCTGACATCTGAGGCCATGACACCCCCACCTGTTCCTTGGCCTTCTTCACTGCCCAGGTGCTGTGCCGAAGCTGAGGGTGATCAAGGGACCGGCAGGAAGGTGCTGAGCCCTCTGCGAGGGACTCCGTCAAGACATAGTCACTCCCCACCCTTTGGACTCCTATGCCATTCTGAGCTCTCCTTGGATGTACACACAGCTTAACATGAAGCTAGGATCTAGGGAAGCAAAAAAACCATTTTTTTCCCAAACTTTTATTTTCATTAGGTCCTGAGGAAATCTGGCTATCTCCACGTATGTTTTATGTTTTGACTTTTGCTGTACTGGGAGTCAGACCCAGGGCCTCACGACAACTAGGTGCATCAGGGTTTACTAGAGAAACAGATGGAACACAGGAAACATGCAAGGAATGATAAGTCTGGCTCACAACGGTCAGTCACAGAGTCAGATGAGGAATGTGCAGAGGCCTCCACAATGGAGGCCAAAGGATTCAGGTTAAGGCCTGGAGCTCACTGCAGTGTCCTGCGCAAGTCTGTATCAGGAGGCGATGGGTCTGTGCCAGAAGCTGAAGGCAGAAGCCAAAGAGTGCGCTGGGGGCCAGATGATGTCCAAGCTGAAGGGGAAGACTGGAGCTCCTCCAAAAGACAGAAGCTGATCCATTCTTTCTCATTTCCTGTTCATGAGGTCCAGGCGACGAGCTGCCCCAGGGTGGGCCCTTGGGTGTAGAATTGCTCAGCCAACTCAGCTAAGCTTCTAAACCTCTCAGGTTGACAATCAATAACCAGTGCACCAGGCGAGTGGCCCCATGCTGCACCCAGCCCCCACAGTTTAAGACAGGACTCACAGAGGACCGGGTGAGCCGAGCCCTGATAAAGGACACAACTACGCTGAGTTCAGATTCTCAGCAGAAACACAAGGGATCCTGGGTGAAGCAGAAACAAATGTACCTAGCCAGCAAAACAGCCCCGGATCCTTGTAGGAGCGACGAGTTGACAGTGCCTTGATCTAGTGTCCTGTCGGTGCGCCCACGCCTCCTGGCAGACTCCTTGCTGCATGCTGGCCACACCTCTACTCCAGGAGCCCCACCTTGTTCTGTCCCCAGAGCTGCGTGGCCTCTGCCACTGGCACCAGCGGGCCAGCTATCCAGGGCCCCAGTGCTGGTCCTCGTGGGGAACCTGGGCTACATGTGTACTTGCAAGGCACCCCGTGGACTTGGGTCTGTCACAAAGGTGTGAGCTTTGTCACTGGGACACACTTGCAGCAGCAGTAACAAACAAGGCAACGCCTCGCTGTCATAAGCCCTGGAGTGAGGGTCACTGTGGTATCAGCTGGAAGCCTCATCCAGGCGGCTCACTCTGGCCGTCTGCCACACCCTGGAAGTCCCCAGCTACACAGGTGAAACCCAGGGACAGGAACCAAGGGATCAGATTAGGCCTTCTGGGCTCCCAGGGGCTACTGCTGGGTGGGAACCCTTCCTGTCACCACCTGGCCCTCACCCTCAGCAGGCCCCAGTTGCACTTGTCTCTGGCTGCATGCCTGGCAGCCCCTATCCATCCTCATACTCCAGAGCTGATGGGAGCCCTGGGGCAATGCTCCATTGCAGGACCACGCAGATCCCCACTTGTGGTCAGAATGCAAATTCCTGGGCCCCACCCCACCCCACAACCAGGATTCCAGAGTTGGCCATACACTGCTGCCTGGTCAGGAGCAGCTGCACCCCAGTGAGCCAGAGAGGGGCTATTTGCTTCTTTCCCAGTCCTCACTAGAACCCTCCAGAGCCACTTCACAAAACCCAGACCTTCCCCGAGGCCAGCAGGTCTAGCCCCCACCTCTCTGTATCCCCCTGCACCATCTCCCACACAAGCAGGACCCCACTTTGCCTACCCTGGGGCCATACTACCACCTGTCACCAAACCCCTGTCCTGAGGACCAGCTGAGCCAGGCCTATCTCTGTGATGTAAAGAGCTGGCTGATGCCCACCCGTGCCCAGCCTGGGCCCCACATCCCAGCTCTGCACCCACACAATGCTTTGCCCTGGTCAGATGCTCCATGCTGCCTGCGAGAGGCAAAGGAACCCACAGTGCTCAGCAGTGGGATGGCGGAACAGACACGAAGGGATGCAGAGCCAGACCTGACCACCTATGGACTGCACATTATGTGTGCACCTGCTCAGCCCAGGAGCACAGATAGAAGTCAGGGCCAGACAAGGGGCAGCAGGTACACTGCTAGCCCCCCATGTGTGTAAACCTTCCATTGCCATCTCCAGGGACCCTCAAACAGCCAGGGAACTGGTATTACCTCAGCCAGCAACAGGGAAGCTTTAGAGCTTTCAATGACGTCAACAGCCTGCTGCAGCACTGTGCCTGGGTTCACCGCCACTGCTGTTGGCTGAGGGTTCAGGAGCAGCCCTGGAGCCCAGGACAGTGTCATTCCCTAGGGGCATGGTACTATGGTAGTGTGGCTGATCAGTTCCTGGACTGTGTACAGCAGTGCTCCTGCAGACGCTAGCCAGTGTGGGTGTTTAGCCCCAATGCCCACAGTGGGAGCCCACCCACCTCGCAGTGGCCAGCACTGAAAGAGGCCCCAGGCCTGGGGGTTGTGTTCCTCTGAGGACATGGAGGGGCTGTCCCACCACAGGAGGCACTGGAAAGCCCTTCCCAAACCGCAGGGGTCTTGGGAATTCAACAGAGCCCTGGGTGGGCTGGCCCCCCCTAAGACAGGTCCAGATGAGGTTGGTGGAGAGCTGGCTCAGTCCAAGATGGTCTTGAAGTCCACGGTCAGGGGAGGGTCAGCTACGGCTTCCAGGGCAGCCATCGTCACCCTAGGGAGCTTCCCACGCAGCCGTGTCTGGGCTACAAGAGTGACAGGATTCAGGCTCCTCTGGGATTGGTGAATGTCTTCAGCCTGGCCTGGGTCAGGACGAGGGGCCCAGGAGAAAGGCATGTGCTTGCCTCAGACAAGGGACCCAGTGGGCCATGGGACAGCAGGGCAGAGACAGACTTGACTCCTGGAAGGAGGGCTGAGGACTGCCGGCCCAGGTGTTGGGGCAACCACGGCAGGTCACTGAGGGGGGGATGCAGTGCCAGGCACTCAGCAAACAAAGACTGGGCAGGGTCTGAGGTGGGTGCCTCCCCCCGCCATGTTCACCTGTCCGGAGCGGCCCCAGGAGACACTTGTAGGAGGCATGGTGACAACCCAGCTTTAGCAGGAAGGCCTGGTGGCAGAGCCACTGGGCAGCTTCAGCAGGGAACAGGCCAGCGGCACCTTTGGCCCCCAGAGGCAGCCCTGCGGAGCACATGGAGGCTGAGGATCTGCACCCGAGCCCCACATGCTTGAGGTACCTGTGCTCAGTGTCCGTGGCCTGCAGTGCCCATGCAGCCTGGGTTCTGTGGGTGTCATGGTGATTGTGTCCCTGCAGGCGGCCTGGCCCTCACACACCTGAGTTCTTGGCTTTCAGGATGGAGTAGCAGCACGACGCAGAGTCAGAAATGATGCCGAGGAAGAAGGTGGGGTTCTTGCTGACTGGCTGGTGAAAGGGCAGCTGCAGCACACAGGCATGGAACCTGAGAGGGCAGATTTGCACACACTCACATCCATGTGCACATGCCTAGCAGGAGTGGTGAATGTAGTACAGGGATGGCCTCCGGATTAGAATGCACTCATAGTGCGCCCACGCCTGAGCACAAACGATGACACGTGCATATACACACCTGTGTGTACATATTGTGTGCAGCTCGTGTATGGGTATTTAAGCATGACACGCACAAGCATGTGTCATGTATGTCACATCCTCGTTATGTGCAGCTGTCGTTTGATAAGGCCCCACCAGGCACCTCAGGAGTGGGGTTGGTCTCAGCCCACTGAGCCCTGAGGACGCCAGGATGTTGCGGCCATCAAGCCAGCGCTGAGGGCACAAGGGAAGAAACTCAGGTTAAGCTGTGCAGACGCTGGCGCAATGTTTTGCTCGGCTCCTTATTGAAGAGTTGACAGTGGTCTTATGGCACACCAAGTACACCCAGCCCAAGTGTGCAACCCTGAATTCATACCCATGTTCCTCGGCGCCTGCTTCCCCTGCACTCAGCTCTGGGCACTAGAGGGCCCTGTGGGAAGGGGCTGGGTCTGGGGTGCCAGAGAGCAGCTCCCTCCTGTGCAGCCTGCATCTCAGGTGCCCTCCTGCCCCGCTCCAGGCAGATGCTGGCCCCACTGTGGCCTCCACAGAGAACGTCCTCCCGTGACACCGCAGAAGTTGCTGCTGGCCCCTCAGCAGAGTCCAGTGGTCGAGGGGAAGTGTCCAGGTGACACATGAGGTGGAGTGTGACCTTTAGATTGCCCACACAACCCACCTTCAGGATAAGCCAAAGACACAGCATCCTGGGAGCCGTAGGCCTCTAAGCAGCCAGCATGGGGTATGGGGCAGCGACAACATCACAGTGCCTCCTCTTCTACTCTCTGGGACCCCAAACCCCTCACAGGTCACACTGCCACACCACACCGAGGACGACAGCCCATCAAGGACAATGACAGTCCATCTCAGCACAACGATGGCCAAGGCACTGCCAGGCCTCTAATGCCCCCTGGTGGTCACACTCGAGCCCTACCTGTAGGCCTGCAGCAGGAAGATCTTATAGATGTTGATGAGGACTGTCCGCAGGCTGTTCACCTGGCCGGAAGGACAGAGAATGTTGGCAGGGCCCTGGGGTGATGCCCCGCTTCATTGTCACATGGAGTGAGAGCAGGCTGTGTGCAGCAGAAGCCCTCTCTCCTGGGAAGCCCAGCCAGGCTTCACCAGGGGCACTGCCACCAAGGGAACCGAGGGGACAGAGCAAAGGTAGTCACCATGGAAAACTCAAGGGCTAGGACCCCTATAACTGTGAGGAAGGGCATGGATGGCTGGGTGAGCAACCAGGGAACTGTGCTCTGATCACACACAAAGGCATGCACCTACATGCACTCACACACTTCCTGCACACACACACTTCCTGCCTTGTACACATGTACAGGGGACACCCAGCTCTGCCATTCCAAGGCCCCGCGGTGCAGTCAAGAGGCTGCCGGTGCTCACCTGCAGGTCCAGGAAGAGGCCGTGGCACTTCAGGCGCAGGACTGCCAGCAGCTTACGGCGCATATTCCACCCCGCCCTGACGCCACGGTCGAAGGTGAGGCTGGTCCTGATGGAAGTCCGGGCATAGCTGCAGCACAAAATGGAGCATCAGGGCCCAATCCACTCTCTGTGAGGCCAGCTGGCGCAGGTGACACACTCTGCTTGCTTCTGGCATGGCACAACCTGGACCCTAGGTAAAAAGTCTTGGGGAACCGGTGGCTGCATCAGCTTAACACCAGGTCTGGGCCACACTGTATACATTCTGTCACCATGACAAATGAGGTCGTCACAATCCACATGACTCAGCCAAAATACTAATTCCACAAGAAATCACAAGGCCAGCAGTGCCCTGTCCCCCAGCAGACGTCACACTTTCCTGAACACCGTCTGCAACCCAGTGCTAGATGTCTGCTGGATGCTCACTGGGGCCTCACTCATCTTCATGCCACAAAGCCATGTGGTGAGGTTTGCACAGGACATGGAGAGCAAGCGCAGCATCCTGGGATTTCAGCCCTCTGTCCTTGCACACTGCACACGGTGTGTCTAGTCCACTCTGAGCTGTACCCTTCACACCCAGCCTGCTCATGCCGAGGGCTGGATGTGCTCTTCATGTCACTAATCCTCTAAGGAAACTCGATGTGGACAGACACATCGATGGAGGCCCTGTGGTTGGGTCCCTGCACAGCTGTCTCCCTGGGGTGGTGTGTGGCGGCTCTGGCACTAGAATGGCCAGGGAAACCTCTGATGTCCTGGTCACCTCTCCAGGATGCCACCCCGTGGGCTCACCATGGCCAGCTCTGGAGAGCCTGGATGGGTGTGGAACCATGGTGTGCATGTGTGTGATATGCTTTCCTGCAGCTCGCAGTCAGCTGCTGCCCCGGACCTGCGTGGAAGGCCGAGGGTGGTGTGAGGTAGGGATCTAGAGGTGACGGGGACACACTCCACATAGGGTGGTGACCAGGAACACCACACAGCTGAGCCTGTCTGCTCGGCCACTCTCAAGGCCACCGGCTGGAGACAGACAACACAGACTGCCAGACCCGATATCCAGAACATCCAGCGAGGGGAAGGAGGTCAGAGCAACTCTCCTCCTGCTCAGATGCCACTGCACCCCTCCCAACACTTCAATGCAGAGCACGGCCTGTCTCCTCCGAGTCTGTTCTTTCTCCCACTGTCAGTTTTGTTTGTGTTCAAATCCTTTCCCACCAGGATTTGTTCTGGTTTATGCAGCAAGTGAAAGACGCAACTTCTTTCCTGTGAGCTTTCTTTGGAAAAAAGATCAACCCCTTTCCCACAGACAGTGACAATCAGCAAACCAGCCAGGTAGCCCTCCTCGGCTTCCATGCCCAAACACCACGCCATCATAGTGCGTGGTCATCTGGAAAAGGCCCCATCTCTGGACATGCGCAGACCTTCCTTGTCCTTGCCCCTAAACACTGCAGCATACCCACTGCCGACACAGTGCTCACAGAGTGGCAGGAATCACAAGTCACCACAGACATACAAGCAGGGACACTTGATATACAGGATGGGACTGTCCTGGATCATGCTGTCCTCGGATCCTGGCATGAAGGCCCTGTGAACCCTGAGGGGTGGCTGTGTGACCTCCACTCTGTTCTCTCATCCTGCTGGTTGGTTCCCTCACATGCTACCACCTGAGCCGTGATCTGAGGTAGAGTAAAATGCCAATGGCTCTTTCTTCTTCAGATACTCCGGCCATCTCACCCGAAGGCCCTCTTGTCCCAAGGGAGCACTGAATCCTGGGATCTGGCCGTGAGGAGGGTCAGTGTGTGGGCAGCACTGTGGGTCTGCCACATAGCAATTCCAGAATGGGCTCTGGAGTGCCACACTTGCCCTCCCTCCACACAGGAGGCCACTTCCTGGGAGCACTGTGGAGACAAGAAGTCCAGCTCTGGAAGATGCAGCCCTGACAGCTGGAGTCACCAATGCGAGGGGCAGCAAGGCCATCTCCCACCATGACTTTTATATTCCCACTCATAAAAGCAACAGCCTGGACTTCTCCGCCTCTGATGCATGTTGAGACCTGCCTGGGCCCTGAGTCTAGCTGCATCTTGGGGGGCATACATTGCACCCCAAGTCTGTGCACCTCCTCTCCAGGAATGAAGGACATGTGTATGTCCCTCGAATGGGACGGGTCCCCCTGCAGCTTCAGACATCCCACCCCACGGTCAGCTGCTACACACAAAGGGGACAAGCAAAGGCCAGCTCGCGGTGCCTGCAGGGTGCACACCTGGTGTAGTCGCAGCGCACCTCCAGCGTCCGTGTGTCCAGCAGCAAGCCACACCAGGGGAACAGGCAGTGCGCAGGTAGCTGTGGCGGAGCCAGGCCACTCAGGTCGCTGTCCTCCATGGGGAAGTTCACCAGGGTCTTCTGCAGGTTTAATGTGCAGCCGTATTCAGGGACACCCCGCACAAGGGCCCTGTTGGGGGAAGGGGAGCTGCAGGATGAGACCACATCTGGGACCTCAAGGCACTCAGTGCCACTACACAGGTACCCAGATAGCCCAGGTGCAGGGAGCTGAGCCAGACAGGGCCTCAGCAGAGGCAGACAAGCCCCACTCTGGGCTCTGGCAAGAGGTCAGGACTCAGCAGGGAACCAGTGAGAAAGGAGGCCTGGGCTCAGCCAAGCAGGTACCAGGGGACCTCTGACAGGCCTCAGGTGTCTGCATGGCAACACCCTGTGCCCAGTGACCTGCTCACTCCTGCCAGGGCCCCATCCCCACAACCTACACTCCCAGCTGGGCACCACGGAGGCTCTGTGTGGACAGCGCCTACCTTTGTCGGCTCTAAGGAAGGACTTCTTCCCTGAGCACAGGACTCAGACTCTGAGTTCCCCCTATGCCTTCCTTCCTGGAGGGGGCAATGCTCACCCCATGGATTCTGCCCCACAGGGTCACCACCGCCACTGCACTGAGTTGCGCTTAATCTCCCGTGTGTCCTCCTTGGTGCACCCAGCTGCCCTGCCTGCTGGGACCTGATCCCTACCCAGAGTCACATCCTGGACCGCAACCCTCAGCCTAGAGCAGCCCAATTCTCTAGTGTCCTCTGTCCCCGCAATCAGTCTGGGGCGCTGGAGCCTTGTGGACACAGCAGGGCTGCCGTGGACCTGACCATCACCTCACCAATCCAAGCAAGCGCCACCTGTGTGGCCACTGTGCTCTAGAGCACAGAGGACAGCATAGAGCCTGGTGCACCAGTGGGTTTCACCACAGATGACCATGGCCGCTGGACACACTCTCGGGCAGTGACACCTCGAGGTTCACTTTGAGCAAGTCCAAGTTTCTCCTGCCTTGCAAAGTCACCCGAAAAGATCAGAGCCACAGAGCTGTAGGCAACAAGTTCTGCTCTTGCGCAGGGTCATTCGACCTGATCAACTCCAAGGCCAAGCCTGGGGTACCCAGTGACCCCAGTCTGGTCCCCACACTGTAGGTCTGTTCTAAAATCCTACAATGGACCCTAATATCAAATCACCACCACTCAGTGAGTCCTATGCTGCTGGGTTGTAGGAGGCACCAGCCACTTCCCTGTGCTCAGCACATAGCAAACCTCTTGCCTGCTGGTGGGTGGCCACACCCCAGAAACATGCAGGCCCTAGGGTGTGAACTGGTCCTTGCAGACAGCCCTTCTAAGGATGAGCTCTGGGCAGGGCCTCCAGCCACTGAATGGCTCACCGTGACCCTGGGGGCTGCACCATCCCTTGGGGCCCATGGACACCCCCAGGCCTGGCAGCAGGGATACTGCCAACCTCAGAGCAGCTCAGCCCTGCCACACAGATCATGAGGGACAAGAGTCATGGCTGCATATGGTAGTTGTAAACTTGGGGCACAGAGGTGTGGGGGCCTTACCCAAGGAAGGCTTTTGCCTGCCCCAGGTGGGGGGTCACCAACAGGAAGTCATCAACCAAGCGCAAAAGCAGCCTGCAACAAGGAGGCATAGGGGGGCTTTGTGTCACATACCGGACACCGGACACAGTCTGTCCGGGATGGAGCATCAAACACTCAAACAAAGCAGAAAGAGCCTAAATAAACAGCTGAACTTCCTTCACCTAACATCAATATCCTGATGGCCAAAGCAATTATTTGGCACCCAGGACAGCCCAGGTATGGGATCTGCCTGGGCCAGAGATAGACACAAAATTGCCCTTTCAAATTCAGCCTGGAGGGGAAAGTAACAGCCAGGCTGGGCGGAGCTGGTGCCCTGAGCCCTTTCAAGCCTCATGAGGCCTTCTCTACACAGCTGTGTGGTCCTTAGCACTGTCTGTGGAAGCCTGCACCCCATCCCAGGTGACCACAGAATGACTATAGTGTCCAGTATCCCAGGGAACCCCGTTTCAGGCCTTCATCCCAATGGATGACCACACAATGTGGCTGCACTGGCAAAGTTAAATTTTTTTCCTTCTATCTAAATTTATTCTAATCTGAACAAGCACTGTGTTAGAACTGAGCTTTCAAGGACACCCAAGAGAAACCCAGAACTGGGAATGACCGCTGTGCAGGCACCTGCTCCCTTCCTGCCCTCCTGCCTGCATCTGAGCAGAACACGGGGCTCCCACTGAGGTCAGCAGCTATCACCAGAACCCATGGTAGTCCAGCAGCACCAGCACAACCTGACATGCAGGAGCACGATACTGGTGGACTCCAAACCCCAGTGCCAATGGGTCAGGCTCAAGTCTGCACGTGGAACATGACCTGGGTCTTGCCAATAGTTGAGGCAAAGGTGCTGGGAAAGACATCCTTGAACCAAAAGCCCCATCCCAAGGGACATTTGTGGGTGTAGAGGGACCCGCTGTGTCTTCCTCCTGCATTCTGCAGCCCACAAGCCTGATTACTCAGCTGTGGGGCCCACACAAAGCTGCATGTCACCACCCTGGCAACACATGGGGAAGAGGTAATGTCCAGCTTGGCTCCTCAAGACAAAGCGACTGCAGTGACCCAGTGCCCTTACCCGTCTCGCTGCACCTCGGTGAATAGCACCTTCTCCATGTCCCCATAGCAAAGGCTGCAGAGTAGCGTGGATAGGATGGAGCCCTGGGGGACCCCCTGGCCCTGGACATAGCACCTGGGGATGAGGGTTGGAGGTGGCCAGGCACAGAGGGGCTCCCACTCACACCCAGCAGATGAGCACATGTACACAGACACAGTGGCTGTGTGTGCATATGAGAACACTCATCGCACCAGGACAGGGAGGGGTCCCCACTCACACCCAGCAGATGCGCACATGCACACAGACATGGTGACTGTGTGTGCACACAAGTACACTCATCACACCAGGACAGGGAGGCAGATGCGGAGGACAAGAGCCTTGGGGCCGAGGGGGACTCAGGGCTCGGGGGGTGCTCGGCCTAACACACCTGTCCCCGATTTTCAGGATGCTGCCTCGCAGGAAGCGCAGGAAGCAGTTGAACAGGCTGCAGCCAGTCTCATTCAGAGAGCAGCTCTGGACAAGTAAAGCATAGAGGCTGTGAGGGGCTGGGTGTGAGGACCAGTGGCCATGGCTGGCACAGATGGCCCTTCTGGGGCTGGGACGGCATCCACCTGCAGGTGCTGGCTGGGCAGCTGGACACTGACCCCTGTGGTCATACATCTGGGTCCTTGGGGGCCACAGGAAACGGGCCCAGAGGCGTCAGCGTTACTCAGTGGGTGTGATCATCCCCTATCATATTGGAATGAGCACCAGTGCAGGTTCCGGAAGGAGTCAGTCAAATCTACTCTGTTCTCCCAAGGGTGGAGATCCCTGCCTGTGCCCTTCAGGTCAAGATTGAGGGAGAAAGCTGGGCATGGTGGTGCTCGCCTGTAATCCTAGCACACAGGAGGCTGAGGCAGGAGGATCACTGCAAGTTCTAGACCAGCTGGGGATACAAAGTGAGTTCAAGGCCAGCCTGAACTGCACAGCAAGACCCCATCTCAAAAACACCCAAAAAAAGAAGAAAAAAAAGAAAGATCGAGGGAGACATTGCTACCAAGTCACCAACAAAGTGACCAGGGGAGGGGGCGTCTAGAGAGGTGGGAAGAGGGTCCTGAGTAGCCAGAGTGGCCCAGGTCATGCCCCCAGTGCCGCAGTCCGCCCTGTGGTAAGCAGGAGACTCCAGATGTGGACCCTCGCTGGGGAGTGTGGGGCAGTGAGGGGACCTGCTCGATGACCACGGCATCCCTGAGTCTGCGTGTCTCCTGCAGGTGCTCCACAAACTGGCTCATGTATGGCTGGAGGTCAGCAAGGGTGGAGACCTGTGGGGAGAGCAGGGAAGGTGTGGGGGCGTGTGGAGCCCAAGGCCACCAGCACCAAGGTTATCTCTGCTCAGCCCGACTGCCCCCTCCAGTGACTGCAACCATGACCCCAACCCGAGTCCCTGAGCTTCGCAAGAACTTGCATCTCAGAGGATCTAGGATCACTCAGGGTTTTCAGGAAGGGAAGCTGTAACACTTCTGTCAGGGCTGTACCTCAGGAAGGAGGGAAAAGAACCATGCTGTGACCTGAAGGAGACAGGAAGAGAGTACAGAGCAGAAAGCAGAAGAAAAGCACCCTCAAAAGTTGTCCTCTGAGAAACCCCCTGCAGTGGGAGCCGGGCCACACCTGCTGGGCACGGAAGCTAACTGCTGTTACCAGGGCTGAGCGCAGGGCACCCAGGACCCCTCGGGGAAGCACATCTACCATTCCAGGGAGTCCCAGGGGAGCCTGGTGTGTGGGAAGGTGCCTGCCACATGCAGAGGTGAGGACACCCAAGCAGAACCAGAGCCCAGGCGAGGTCACCAGACACCAACCAAGCTGGGGTCACCCACCATGTTTCACACAACCGACAGAGACTGCTCAAATGACTGCTAGGCCTGGAGCTGAAGCTGGAACAACCACTCTAGAAGAAAAGGCTGAGAACGCTGCCATGCTGTGCCCTGCAGAACAGACACCTCAGCCGTGAGCACACACAGGAGTCACAGGTGAGACAGCCGTGCTCTCCGCAAGACTGCCCAGGACTGGCAAAGGACAGACTGAGGAGGGTGTGATGACAGCCTGGGTCCACAAGGTGCAATGAGCACCCACAAACCACAGATGGGCTGGGGATGTATCTCAGTGGCACAGCGCCTGCCTGGCAATTGTGAGGTCCTGAGTCTGATTGCTGGTACCAAAACACAAACAGCAACAGGCAGCATGTCACACACAGAATCCATGGGAGAGCACCAGGGGCTCTCAGAGTAGCCATGACCTGAAGCAGTCTCAGCACCTCACATGGTCAGAAAACGGTGGTCACTGCAGATGAAGCACTAACATGTGAGCTGTCATGTGTATGTAACACAAGGGTGTGTATGCAATGTGCACAGAGGGGAAACTGCAAACCGCCAAAACCAGAGTGAGTGGTGGCCCCTCTCTTGGTCTAACCACCAGCAGGGCTACGCCCAGCTGATGCAGCAGGACGTCCCCAGCAGGGCCACAAAGGACAGCCCACGTTGGAAGCTACCAATGTCCACTGTGGTGGGGTGGACAGGCCATAAGCAATGCTCACCTAGGACCCACCAAGGTGGCCTGGAGTGGGTGGGAACCCAGGGAATCAGTGACCATAGACACCCTTTCTTGGCAGTGGCCACATGCAGCCAAAGGCATGCACACTCAGGTCTAGGACCCCTATCCATCTTATCTCAGGAAAAAGCAGAGCACCCCAGGGTATGTGCCACCGGGCCTGAGCCTGAGACACCCCCATAGTGCAGGCCCTGGGGCTGGATGACAGAACCTGGATGGGCATGGTGCCACACTGGGCCACCAGTACGCTGGGACAGGGACAAAGAGCACCTCACTATGGTCCCCATGGAGGGAGTCATGTCCTACATACCACTGACACACAGGCTAAGTCACCTGGCACTGTGGACACAGGTCACGGGTGTGCACATGACACTGGCACCATGCATGTCATGAATGTACCCAGCACAGTCCACGCCTTCCTTACGTGTCTCCTGAATGACCTGCGCATATGTCCCCTGGCGGCTCTCTGTACCACAGTGTAGCGGCGGACACAGTATGTGTTTTCCCAGGGCCTGAGGACATTGGCAACCACCTCTGCAACTTTGTCCTGTGGGAGGGCATCATACGCCCCAGACACGTCTGCCTGTGGGATACAGGAGGATGCTGAGCACTGCCTCATTGTCAGGAGTGCAGAGCCCACCATGCAGAACACTAGTGGTAGGGAGTGTCAAGGAAAAGGACCACCAGACATCACACGGCTCTGCCCAGCCACAGGAGTGCCTCTGCAGGCTGTACAGGAACCACATCCATGTGGACCACCCAGGGTGGGGCAGGGCCCCCATCTGTGTCCCTCCTGAGCCTAGTGGCTGAGCGCTCCCTCCTCCTCTGAAGTGGTTCTGTGTCCAGGTGATCCTGCCTGGAGGGGGCCCCCAAGAAGCTAGGGTACCAATCCAGGGCCTCACACAAAAATCAAAGTCTCTATCCTTGGAGCTGAGTGTCCCCAGAAGGGGAAAGGGTCCTTGCCTTCCCTACCAGGTACAGAACTGAAGGCCACCAAGCCTGGTGACAGAGGAGCCCTAGAGCTGCCCACTCCATATAGCCCCGGCACCCAGGTGGTCTGGGAACTCTCAAGATGTGGCGAGGAGGGCCAGCACTCACCTTGACAAAGTACAGCTGGGGCGTGCAGCCCTGGCTCCTCATGCGCAGCGCGAAGGCCCGCCAGACCCTGTAGGTGTCATCCAGGCCCAGCACAGAGGCACCCAGTAGCTCGGGCCTCCGGGCCCGCTCGTAGTTCAGCACACTGAACAGGGTCCTGAGCTGCGGGATAAACTGCTGGACCTGGGGGCACAGGGTCAGCTTGAGGGTGGGCGTCACACGGTACCTGCCATGCCACAAAGCTACACAGTGCCGAGAGGCCCAGGCATGGCGGGAGTAACCCCTGCTGGCCAGGCACCCCCACGTCACCCTCTGCACCCAGGGGAGCCAGTCCCATCTTCATCCCCCCACCCGTCTCCTGATGTGTGGGCACCATGTCTTCTCCAGCACCCAGCAAGGGCTGGGAGCACTGTGCAGTCACCTTCCTGTCCTCAAGGGCAGCTCTGGTGCCCGCCACACCTGTGCTCACAATGGGTCGGAGCCCACCGAGCTTGGGCACAAAGCGGAGCCTGGATGAGGGCTGGGCCTGGACGTGGACAGAGCCTGGGTGTGGGTGCAGCCCAGATGTGGGTGAGGCCAGCCTGAGCTCCGCAGCTGCCACCTCCCGCAGTTGCACCCTCTGCATGTGCTGCCTGGAACAGAGGTACCAGGTACATGGTAGGCACACGTGACATGAAGCCCAAGGCCCTGCAGTGGCACAGGTCAGCCCTGGGCAGGCTCCTGCCAGGGTGGAGGTCTGCAGGGTAGGCCTGGCAGGTGGGGCCAGCGAGCTCCCGGGGGCCCCACCCCAGGGCCCATCCATCCCCAGGGCCTGCCTCGGGCTCTTGGCTGGCCACAGCATTTCTGAGGAAGAACACTGGCTCCTCCCACTGATGTCCTGACTCAGCACAGTGTGAAAAGCCCTGAGAACAAAGTGCAGACACTGAGGCTCAGGAAGCTCCGATCAGGCTGCCAGGGACCCTAAGCCTGGAGGACGAAGTCAGGACAGAGAAGCAGCTGTGGCTCAGCCCTGGGCTAGCCTCTCCTGCCCTGTCAGGAGCCATGCAGCAGAGCAAACAGCAAAGCCCAACTGGGCGGCCCGCAGGGGGTTCACTGTGAGTCAGAGCAGTAACGACCGAAGCCCAAGAGAGGTGGGGGCTTGTTACCGCTGCTTCTGCTCAGCACAAACCCTCTGCTTCAGGAGTCCAAGGGGTGTCCAGCCTGAACCCAACTACAGGCCGTCAGTGTCAGGACCACCACAGGGGTCCCTACCTGCACCCACAGGACTGGGAGTGAGGGCTAGCAGGCAGTGGCACCCCCAGAGCTGACATCTCATCTGTGGACACCAGAACCCCACGAGGATGGTGATGCAACAACCACACCTGACTCCAATGCTGTGCAGCTCGCACCACAGGCTCCTACGGTAGAAGAGGAGCCTGTTTTTCTGGAACGTGGTCTCTGTGACGTAGAAGAATGACCGGAGCAGCTCAACAATGTACGTGTCCATCAGCCAGAAGAGAAATGTGGCAAGGACCCGCTCCCGCAGGCGGTGCTCTGAGGCCGGGACACAGCCGTTCTCTGGAACGAGACAGACACAGCACTTAACCCACCAGACCTGCACTTCTCCCCATCCCCACTATGCCGGGCACTGCAGTTGGCCCACAGCACACAGACAGGTTCCAACCGAGATGCGCCACACACACAACCCAGGCACCAGAGCCTGGAGATGTTCTCAGGGCGACCATACTCCGGCTACAATAGGCTCTGGTAAGATGCATGCATCACTGGACTCATTTCACCTTTTCTGCTTTTTAAGCTTGCCCCCTGAAATTGTTTAAACCGTACATGGGGCCCAGGTTCTATTTCCAATGAGTGATGCTGACTTGGGCCTCAGGCATAGATTTGCAAGCAGCATGGAATGGGCAGGACTGCTCCCCAGCGACTCGTGAGTGGCACTGGTGACATGGCTGGTTGCTGAACCGAGCTCATCACCACTGGGTAGGGAGACCCAGAAATGCCTGGGCTTCCACCCTGGGCAGCCCCAGCTGAGCACACGTGCCATCACACTGGTAAAAGATGATGGAGATTGATCACCACAGGGCCAGGGGACTGTCCTCCTCCACGGTCGTCTGAGTCTCACCCTTGACTTGTGACAAGAGCTCCATAGAGGCGCCTCTACAACTCAGAGGAGGAAAAAGATGCAGCGGGAAGATACTAAGCAAAAGCCAGCCTGTGCAGCAGTCCTCCAACAGCTGAGAGCACGGGGTGACAGAGCCATCAGACAGCGAGTCCTGTGAGCCCTCTTCCTTGCTCCTGCCAGCATCTGCTGTAAACAGTCCTGAAGCACAAGCAACAGACACACCCACTCCCCACAGGTCGCTGTGGGTGTCTGATGTTATGCAACCACTCCACAGTAGCTCCATGGGCTGGATGTGGGAACTCAGTAACCATCTCAGGGTTTCAAACCCGAGACAAACCTGGGGACACAGCCTGCACACCAGACTGCCGAACAACCCTCCACTGATGAAATAACTGGTATTACACAGCCTGTCACACTACCGAGCTTTAAACCAATTACAGAAATTAATCCAGACGCTCTTACAGTCTGGAAATCAAGACTCTCAACTCACTGATTAAAGAAAAAATCACAAAGTTAGAAAATACTCAAAGCCATGACTTTGGGAAGAGGGTAGGGTGGTGAAGAGCAGAGAAACAGCTTCTCTGAGATTTGGGGTCCTGATGCTAGAATACAGCAAAGTGAGGGAGACAACAAGAGGGGAAGTGGGTCGCCAAGACCCAGCAAAGATCTGAGTGAGAGTTGAAGCCCATGGGGAGAGCAGAGAGAGACCTCAACGGAGGTGGCAAGCAGTGCTTTCTCCCTGAGCCTTGACTCACCTCGTGGGAGAGGTGGCTGGAACCTGCAGACCCACAGTGACTACTGGTGACCCCCGAGGCTTCCACAGAGAAACACACCACTGGAATGGTGTGGAGGAAATGGACTACAGTGGCTGGCAAGTTATTTGAGTTCAGACAGCTGCCAGGAGAAGGTAACTAAGAGGGGTGGAGGCAGCTATTTTGGAGAGGGACCAACTGAGCGCAAAACTCAGAACACCTGTGGGCCGGCTCCATCTAGCAGCTTCCAGCGTCAGGGTGAGGCAAAACTGAGAAGTTGGCAGGAGCTCCAGGAGCCGAGTTTAAGCCAGCAGGAGGGACAAAGACTACTGCAGGCTGAGCAAACATGGTTCCAGCCTCCCAGCCCGAAACCAGCCTGAAAAATTCAGTGGAACTAAAGTTGCAGGCTCCCTGGGATGATCCATTACCCTGCCATAAAGCTACAACTGGCTTGCTGGGGTGAATCAACTTGGACCTGGACTGTCAGCCTGTGTTGTGTACCAGTGACAATAGAGACACACCTTGAGGTGGACACTTTTTTCTTTCGTTTTTTTTCTCTTGTTCTTTCATTTTTTCCTGTTTTTACATGAATGTAAAGTTTCTAGTTTTGTTGTTTTTGTCTTCTTTCTTTCCCTCCTGTCTTCCTCACCAGTTTCCTGATCTTCCAGCCTCGCTTCTTAATTCCTCTTCCCTTTCTCTATTTTTTCCCACTAACCCCTTTTAAATTTACTCCCCTGAGGGTAAAACTGCCACACTGAGGGCTTATGTACTGCATACAATTTTCGGGTTCATTTTAGACTTTGTTATTAAATGAAAAATATAGTACATGTGGTTAAAGATGGCAAATTAATAGTTACCAGAGTTGGTCATTTTCTAGGCTGTGTTTGATGCTACCATTATTGCTGACTGCACCATGTTAGCCAAGGTGACATAATTGTTCCAATCAGTTGTTCTGCCTGGTGTTCCAAGACTGAACTGCCTAAGGGCCATAAACAATACTACAGGCCAGTGCCAAAGACCTAGGGGCTGGACCAAGTAGACAGCAACTTCTCATCCCCAATAAATTGAAGAGTTAAGATCCTCCAACAGACTCAGAACCCAAAAGCCATCTATACCTGGAAGACACTTGTGGGAAGTAGTCATTTCCTAAAGGGTCTAAATACTAACAATAAGCTATTCATCATAGGCAATTTATAAGCATCAACCCAGAAATTAAACTGAAAAAAAAAAAGTGAGAAGACACTTAGACAAGACACAACCTCAGACTTTCAGGTCAGCAAAGACAAACCAGGGGACAATAAGGTGAAACATTTAGAAAGCCACCTACCTGGACTCTCTGAAGTGGTAGGAAGTAATAAAGCAGATGAACGAGGCTCTCAAAAAAATCAAATAATTTCTGATATAACTATGAAGATGGTAACCATAGTTAAAAGACATGCTCAGTGACTCTAGAACAGACACAGATTAAAAAAATGGAAGAACTCAGGAAAATGATGGAAACCATGAATGCCCAACAAGGATGTCCACTGTCACTACTCTTATCTAATATAGTTCTGGAAATATTAGCCAGAGCAATTAGACAAAGAGAAAGAAAGAATAGGAAAGAAGGAAGTTAAAGGGCTGGAGGTACAGCTCAGTGGGCTAAGTGCTTGCCGCTGAGCGCTAGGGCCCTGAGTTCGATCCCCGGTCCTGAAAAAAAAAAAAAAAAAAAAAAGAAGGAAGTTAAATTATCATTACTTGCAAATGACATAATACTCTACACAGAAGACCCAAAAACTCCACCAAAAGACTTCTAGGTGTAATAACAAAATCTAGTAGCATAGCTAGATAGAAAATCAATAGCATTCCTGTATACAAGTAACAAACTCACTGAGAGAGAAACTAGGGAAGCCACACCTTTCACAACAGCATCCAAAAATATAAAATGCCTAGGAATTAGTCTAATAAAGGAAGTAAAAAAACTTTATGTTGGAATCTACAGTACTCTGAAAAAGGAGATTAAAGTGGATATCAGATAATGGAATAAGCCGGGCATGGTGGTACATATAATCCCAGCACTTGGGAGGCTGAGGCAGGAGGATTGTTGCGAGTTCAAGACCAGCCTGGGCTACAAAGTGAGCTCAAGGCCAGCCTGGACTGCATAGAGAGACCCTGTCTCAAAAACAAAAAAAACACACAAGAAAAAAGAAAATGGAAAGATACCCCTTGTTCTTGGGTAGGAGGAACAAACATAGTGAAAATGGGCCATACTTCAAAAACTACTACGCAGATTTCATGCATTCCCAGTCAAAATACCCATAGCATATCTCACAGAATTAGAGGAAATAATCCTAAAATTCATTTAGAACCAGAAGAGACCTAGAATAGCAAAGGCAATTCTGGGCAACAAAGGCAAGGTGGGGGCATCATAATCCCTGACTTGAAATTAGTACAAAGCTACTGTGATAAAATCAGCATGGTGCTGGGAAAAAAAAAAAAAAAACAGACCTGGAGATCAATGGAACAGATGAGAAAATGTAGAAATAACTACAAGCACACTCAGCCACCTTATCTTTGACAAGGGGGCCAATCATGCTAAAGATTAAAACTAGACCCCTATCTTTCACCATGCTTAAATTAAAATTGGGATCAAAGATCAAAATATTAAAACAGAAACACTAAATCTTCTGAAAGACAGAATAGGTAGAACTCTTGAAGACGTTGTTGGCATAGACTTCATGAATAAAACCTAGACATACAGGAACCATCACAATCAACTACTGGGATTTCATCTTATTAAAAAGCTTTTGACCAGCAAAAGAAACCACTAACAAGAGTGAAGAGACAATCCATGCAGTGGGAAAAATTTTTGCCAGCTGTTCCTCAGACAAAGGACTAATATCTAATATTTTAAAAATCAGGTCCTTTTTTTTTTGGTACCAGAGATCAAACTCAGGACCTTGCGCTTGCCAGGCAGGCGCTTATGCCACTGAGCTATATCCCCAGCCCAGGCCCCCCAAATTTAAAGACCACATAAAAATGGGCATCTGAAATGAATAGACATCTCTCACATAAAGTAAAAATGGCAAACAAATACATGAAAAAATGTTCAACATCACTGCTCATTTGAGAGATGCAAGTGAAAACAACGCTGAGATTCCATCTCTCCCTAGAAAGAATGGCAGGTGGAAAACTATTATGGAAAGGAACCCCTTTCCACTGTTTGTGGGAGCATAGACTGGTAAACCACTGTGGAAATCTGTGTGGAGATTCCTCAAAAACCTAAACTAGAGGTTCTGTTTGACCCAGCTATTTCCCCTCTTGATCTCTTTCTTAAAGAATTAAAAGCATCACACCACAGAGATATATGTACACCCATGTTTATAGCAGCACAGTTTGTAATAGGTAAATCTTGGAAACAGCCCAATGCCCATCAACCGAGGAATAGATAAAGATGTATTTTTTTATACAACGGAGTACTATTCTGCCATAAACGACAAGCCTGAGACATTTCTAAGAAAATGAATGCACCTTGAGACCATACTCTCAAGTGAAATAAATGGGACACACATGTTTAAATACTACATTCTTTGGTGCAAGAAACCAAAAGTGTAAATAAGGACCAAAATGTATACTAGGTATCAGAAAATGGGAAGAAAATGTTCACATGAGAAGGGGGGTAAGAAGGGACAAGAAAAAAAAGAACAGAAGGAAAATATGGAAACAAAGCTTTTGTAAATAGGGAGGGAAAGAGGGACTGGAGGAGAATGGGAAAAAAGAAGCAAGCTATACCATGTACAGATGCAAATTCCCTATGATGAATGTCATTATTATATATATCTAAACTGTATCAATAAAAAAATGAGAATACCCAAAGCCACTGGTGTTGGCTTGACTACAAACCACTGGTGTTGAAATGACTGCAATGTGAGCACTAGGCACAGCCAAGGCAGCACTCAAGAGAGACACACATAGCCACACCTGCAACTGGAGAAGTTAGAAAAAAGGCTAAACTCTCAGAAGTCAAGAGGCTGTAACAGCAGGGGAAAGAAATGAAATTCACTGAGGACCAGGAGGCTCCACAGAGACCCAGGGACCCCAGCTGGAATAGGGGAGGGACATGTGAGGAAAGCATCCTGCAGCTAGGCCTAAGTGGACAGGAGGCAGGAGCAGAGCTTGCACCAAGCAAGAGTATGTGACCAGAACAGGAAACACAGATTGCCACCTGGACACCACCAAGCTACAGTGAATCTGACAGGGCAAGGAAGAGCTCAGAAAGGAGGCAGCAGGCAGCCACGCTGCAGGAGTGCATGGTGACAGCCTGATGCCAGGGTGGACCACCAGGCAGCAGAGGCGTGGGCCTTGCCAAATCCTGCAGCCACAGCAAAGGGGATCAAGGTGACCAGAGAGCCCTGGAGCAGACAAGACAGGCTACCCTGTACCTTTGACCCAGTGTTTCTGGTGTGAGCCCAGACATTTACAAAGCTGCACCTCAAGGTTCTCAAGGTTGCCAGAGAGCAGCCAGACAGGCAAATGTGCTGGGCAGAGTCTAACCGACCAGGTCTGTCCTGGCTGCCACTCCATGTGGGATGGGAGGTGAAACCACCAAGTCTAGACAGCAAGGAGGGCCCCACAGGCTGAGGCTGTCCCTGGCCCTGCAGCAGGCTCCCCTCGGCTCTCTGGGATTCCTGCTCTAGCCTAAAAAATGATGAGGCCCTCTGCTCAAGGAAACAGTCTGCGCATCCACTGCGCCCTGTAACCTGCCCTGTAGCATGAGGAAGTGGACACATACCTGGACACTGGTGACCAAAGGCATCTTTGGCACCCAGGAGCCCTTCCTCTCACTCTCAGAGGGGCGCACGCCCCATCTTTGCCCCCAGGCGCTCCCCCAACCTTGAGGTCAACAGGGTCATAAGCATCTCTAACCCCCACGCCCCCTTCCGCAGCGCTCCCCGCATATTTTCCACCCCGTTCTCAGGGCCTAGAACCTGCCCGAGCCCAGGAAAGCAGGAACGTCAATCTCCTGAGTTTGTGAAACCAACCAGGAGGAGGGAGCCTGCCCCGACCTCTGTCCCGCACCCACCTGGGCTCGAGCGCAGCCACACGCAGTCCTGCACTTTCACCTTCCACGTGAGCTCCCGCAGCGACAGCTTCCCGTGCTTGCCCAGCGAGAGGAATCTCTTCGTGCACTTCAGGAAGCGGCGCTCGTTGTGCCTGGAGCCCCAGAGGCTGGCGGGCACCAGGCGACGCAGGCAGGAGCGCACAAAGGCGTATACCTGCCAGGTGCTGCAGTACGCACGCAGCAGCTGAGCTAGGCGCCGCGCGTCCGAGTCTGCTTCGGGGTTGGCCGCGACCCGCAGCGGGCAGTGAGCGCTGAGCAGCGCGCCATATGAGCACCGCGCGTGGTTGGCCAACAGCTCGCGGAACAGGGGTCGCATCCGCCAGTAACGCGGGGCTAGGCGGCGCGCCTGGGAGCGGTGGGGCGGCCCGGGCCTGGCGGGCGGGACGCCCAAGAACAAGGCCTCCACGAGCCTTCGCGCCCCGGTCATGTTGGGTGGTAGCGCGCTGAGCACGAAGGAGGCGCGCAGCCGTTCCGCGCCGCCGCCCACCTGCGAGTAGAGGAAGCGTTTGGTCTCGATAGCCACGCGGGGCCCGAGAGTGCTCCTGCGGCCCCCAGACTGGGATGGTTCGTCCCCGACGGACGCAGCTCCGAGAGGTACGGCGCGCGGCTCGCTGTTTTCCGGCCCGAGCCTGGGCTTCTTGGGCGGGATCGGACAGGCATCTGCGCTGCGGCTGCGGGGTGGGCGTGGGGACCCGAGGACCGACCCGGGAGAGAGCGAGCGGCGCCGGGACGACGTGGGGGCGCCAAGCTCGTGCAGCGGCGGCCCGCAAACCTGGTAGGCGCAGCTGGGCGCCACTAGCTGGTACAGCGCGCAGCGCGACAGCAAGTGGACCAGCACGTCATCGCCCAGGCGGCGCAGCAGCAGCCCCCAGGCGCCGCTGCAGCGCAGCGAGTCGGTCACCGTGTTGGGCCGGTAGTGGCACACGCTCGTCGTGAAGGCCAGAGGCGGCCCGCCGCGCGCCTCGTTAAGCAGCCCAAAGCCGAAGGCCAGCACGTTCCGCGCGCCGCGCTCGCACAGCCGCTGCACCACGCGGGCCACCAGCTCCTTCAGGCTGGACACCTGGGCGGGGAGAGGGTCCCGAGTCACCTGGGCGACTGAGGATACGAGGCCCGCCCGCCTCACGTCCCGCGGCTTCCCACCTGGCGGAAGGAGGGAGTTCTGGGGGCCGGCCGCGCGCCCCAGGGCACGCACACCAGGCACTGCGCCACCAGCGCGCGGAAGGCCGCCGGGTCCCCGCGTCGCACGAGCCGCGCGCCCTCGGGCCCCAGGCGCCGCACGAAGGCGGCGAGAGGCAGCACCTCGCGGTAGCTGCGACGCAGCAGGGCGCGCACTGCCCGGCACCGAGGAGCACGCGGCATCGCAGAGGCCCGGCGCCCACTTGCGCTGTAAGGTCGCTGCGGCGAGGTCGGCGGGGAGGGGCGCGCGGAGGAAGGGGCGGACTTGCGGCTCGCCCCGCCCCGGCCTGCGGGGTCTCGGGCCGAGGCACTGGCTGCTGCGGACCCAAGGTGTTCCGCCTTCCGTGAGCAAGAGGGGGCGAGGCCGCGCACTGCGAGGGCGGCAGTGACGTGGGGTACGTGGGAAATCGGGTTCGTGCTACACTCATTCGTCCTTCTTGGGGGTCCGAGACCTGGGCACCAAGGTTGCCCTGGGGTCCGGACTAAGAGCTTCACGAAGGGCAGGGCGGTGCGCCCCGAAGCAGCTCGGGAAGGTGTAGACGTGGCTCCGCCCCCGGCCGGGGATTAGGGCTCTAAAGGTGTTCTTGGCTCTAGCCTGGGCCTCCTCTGCAAGTTCTTCGTCTGCTGCGGCCCCAGCCGTAAACTCAGCACTCTTCGCCGCTGTCCGTTAGCACTCGGCGTCGGGCCGGAGGAGGCGAGAACGGCGCCCCGAGGGACCCAGCTGCAACCGCTCAGAGGGCCGGAAGTCAGAATGCTGACCGCCACCCCCTACACCTAGAGCGGCAGCGGGAGGGCTCAGCCTAGGGCACTGAGCGGCCAGGCCGCCTGCAGCCAGCGCAGGGACCCTCAAGACCAACTCTTGGGAGAGGGGGAAACTTGGGTCTCCCGAGGAATGCTAACAAATCCAGCCTTTCAGCCCTGAGAACTTGGTGAGGAAATTGCCTCAGTCAGGGTTTAGCATTTGAACGAGCCACGCCCTCCCGGCGGGCAGCTGCTCGCTTTCACCCCCTCCCTCCTGCGGGCCGGCCAGGTAAATGCTGGGATTACAGGTTGCTATTGTGGAATGCCCACTAGTGAGGCTTTTCTGCCTCTTTTAAGGCTGTAATTGAGAATTGCTTGATTTTGCCGCTAGGAGATTTGACACTGGCTTGGAAAATTCTTTCCAACAACCAGAAGTAACACAGGCTCCTCAGGGAAATCAGCGTAAAAAATATAATTTCAAAAAGTAAGAATAAAAGATGGCTTTGTGTAGCTCAGCACTAGAGCGCTTGCCCGGCTTGCACAGGTTCGTGGGTTCGGTATGCGGCACCACAAAGGGAGAAACCGAGGCAGCGTTGCCCTGGCAAGATGTATGCCTGGTCCTTGGGAGATCCTGGCCTGCAGTGGAAACCACCAACACGAACCAGAATTGCCTCTCCAGCATCACCTGGGCATTAATGCTTCTATGAAAAGCAGTAATAGTCTTAAACCATCACACTGCAAAACATGAAAAGTATTCAGAAAAAAACATTGTTATTGGCTTAAAATACAGCAGCGCAAGCCAGGTATGGTGCACACCTGTAATGCCAGCACTCTTGGGAGGCTGAGGCAGAAGGATTGCAAGTTTCAGCCAGGCCTGAGCAACACTGTCACAAAAAGATAAAAGGGCTGGAGGTGTGCCTCAGTACAAAGGTCCTGTACTGAGCCCCTCATGCAGAAAAATAAACAATAACACAATGCAATCCCAGGTCTCCTGCCCAGTGGTGATGGGCTGCCCACCTGCCTGGCGTTCTGCAGCACAAGCAATGAGTACCAAGATCCAGCTCCTTGGCAACTTGCTGATGCCAGAGGAGAGCTCCATGGGGAGAGAAGGACCCCACCATGACTTCCTATGTGCATGGTGACATCCACGTGTGCCACATACACTCGGGCCTGTTCATGAGAGCAGCAGATCCATGCTAGGCTCCTGTCCCAGAGGGACACTTGTGGCCCTGCATTGGGACTCCTGTGTTCCAAGTTGCCCTGGGAAACTGTGAAGGGATCAGATGGGTCCTTGTCTGTGAGGAAGTGCAGAAAGCCTTACTGGCTGAATCTGAGATGGGAGGGTTGAATTCTGGGAGCTCCTGCCTAGGGAGTGTCTGGAGCCAGAGGAGGTGATCAGTAAGCGGGGAGGCCCAGAGTGGGGCCCAAGGCCACCTGTGCTCAGTCATTGTTACCAGGCTGCAGACCTGGCCACCAATGCCAGAGCTTACAGGCTGCTCTTGCATGGAGCCAGCCAGTGCTGGACAGCAGCAGGCAAAAGCCTCACCCATTTGCCTGATCCAGGCTTGGCCCCTGTCAGCTGGCTGCATGGGCCCCACCACCACCTACATCTAACAGGATGAAGGTTTGTCTTCCCAAACTCTACAAATGTATAAGCAAAATGGGCCCAGTTGTGCTGCCTGCAGAAGAGGCCATAGATCCCAGTCATGCTCTGGGGTGAGGTGGCTCATTGTGTCTGCCTTCCTGGTGCTCATGTAGGACTTCAGTGCTAACCCTTGAGTGTTCCTTTAAACTACTATTCTGAAATAATTACAAGCTCCAGTGTTGGTTTCCTATAGCTGCAGTACAGATGATGAAAACGAAGCCCCTGAGACGTCCTGGGTACTCTCCAGCTCGGAGGCCATGTCAGGCTTAGATCTTGAGCCCCCACAGTCTCCTGTATTCAGAGGCCAGAAGGTGGAAGGTGACTGGAGCATGAGTGCTGTACTAATCTGTAGAGTCACCCATGGGTGAGCTCATGCATGGCTGAAGGTGCTGTTAGGAGGTGGGGCCGGTGTGTCCTTGTCCCCAGCTCCTCCCTTCTGTCTGCTTTCTGCTGCCATGGGGTGAGCAGCTTTCCTCTACCAAGCCCTTCTGCTATGTTTGTCTTAGAATCAGCTGACCATGGACTGAATCTTCCCAAACCATGAGCCAAATAAACCCTCTTCTATAAATTGCAGGTGTGAGGTGTTTTGTCCCATCAACAGGAAAGCTAACATGGAAAATTGACACGAGAAGTGCAGTTGTTGCTGTGTTACCAGCCACTTATCTGCACATGTACAGGTTCTTCTGCTTGATGCTGACCAAACCAAAGGGGGCCCACCCTGCATGGTGAAATAGTGATTGGAGGCAAATGGGCCCCTCCATCTCCTCAGACCTAGCTTTCAGTAAGTCCTTTTTCCCTTTTATCCAAATATATGGCCTCCATGGGCAGGATGATTTCTGTGGCTCTGGGATGCACAAAAACCCTGGAGTGCAGCTGTCGGATGGGTTGGAGGAGTGTGCTTAGATGCTTGGCAGAGGGGCTGAGGCATTTTTCACCCCACCCACAGTAAGCAACGCAGTCTCCTCACTGTGGCACTGGTGCCATGTGGTCTGCCCCGTTATGTGAGGAGGACGACTACACATCTTGCAGGAGGAGGCCACATGTGGATGTTGCAGCTGAGCCCCAGGCTGGCCTGGGTTGTATGCTGGGGCTGGGCTAGGGCAGCAGAACCTGACTGGTCCCTCAGTATATGTGAACAGCAGTGAAGAGGGACACACTATGAGGACCCTGTCCTGACCTTGTGGCCACAGCACTGCAGGGGGTGGAGAGGAGAGGGTGTTTGCCTGAGAGGTGGATCCTGGACACCAGAAGGAACTTTCTGGGGACCACAGCTCCCTGCTAGAAGGGGGTAGACGAGCTGACACAGTGCTCTCCCAGCCCAGGCCATCCATGCAGGAAGCAGGGGACTGCAGCCAGAGGAGCCACAAGTCCTCTCCCCTGCACCCCTATCGAGTCCTGTGGCCCCACCCGCTTGTCCCAGCCATCCTCTTGGCTCCTGGCCAGGGCTCGGTGTGTCTCAGTCATGCTGTGGTTTGTTGGGCCTAGAGGTTACCAGGCGCTTGTCCAGCTCTCTGTG